>CM061070.1:95341393-95537339 GCA_030762895.1 Sophora flavescens
ATAGGTTTTTTTTATCTCACGAAATATCACTCCTCGCTATCCTCGCATTCACAGAATATCCTAAGAATATGTAATATCACACACATTATGTAATCTGCAAAGGAAAATGGAACAATGGGGACTTAAACCAAACCCAAGTATATATATAAATAAAATTCTAGTTCCAATGTCTAAAAACAAAATTACCAACTAAGGATATATACATGTTATTAATTAGTTTCTAAAGTCTAACAAAAACTATTTAACTAAGATTACGAGGTATCTTGTCAATTCCTTTTTCAACAAGATACTTGAAGAAGACCAAATAAGCACATCCTCAAGTCTCTTTAACTCACTTCTGAACAAAGGCCACAGCAAATGCCCACACACGTTCAAACACAACGATAACATCAATGCAAGTCACCTTCAAACTATAATATATAATTTAACAAGTTGTTAAATATACCTCAATCCATCCATCCGTAATAGATGTGAGACTATGTTCAAAGATATGAAGCATCACATAATAACCGCACAACCACCCCAATTTGAAATCGACTACTAACAAAATTAATTTCAACGCGCTTGAATATACATAAACTAGTAATTATAATATTAATTATTTGATAAATAAACTACCAAACCTCGAGGATGTTCCATACAGATTTGCTTTAGCCTTAGAAGCCCTATCGCTGGCATAACTTATGCTACCTACCGCTTACATCAAAAACAAATAATCATGTCGACACTAAATAAATTCATATCATCATGTAATAAACTAAAACAACTGATATTAAATCTTAAAACTAAATTTAAGATTAGTTACTTACTTATTTTTACTTCCACTCACCTTCATATGATCTTGGTGGAGAGAGGTAAGAATATGACGTGATGCCTAGACTGGGAAGCACGAACAACTGCCAATGGTTTTTCAATGGCAGGGAGCCAGATATAATTCTTTCCGATTGTCTCCAAACAAGTTCCCTATGTATTTAACTAATCCATCGTCAACCAAAGAATGGAGCGTAAGGGAATCACTCAGATCTAAGAAGTCGTGAACCGATGCAACGCCCTTATCAAGTCAAAGACGATGGAGATACCTAAGATACGAAAATGTGATGTTAATTACATAATATATATATTGAAATTAAAATAAATTATTAAATGGAAAATACCAAAATAAGTTATAAAATTAAAATTAACTCACGGCACCGAGACTCAAAACATTGTTGTTCATCCGTGACGTTAGGTCTCAGCAGTGTCTCCTGAGATCGTCACTCACATATGTAATATCATCCGCGGATCCTGGGCGTGCCACCCATCCATCGCTCCAATGGACATTCAAAAATCTCAAACGCATAATCCCCACCACGAGAACAAACGAGTGATAGGTGGCACGACACCGACGCCGACTTGGCCTTCAGCTTTAGGAAAAATAAATTAGATAGTTGTTGATAATTAAAAAAACACAAGCAATTATTTGACTAATTTGGACATTAATAATGAATACATACCTTGTTAACATTTCAGCTCACGCCGCTTGGAGTCCAACCAAGCTCACGCTTTTCATTTCCAACTCATGCTCATGGCGTTGGGACTTCAACTCTCTCCCTAGTGGCTAACCCACGCCCTCCACACGTGCCCTACTAAAACTCTTTGTGCTTACATGTGGAGGGTTGGCATGCCCTGCGGTGTCCTGGATGCACCGACTGAGAAAGCTTGGCAAGTCCGTGAATTCGGTTGATATTAAGCCTGACGATGTGGTCTAAGTAGCTGGGCTGGGACACGAGGTGCTGAGTAATGTTAGCCAAAATTGATGCTTCATTGACCACCCTTTTCGTGAAGCAGACTTGCCATAATATTTTTGATGGTCACGTTCCTGTGAACACCGAGAACTCGACTAGATGGTCTTTCTTGCTTGAGTCATTATCAAGACGTCCCGTCTTCGTATGGACGAATGCCCCGAGGATTGTGCTTGAAGATCCATCTACAATGCAAAAAATGAAAAACGGCGCGGAAAAGTGTTGCAAATATCTATACAAATATCAATTGAAATCAAGTTAATTATTTACTTACAATCTTATCCGCCACTTCGCTGAGTGGCATCAACTTTAAAAGATCCCGCCTTTGTCACGCTACGGCCAACTGCATCCTCGCATCGATGTCCCACTGAGACTCTAACGGTGTGCCCTCAGCACCTCTCCTCTTTCAATCCAGAAGAGTGCTCTTCCTACTGGGCCACCCATCCGCCATCATCCACTCGATCCAAGTCCTGCACCCACCCCGAGACATGGTGTGGCTGCGGACGCCACCCGATTCCGCCAATCCTTATTTGCCTTAGCCTATTAAAACAAAAAACACATAATTAAATACACATAAATGATCTATAATAAGCATACAAAATTAACTTAAACAACCAACCCCGAAATTCTCCATCCCGTCGACTCACGGCAAACATATCCCAAGTATCCCGATCAACCAGGGATAATCCGAGAACATTTTATCAAGTCGCTTCTTCCCCATACATAGCACCGGTAAGATCATGCTTGAACCCATTCCAATGCTTTGATGCCATTTTCATACATTTATGACGATGATCCCCGCCATTTGGCATACCTGCTACCTACACATTAAATACATAAATAACTGGATGGATTATAACCTGATAATTATCTAATAATGTAAATCAAACGAATGTAAAGGTAAAATACCGTGATAGCCTCCCAAACCGATCCTTAACGCTCGAGGAACGCCATTCTAGTGGTTGTAGTTGATGCTTACGTGTCGCTTCTTGTAGAAACACCCACTTATTAAATTCTTTAGCATGGGGTCCCGGGCATTTAGATTAGCATCAAGGACACCAAGCTTCGCCCCGCTTGCCTATCCTTCTAGTTTCTTCAACGAGGTGGCTCTTCACCCCCGCTTCCTATGAGCCCATGATGTCTCAGATGGGAAAAAAAAATGATAAAATAGAGGTTGTAACATTATAAACTTACATTAAAAAAGTAGGACTAAAGATAGTATATAAACATGTAAACTTACACTAGAATCAGTGTAGGTGTGACGGGTCCTCGCAAGCCCCCATAGTGTCCTCCCGCATGTGGGCTATCCGATTGATCCATATGTATGCATGTTCAGAAACAATATATATGTATTAACATAGGTTATAACTCAAAATAAATACAGTAGTATAAATAAAAATAACTAGATAGGTCTTCAGAGATATACAAACATCTATCCAATACAAGACAATACAGAGATCGAAACTATAGTTTTTGAAGATTGCTACACCGTCACGTAATCACGACCGTGAACGTGCCAATCAACCAGCAAGGCCGTAGTGATGAGCATCACGCTGTGATAGATCAACCACAGAGCAACATGCATGCACTCAAACCAAAAATAGACATTCCAAACAACTCAAACTCACGTTCCAAGTTTCAACCATCGAGACTACGCTTTAACATACACTCAAAACCAAAAATAGTAGACATTCTAAACAACTCAAACTCACGGCTTCAAGTTTCAACCACCGAGACTACAGCTTCAACATACACTCAAAACCAAAAATAGAGACATTCCAAACAACTCAAACTCGCCAAGTTTCAACTACTAAGACTAGTTCAACATACACTCAAAACTAAAAATAAAAATGTTCCTAAAGACTCACCCGGATAAAGGCCGATGGTGGTGGGTGGGAAGTTCGAGTGGTGGCCAACGAGATGTGGTAATCGAGAGCAGAGGGACAAGGAGAGTTAGTGCGCGGAAGGGGAAAGAGAGATGTCAAGTTATTGCAAAGAATGAACGGAAAGACAGAGTTAGGGGTCAAGAGGGTACTCACTTGGCGAAAAGTCTCGCATGGTTGGGGGGAGACGAGCTCGCGATTAGGGCAGATGAGAGTGAGGAGAGGGTGAGAGTGAGGGCTGAGCGTGATGAAAAGAGAAAAGAGACGGACGAAGAGGCCGAAGGGGGTGTAAACGTTATAATCAAAATAAAACAACATTTTACGCCGCTAGTTAGTAAAAATCGACGTTAAAGGTCATATATTTAATGTCGCTTGTCTTAAGAAACCGACGTAAAACACTTCACACTTCTAACGTCCTGTATTACACAACGGACGTTAAAAAGTTTATTAGTTTCGCAAAAACATTCATTCCTTTGACTACCGTGCTACTTACCCATTCACCTTGTAACCTAATCCTCTTAACGAGCATTAAGTTTTTACATAAGTTTTCAAGAAAATCGAATAGCTTAGTAACTTCATCCCCTGCTCCTATAAATAGCTTCCTTCCATCCTTTTAATTTTTTTCGCTTCACAATATGGCTCGCATGGAGATTAACTTCATCACTCTTTCTTCCTATGCCTAGACTCAAAGATCTTTGTCTTAATGGTCAAACAACTTCTCGAGGTTGTGTAAATCACATAACATGGATGGCAAGGTGGGTGAATCACGTAATGTGATTCTCTCACTTTATTTCATCCTCACATCCCTTTCACTTTGCTTTGGAAGCAAGATCTGTGGATTCAAAATGATGCATCAAGGAATTCCAAAGGAAGAAGAAAGATGCAAAGATCCATTTCACTTTGCTTTCGCTGCTAGTGATCGAGGATTTACTTTGCATCATGGAATTCAAGTGAGGAGGTGATGCATCCATTGGAGTTTCGATGACAGACCGAGAAGAAATGATGTTGAAGCAAAACTTTTTTATATTTTAGGCTATGTGCAGTAAATTTTTTATCTTTTATTCATGTAATTTTAACTTATGAATCTCTTCAATGAGTTACGATTTGATTATACATATAAATTGTTTTATGTTAATTGTTTATTTATTTTTATTTGCACAAGAATTTGTTTACTAATTGAAGCTAATTAATAAAAATTAAAAATAAACTTGTTTAAAAAAAGGTTTAGAAATAAACCGCACTATATGGAGTGATCTCAAGTAAGAGGACAACAGGACATGACAACCAATGAAATGAGTTTCATAATTATTTACGCTTATTTATAGAACTGACGCAAATAGTGATTTAATATTTACAAACCGCCACCACCTCATTTTTAACGCCAACTTAATTTATGACTCGACAAGTTCCCGATATTAATTACATTATTTCCAATATTCATTCTCGCATGTTTATAATATATAGGATTATTTACGCGCCTATTTATTTAACTAAAGTCAAAATCACACTTTTAACGCCGCTTGTATAAAATCGACGCTAAAAATAAATATTATTTATTTTAAAACACTTGTAACGCCGCTTGTTTTAAACAACCGACGTTAAAAGTATATAGATATCTGCAAAACATTCATTCCTTTGACTAACGCTACTTACCCATGCACCTTGTAACTTAATCCTCTTAATGAGCATTAAGTTTATAGATAAGTTTTGAAGAAAATCAATAGCTTACTAACTTCATCCCCCGATCCTATAAATAGCTTCCTTCCATCCTTTTAATTTTAAGCCACAATATGGCTCGCCATGGAGATTAACTTCATCACTCTTTCTTCCTATTCCTAGACTCAAAGATCTTTGTCTTAATGGTCAAACAACTTCGAGGTTGTGTAAATCACGAACACGGGTGATAAGCTTGTGTAAACCACGTAATGTGAGTTGCTCACCTTATCATCCTTCCTGAGAATCACCGGAGGGCAAATCGTGTGCTCTCGGCATCGTAGTTCCAAAACCTTAGCTTTGGCAAAGAAGGACCGTCATGGAAGTCTCTAGTAACCATCGCTTTTGCTTGAAACAGATCTAGTGCACCTGTTTTGCTCTCTTGAGCTCTCTTATGCCCCTGGGCCGAGATCTTAAAGGATGCAAGTGACTGCTCCAAGACCATTGCTAAAACAGATCGAGTGCACTCTTTCTGAGTATAGTTTTCCTTTGGCATATTTCATAAAACTCTCTGATGGGATGTAGCTTTAATGTTTAGGATTTTAAACCCTTTCAATGTAACTTTTTATAGGATTTTAAACCCTTTCAATCTTCTCAGATCAACTCAGTCACACTTCATGAACGAGATCCTTTGGGTTATTGATTCAACTTATACCTCGCACATATATTTTAGTTTTCAAAACAAACACAAAACATCAAAGCAATTGTGAAACTGAAACTTTGAGGAAGGCAATGCGGAAGGGCACGTATACTAGATAAAAAATTATTAAAATAACCTTTAACGCCTGTTGATGTAAGGACGACGTTAAAAGTGAAGTGACTCATTTTTAACGCCGATAAAGAACCGACGTAAAACGCTCCGTTAACGCCGGGCTTGTTTATTGAACCGACGCAAAGCGAGTCACTTTCACTTTTAACGTCTCTTAAAACAATCGACGTTAAAATTGAATTAATGAAGTCTCGATATTTACAAAACTGCCACCGCCCCCTTTTTTAACGCTCTAGCTTTTGGTTAACTCGACATAAACCTTTACCGCCTAATGTATATTTTCCACTAGGGCACATTCGAACGTTTCTTAAGACGACACCGGAAAACCCAAGTTTTACTCACATTTAAACTCATTCCCGATAATCACTTATTTCTTATACCAAATTTCATAGACCTTAACAAACATATTAATTTTATAATCCAAGTTTTAATCTTAATTATTATTCATAAAACATATTATAAAATCAGTCGTAGCAAAGGTGTCAGGGTATCTTCCAATAATTCCAAGGTTCAAGCGATTGTTTGCTAATGTGAAAGATGCAAAGCATCTTAGATGGCATCATGATGAGAGGAAACATGATGGAAAGGTTCGCCATCCCGCCGATTCGCGGCAATGGAAGAATATTGATACTTTGTTTCCTGGATTTCACCGGATGAGCCAAGAAACCTAAGGCTTGGACTTGCTATGGATGAAATGAATCCATATGGTAACTTAAGTAATATTCGTAGTTCAAGGACTATTCTCTTGATAATTTATAACCTACCTCCTTGGTTGTGCATGAAGCGCTAATACATGTTATCTATGATGATTTCGCCAAAAGTAACCGGAAATGACCTAGATGTTTATCTAAGTCCCTTGATTGAAGACTTGAAAAAGTCGTAGGTCAAGGTGTTGATGTAGTTGATGGGTATTCTCACGAGACTTTCAAGCTACATGCCATGTTATTTTGCACCATCAATGACTTTCCAAAGATACCGGAACTTGTCCGGGCACAAGTTAAGCGGCATAAAGCATGCCCTATATGTGAAGAAGGCTCATGCTACACTCGATGCATCATGGAAGAAAGACGGCTTACCTTGAGCATCGAGATTTCTTAGATGTGATCACACATATCGTAAGATGAAAAAGCTTTTAATGGATGCCAAGAGACTCAAAAATGCTCCGACACAACTTTAAATAGAAAGCAAGTTTATCAACGGGTGAAGCACATCAATGTTATCTTCGGCAAAGGCCAAAAAGAAGGCTAAGACTACGAGAAAAACATATGGAAAAAGAGGTCGATATTCTTTGATCTTCCATATTGGTGAAAACTTGATGCCAAACACGCATTGATGTGATGCATGTGGAGAAAATGTGTGATAGTGTGATCGGACGCTTCTCAACATTCAGGGTGGAATGCTCATTCGTTTGTTATGGGATGGGTATACGATGTCGGGCTTAGCTCCAATTGTCGAGGATGGTAAGCGGACATATTTACCTCCAAAGATGTCATACTTTGTCAAATAAAGAAAGACAAAGTTTTTGTGAGTTGTCTTCGAGGCATCAAAGTTCCACATGGTTACTCTTCAAATGTCAAGAGGCTTGTCTCAAGTGATCTCAAATTTGTTGGCTTAAAGTCTCATGATTGCCACATCTTGATGCAACAACTTCTCGCCCGTGGCTTTTCGTGGTATTACTCCTAAAAATACGAGACATGCCATTACTAGGCTGTGCTCATTCTTCAATGCTATATGTAGCAAAGTCGTTGACCCCATAAGTTGGATGAGTTGGAAGTCGAGGTCGCGACAATCTTGTGCCAATTGGAGATGTATTTTCCTCCTTCGCTTTTCGACATCATGGTTCACTTAAATGTTCATTTAGTGAGGGAGATTAGATTACGTGGCCTCATTTTTTTGAGGTGGATGTACCCAAATTGAGCAATACATTCTTGAAAGGGTATGTGAAGAATCCACATCGTCCCGAAGCATCTATTGTTCAAAGGTACATTGCGTAAGAAGCTATTGATTTTTCTCTTTACTACCTTTCTAACATGGATCCTATAGGGGTTCCTAAGCCTCGCCATGATGGGAGAAGATGTCAAGGTAAGTGGTACACATGGTGTAATGATTAATAGCAAGGGTTTGGGAGGAAGTGCTCCAAGCACATTTGTATATATTGAATAACATCGTTATGGTTCAACCTTACTTTCGTGATCACAAAAGAAAAGTCAAGGAAGAAAACCCTCGAGTGAACGAAAAGTGGTTGTTGAACAAGCATAACAAGACTTTCTTAAAATGGTTTAAAGATGAAATTCCGAGGGATGGTAGTAATCGTTTCCGAATTTAATTAAAATGGATAAAGCACGGGCCTAGCTTTAATGTCATATGTTGGAGCGGATACAACATCAATAACTTTTCCTTTTATACAAAGGAACAAGATAAAAATAGTACCATGCAAAATAGGGGTTATGATCGTGGTCGAATCAATGCACTTCTCTAGTTCAAAAGATACAGATCCCAGTATTGCACCGATACCTTACTTTGGAGTCATTGAAGAGATTTGGGTGCTCGAATCACACTAAGGTTACGGTGCGGGTTTTAAATGTAAGTGGGTTGATAGTAAAGGTGGTGTACAAATCGACGAATGGGGTTTACATTGGTAGACCTTTGCAAGTCGCAGTCATACAAATGAGTCTTTCATCATGGCTTCCCAAGCAAAACAAGTGTTTTACATCACCGATCCTTCTAACAAAAGGTTGTCCGTGGTTCTCCAAGGAAAAAGCATGAATAATGGTAGTGATGAAAATCAAGATTCAACTCTGATATTCCCCGAGACTCCTTCTTTCTCAACAAACATGCCTACTATCATTGAGAAAAACAGGACGATGTACATGTCGCCGTGATGATCATCACAAAGGGGTATTGATATAACCAAATTAAACTTGAACATAGTGTAAGTTTAGATTTATTTTTATTTATCTCCATGTTAGTTTAGATTTATTTTTATTTATCCATCTCGTATTTATCTTTATATTTATTTATCCATGTTAAAATAACCTAATTTATTAATTTTTGTTTCGAATGTGCATACACATGGATAAAGCTAACATCCCACATGCACGGGAGGGTCGTGTGGCGCCTACGCCTTTTGATAGTGTAAGTTTTATTTATACATATAATTTAATTAATTAGGCTCATATTCTTTATTTATACATGTTATACATAACCCGCTAATTTAATATTTATTTGTCCAAACAGCATCACAGAGTAAGAAAAACGCAGTAGAGCAACCACTAGTCCGAAAAGGTTAGAAAAGGCTAGGCTCGGTGGTCGAAGCTCGAGGTGTGGCTTGATGATAAACTCAATCCCTAGGGGACCCTATGCTAAGCAATTTAAAACTAGGGTGGTTAAGGAAGCTAAGCAAAGACACTAGCATCCCACGTGAGGATCGGGAAGAAGTCCACGTAACGTTAAGGATCGATTTCGGGAGGCTATCACGGTATTTTATTTTTAAACTCTTTTGATGTACATTATTAAAGAATTATTTGAGTTCTAATTCCTCCTCTTTGTTATGTATCTAATGTGGTAGATAGCATGGACCGCGTGCTGAGGAGGGAAGTGCATAGGGAGAAATGGCTCTCACACGTCAAAGCATTGGAATGGGTTTAAGCATGATCTTACTTAGGAACTACGTATTCGGACCGAAGGACCACAAAGAAGTTTTTATAAACTACCCGTGACGCTGATAGGTGACAGGTGGGATAGTTTTGTTAGGAGACGACATACACCTTCATTTCCGGTTAGTTGAAGTTAATTTACTTATCCATTTTGAGAGTACATTTAAGTAAAGAAAATTTATTTAACTGAATTTATTATGTGTTTTTGTTTTAACAAGGCAAGAGGGAAAAGGGTAAGAGGACTCAAGAAAAGAACATTCACACCCACACATTGTCTCAGGGTGGGTACGACACTAAGATTAAGGAGATGTTAACGGATAAGATGAGGGACTTACAGGAGAAGCTGGATGAGAGGATAGCAGCTGGAGAGGTGTCTGAGGATGTTTGGTTAGAGGCCCGAAGGACAAAAAAGGATGTTAAAGCTAAAGCCACACGCACTGCAGGCGTAAAAGATTGTAAGTAATTTGTAGTTCATATTTGTATATATTGATATTTTTAAAACATTCTCTTAATACGTTTTTTAATTTCTTCATTGTAGGAGGAGCTTAAGGAAA
Source organism: Sophora flavescens (assembly GCA_030762895.1). NCBI lineage: Eukaryota > Viridiplantae > Streptophyta > Magnoliopsida > Fabales > Fabaceae > Sophora > Sophora flavescens. The sequence goes on from CM061070.1 coordinate 95,351,750, forward strand.
AATGCTCCCAGGGCGCATTCGTCCCACATGGACGCCGAGATATATTGATCACTATCCTAGGCAAAGACCGCACCACCCCGGCCCGGTGATTGGTGTTCCAGGGATGGTGGGCATCAAAAAATATTACGGCACAAGAGCTCCACACGAGGCAAAGCCAATGAGGAGGCACTTAGAGAAGTGGTTAAACAACAGCTCATGATCGACCCGGCATTACAGATCAGCCGATGAGCCACTTCCTATCAAACCCATCCTTCAAGAGTATGCTTGCAAAGGAGCTTTCCTCCACGGGTTCCCAGACAATGGGAGTCGCGAACCTTCACATGTGAGCACAAAAGAGAGATATCATAGGACAAATGTGGAGGTGGATGACTTGGCAGAGAGGAAGCGGGAGTTGGAGGTAAAATGCAAAGAGCTTGACTTGGAGATGAAACAACGAGAGCTTGACTTGGAGGTGAAACGACAAGATCTTGAGTTGGTGAAGCAGGAGCTTGAGTTGTCCCGGAAGGTATATTCATAATTAATGATCAATTTTCTCAATTAATTACTTATGTTTTTTTTTATTCTCAACTACTTATATACTTTCTTAATTTAATATTGAAGGCAAAGCCGAGTTCGCTGTCTCCCTGTAGTCATTTGTTCTCGATTGGTGAGGATTATGCTGACAAGATTTTTACATGCTCGTTGGAACACGATGGATGGGTGGCACGCCTGCCTCCGCCAGTAGAACTTGGTTTTATATTCAGTGGTGATGATCTTGGGCACATTTGCAAAGGTGGCGAGTGGCTAGCCACCATAGTTGTGAGTCTTTGGTCCACGTAAGTGTGCTTTAATTTTATAATTAATTCAATTTATATATTTTATTTCAATTTTATGATTTATTTCTACCTCAATATATTATGTAATTAACATCCACTTATTTCATATCTTAGGTATCTGAATCGTCTTCAACTTCAGAGGGGCTCCAACCTTTATGGCTTCTTAGACTCCTACGTCCTTGTGCCTGAATTCTTTGTCAACCACAATGAAGCCAATTCATACATTGGAAGATTACTAGGAGGTGATGATCGGAAAGAAACATATCCGCACCCTACATAATGAATTATCATTGACAATTGCTCATACTTCATCCCCGACAGCACACCGTCATATTCTTATGCCTCTCTCCACCCTTAATCCGCCACGGGTGGTAGTGTAATACATCAATACGTGAGTAATTAATCTTCTATTTAATTTAAGTTTTAACATTTGCTTTTATTTTATTACACACATGATGAATTGGTTAATTGACATGAATATTCTGTTTATGATAGCGCGCTGAAGGCATGTAGCATAAGTTGCGCCAACGGGAGGAGTATGACTACTAAGTCTAAAGGAAATCCTGATTGGGTTATCCTTAAGGTTGGTAGTTTATTAAATAGTAATTAATATTATAATTACTAATTACAAATATATATATATATATATATATATATATGTGTGTGTGTGTGTGTGTGTGTGTGTGTGTGTGTGTGTGTGTGTGTGTTTAACTGACATTAAATTTCATTTCTTTTGTAGTCTTGTAAGCAAATGGACGGTTGGTCATGTGGCTATTATGTGATGCATCATATGCTGAACATAATCTCCGCATCTATTACAGAGGGATGGATGAAGGTAATCACTTAATTATATATTTTAGTTTTGGTGATGACTTGAGTTAATGTTATTGTTAATTATTTGAACGTGTGCATGCTTTTAGCGACCAATCTCCTCTTAAAACAGGAGAGTTTAGAGACTTGAGGATGCACCTTTCAGAATTCTTCTTTAAGTATGCTAAAGAAAAAGGAATAAAAAAATACCTCCTCAATACTTAGAAGATGTGTAGTAGTTAATAATATTTGTATATGAATTTATATTTAAATACTTAGAAACTTTTAGTTATAATTTTTCTATTAACGGGTTTTGGTTTTTTGTCCCCTCATTGGTTCTTTGTATTTCTTTTCTTTTATTAATAAAATTTAAGGGTACTCTTTTTCCTTAACGATGTTTTTATCCCTAAGGAGGGTTTTGCATCATAAGGTTTTAATGAGACCCTTATTTGCTAAATTTGAGTGTGTGCAAATTCTGTAATGTGTGCGATTCTGTATTGTGGACTGTTTACTGAATGCAGGGATATAGCTGGGGGAAGGGATATATATTGTAACAGAATTTAAAAAAAATTAACGTCAGTTCTATATTCAACTGACGTTAAAAGTAATTTTCAAAAAAAAATCACTTATAACGTCAGTTATTTAAATAAACTGACGTTATAAGTAGCACTTTTAACGTCAGTTTATTTAAATAACCGACGTTAAAAGTATCACAATTAACGCGAAGATATTTAATAACTGACGTTAAAAGTGCTACTTTTACATAAGTTACACTTTTAACGCCTCACTGAATAATATCATGCTTTTTTCAGATAATAACAACACTTTTAACTTGTGTAAAAAGTGATTCCCTGTACTAGTATAAATAATATAAATAATTATATTTTTTTATATTGATGTATCAGCAAAAAAAGTAACATTATAATTCAAACCATAATTAATATATTTTTTCGACACCAACCATAATTAATATCATAAGTAAAGGAAATCATAAATTCATACAAAGGTACTTAAAGAAAAGTAGAACAATGTGGTTTCATTCATATAAAAAAAAACCTACTGAAATATACAATCACCACTATAATTATCATTCACCTTCACCCTTTTTTTTTTTCTGGGTATACTTCACGCAAGAATCCGGAGACTAATCCCTCAATTGGATAGGACCACAAGGACGACAAAGCCTCTTCCTCAAGAGTTTTAACATTACCGCATTCCCAGGGATCAAGATTCGAACTCGAGACCTCTGATTAAACTGGAAGAGACTCGTGTCATCTCATCCAAGTGCTCTTGGGTATTCACCTTACAGTTTAAGTACATAAAATGTAACTAATCAAAACTGATTAGAAAAGTAACAAATCATATGATTAACCGTTTAAGTATCAAATTCGCATATTCATATTACTATATTAGTAACTTCATAAAATAATGCCTACCCAAAAAAAGGGGAGCAAATCGAAAAGAATCAAAGCACGTGCAAAAGTCTGGGATAGACCGGTCAGCGTATAAACAAATGGTTGCATCGTATACAATAATGATAAGTTGAGTAGTTGACACAAAATTTTCACAACATTCAATGCAGTAGTCTGCAACATTGCAGCGGCACTATATGGCACTGCAGTAGGTTTTTGTTTTTTTTTTAATATTTAGTTTTTTTAAAAAAAATGTTTTTTTAAATATTTAGTTTGTTTGAGAAATAAAATTTTTGGTTAAGTATTAGTAAATATTTGGCTAATCATGTATAAATATCCAAGTTAATTCAGTCCATTATCTGTTAACGAGTTTTTAGAGAAATAAATTTTTGGTTAAGTATGTGCAAATATCCTCGTTAATCGTATAAATATCTCAGTTAATTCGGTTCATTATCTCGTTAATGAGTTTTTTTGAGAAATAAAATTTTTGGTTAAGTATGTGCAAATATCTTGTTAATCAGTACAAATATCCAGTTAATTCGGTTTATTATCCGGTTAATGGGTTTTTTGGTTAAATATGTGCAAATATCCAGTTAATCGGTACAAATATCCCGATTAATTCATTCATTATCCTAGTTAATGGGATTTTTTTTGAGAAATAATTTTTTTTATAAAAAAAGTCAAAATTTGTAAAAAAAAAAAAATGTACGCTACAGTAGCGTATGTTGTCCGAATATTGTCGATATTTTGTGTAGGAATATCACAACTCCATTGTAGTATATAATACTTGTATGTAACATGTAACAGATATGATAGTGTGACACACATTTTGACAACAATACGGGACAACGTGTATCAATGAACAGTGTTTTGGCCTTTTTTTTTTGACAATTCGTTTATTTTTAATATTTAGATTTTTTAGTTAATTAGGTGAAAAATTGGTTAATTAGGTGAAAATATTTGGTTAATCACGGGTAAATATTTGGTTAATGAAATTCATTATATGGTTAACGGGTCATCTTGAAACTTACAATCATTTTTCACAACCATGTAAATATTTGGTTAATCACGTGAAATATTTGGTTAATTTAGTTCATTATATGGTTAATGTGTCTTCCTCGAACGCATAATCATTTTTCACAACCATTTAAATATTTGGTTAATCAAGTGAATATTTGGTTAATTGAGTCATTATATGGTTAATGGATCATCCTGAGCTTACAATAATTTTCTACACAAATTAAACCATATAATGAATCGATCAATTAACCGGATATTTGCACATGATTAACCAAACATTTACATAAGTTGTGGAAAATGATTGTAAGCTTCGAGGATGACCCATTAACCATATAATGAATGAATTAACCAGATATTTGCACTGGATTAACCAAATATTTACATAGTTGTGAAAAACGATTGTATGTTTGAGGATGACCCATTAACCATATAATGAATTGAATTAACCAGATACTTGTTGGGGAGAAGGGTTTTAACACACACAACGTAAGAGAATTGATAAGCAAGAATGAGAGACAAGTTATGTTTTTCTCGAATATGCACAACCGTATATTCATCAATCAATTGCCTCAATACATTGTAGTCCTATTTATAGACTATCATACACTCTTTATCCGGACTCTACTATCAACAACTAACTAACTCGATTTCGATCACAAGGATATCACCTAGTTGCACCAAACTAACTAACTCATTCCTATCTATATTTACATTTACATTTGCATTACAATTCTACATCTACATTTGCATTCTGTAATAGCACTTCCCCTTAATGCAAATTATCTAAGGAAACAACACCTAGCATTTTCCCTTAGCTTTCTAAAACGACCAGCTTTACCGACTTTGTTAGAACATCAAGAACTTGGAGTTCAGACAAAGAATAAACCAGACTTGATCCTTTCCTTGTTCACCTGGTCCCTCAGAAATGGAACCTCGCTTCAATATGCTTGCTTCTACCGTGTGCTATTGGATTCTTGGCTAGACTTGTGGAAGACTTGTAGTCAACAAAGAGTTGAACCGGTTTCCCGTAATTGATCTCGCATTTCATCCAAAGAAGGATTCCACAAAAGAGCCCCGACAGGCTGCATTAGAAGCAGCTATATATTCTGCTTCATATGAAGAGAGAGTCACCACATTATGTTTTCGAGAGCTCCATGAAATTGGACTACTCTGGAACTTAAATAGATACCCTGAGGTACTTTTCTTTTCAACCTTATCACCACACCAGTCTGAATTTGACTAAGCTTCAAGTTCTTCCTCAATCTATCCTGCTCCTTTAGGAAATAGAACTCCAAAGTTGATAGTCCCTTTCACATATCTCAATAGTCTTTTAGCTGCAGTCATGTGTGAAACTCTAGAATCACTCATAAATCTACTGATCAAGCCAACACCATAGCAGATATATGGCCTGCTGTTGCATAAGAACCTGAGGGAACCTACAATCTGCTTGTAGAGGTGTTGTCCAACACATTTCTCGCCTTCACCCTTCTACTGCCTTTACATTCGTTTCCACCGGAGTCACCGCTCATTACAAGTGTCCATCCGAAACCCTCTTAAGTATCTCCTGAGAGTACTTTCTCGGATGTAGAATGATGCCACTGCTTGTGTATTCTATCTCCATTCCTAGGAAATAAGTGAGGATTCCTAGGTCTATCATTTCAAACTCCAAGTAGATCACTTCCTGTTACAAGTAGATCATCTACATAGAGACAAACTAGGATCAGGCCTGCACCATTTCTATTCTTCACATACACACCAAACTCCACATAACACTTTGAGAATCCTTGTTTCAACAGAAATGCATCAATTCTTTTGTTCTAAGACCAAGGGGCTTGTTTCAATCCCTATAAGGCTTTATGGAGCTTATACACCTTACTTTCCTACACTTTTACCTCAAAACCAGGTGGTTGTAGTACATAGACTTCCTCTTCTAGTGGACCATTGCAGACTTTACATCCATTTGGAACAATGGCCACTCTTTTGAGCTTGCAATGGCAATGACAAGCCTTATTGTCTTAACCCTTGTCACTGGTGCAAACACTTCTGTATAATCCACTCTAGCTTTCGCAAAAATTCATTTGCTACTAATCTAGCCTTGTGCTTAGCTATTGAACCATATGGCTTCAATTTCACCTTGAAAATCCACTTGACAGCAATTGACTTCTTGTCAGGTGGAAGTTTAGCAAGCTCCCATGTATGGTTCCTCTCTATTGCATTCATCTCTTCCTTCATTGCATTCTCGCCATACCTCTTCATTGATTGCTTGTCTCCCAAGGTTCGGTGGTTCGTATGCGCAAAGAAAGCAAGGTGAACTAATTCACCTTCTGCTGTGATTTCCTGATCAGTGAACACCTCATAGTCTGCCAGTCTCACTGGTGGTGCTCTATTCCTTTGTGGCCTGTTGTTCTGGTTCTGGTCATTTACTACACTATCTTCACTTAACTCAGATAATTGATTATCTGAATCAAGTGAGTGTAGGATACTGAATTTCATCCCACCATTGTGTTCCTTCCAATTCCAGGTTGCCTTCTCATCAATAACCACATCTCTACTGATCACAACCTTTTTCAAGCAAGGATTGTACAATTTGTAGGCACCTGTGGGATGGTATCCTACTAGAACCATGGCTTCACTTTTATCATCTAGTTTTATCCTCCTTTGGTCAGGAACATGTCTAAAGCATAAGGATCCAAAGATCCTCAAATGATCAACTCTAGGATTACTTCCTGTCCAAGCTTCCTCTGGAGTCACATTCTCCATTCTTTTAGTGGGGCATCTATTAAGGACATAAGCTGCAGTAGACACGACTTCACCCCAACAACACCGTGGCATCTCCTTTCCTTTCAACATGCACCTTGCCATATTCATCAGAGTTCTATTTCTTCTTTCATCAAGGCCATTGTGTTGAGGTGTATAGGGGGCAGTTACCTCATGCACAATGCCTTGTTTTTCACAAATGCTCAAAATCCTTAGAATTGTATTCTCCTCCACCATCAGTTCTAAGAATTTTGATAGCTTTTCCACTCTGTCTTTCAACTAAGGTAGTAAACTTCTTAAACACATCAAATACTTCATGCTTTTCCTTAATCAAGTACAGCCATAATTTTCTAGTGAACTCATCTTTAAAGGTTACAAAGTACCTGTTTCCACCAAGAGTTGGTGTCTCAATAGGGCCACATACATCTGAGTGGACAACTCCCAAGGTATCAGTGGCTCTTGCTGGTGCAGACTTCTTGAATGCAGTTCTTGGTTGCTTGCTCATCAAGCATCCTTCACACACCTTTTCTGGCTGTTTGATTAGAGGAATTCCTTGCACCATATGCTTGCTGCCTAACTGGTTTAGACTTTTGAAGTTGAGATGTCCAAACCTGTAGTGCCATAACCAGTTTTCATCTCCAATTACAGTGGTTGAGAGGCATTGAATTGCAGAAGCATTCAAATCAATCTTGAATGCTCTGTTCTTTGGCAGTGGAGCTCTAATCATTAATCTTCCTTTTGCATCAAAGACTTCATTAAGCTTCTGCATCATCTTCATTGTGAAGCCTTTTTCTAGCAATTGTCCAAGGCTCAACAAGTTACTTTTCATTGAGGGAACATACAGTACATCAGTTACATATGCAGATCTACCATCTATTCTATTGATCAAAATTTTACCAATTCCCTCAGCCTACTACAAGACTATTATCTTAAAATATAACTTTATTCTTGACACTACAATCAAGATCAATCATCAATCTTTATGACTGTCATATTGTTAGAGCACCTCGTGTCAAGATACCAAGATGCATTGCTCTATCCTTCTGTGTTGATTGTCACCATCAACAACACTTGGTCAGAATCCGAGCCATCATCATGAGTAACATAAGCCTCATCATCATCTGATCTTGACCTCTCTACCTTGCTGTTTCTGCATTCACTTGCAAAATGCCCCCATTTGTTGCAGTTGAAGCACTGAACCTTCTTTCTATCAAATTTCCTCTTTCCACCTCTGCCTCTGCTTGAGCTTCCTCCCCTTCTTTTACTATACTACTCTCCTTGCTCAGCAGATGAAGTTTGATCCTGGCTGAAAGAGTTGTTGCCAGAACCAGAACCTCCGCATCTATTGGACTTCACCTTACCTCCTCTTCCTTCCTTTCCTTTTCTGTAATCAGCATTCCCTTTCTTGGACATCTGAGCCTGCAGAGCTTGATTTGGTTCTTTCACTCTAGATCTTTCATTCAATCTCGGCTCATGTACCTCTAATGAGTTTTGCAGCTCCTCTACTTTCAAATTCTCCAAGTCCTTAGACTCTTCTATTGCAACCACTATATGATCAAACTTAGTGGTAAGAGTTCTCAGGATCTTTTCAACCATTTGCTGATCAGAAATTGTATCTCCACATGTTTTCATCGAGTTCACAAGCAGTTGTAGCCTATTAAAATACTCAGCTACTGATTCTTGTTCAAACATAGACAACAACTCGTATTGTCTTCTGAGAGACTGCAATCTTACTTTCTTGGTCTTCTCAGCACCTCCATAAGCCTTCTGCAAAATATCCCAAGCCTCCTTGGCTGTTTTGGCTTTGGAGATATTCTCAAAGTTGATAAGATCAACACATTGATGAAGAAAGCACTTAGCCTTGTAGTCTTTCTTGTTGGCAGCTGCATCATCTTTCTCTGAAACACCTTCTTTCACGATCTCCATGATTTCTTGGAAGCCAAGAATGGCTTCCATCCTTATAACCCAATGGTCATAATTTTTGCCATCCAGAATTGGCAAACTGGAAAGAAAGCTTCCATTTCCTCCATTCGATGAAGCCATGATCACCTTTTCCTCTTTCACAGGTCCCTGACCTTAAGCTCTAGATACCAAACTGTTAGGGAGAAGGGTTTTAACACACACACGGAAGAGAATTGATAAGCAAGAATGAGAGTGAGGTTATGTTTTTCTGAATATGCATATTGTATATTCATCAATCAATTGCCTCAATACATTGTAGTCCTATTTATAGACTATCATACACTCTTTATCCGGACTCTACTATCAACAACTAACTAACTGATTTCATTATAAGGATATCAGCTAGTTGCACCAAACTAACTAACTCATTCCTATCTACATTTACATTTACATTTGCATTACAATTCTACATCTACTTTTGCATTAAAGAATAACAATACTTGCACTAATTAACCAAATATTTGCATGTAATTAACAAAAATGTTAGTATTAAAAAAAGCTATTTTTTTTTTTAAAAAGTGCACTACAGTAGCGCTACTGTATGTTGTCACCGTATGTTGTCTATATTGTGTCACAATAACACAAATGATATTCTGATACACATTTTGAGAACAATATGGGACATGTATAAATGAACAGTGTTTTGGCCTTTTTTTTTGACAATTCGTTTTTTTTAATATTTAGATTTTTAGTTAATTAGGTGAAAATTTTGGTTAATTAGGTGAAAATATTTGGTTAATCACGGGCAAATATTTGGTTAATTCAGTTCATTATATGGCTAATGGATCATCCTGAAACTTACAATCATTTTTCACAACCATGTAAATATTTGGTTAATCACGTGCAAATATTTGGTTAATTCAGTTCATTATATGGTTAATGGGTCATCCTGAAGCTTATAATAATTTTCTACACAAATTAACCATATAATGAACTGAATTAACCACATATTTGCACATGATTAACCAAATATCTACATGGTTGTGGAAAATGATTGTAAGCTTCAGGATGACCCATTAACCATATAATGAACTGAATTAACCAGATATTTGCACGGGATTAACCAAATATTTACATAGTTGTGAAAAATAATTGTATGCTTTAGGATGAACCATTAACCATTATAATGAACTGAATTAACCAAATACTTGTATTGGATTAACCAAATATTTGTACGTAATTAACAAAAATGTTAGTATTAAAAAAAGATAAATAAATTATTTTTTAAAAAAAAAGTGCGCTACAGTAATGCTACAGTAGCACTACAGTAGCGCTACCATATGTTGTCTATATTGTGTATCACAATAACACAAATGATATTTTGACACATTTTGACAACAATACGGGACATGTATAAATGAACAGTGTTTTGGCCTTCTTTTTTTTTTTTTGACAATTCGTTTTTTTTAATATTTAGATTTTTTAGTTAATTAGGTGAAAAAATTGGTTAATTAGGTGAATATATTTGGTTAATCACGAACAAATATTTGGTTAATGCAATTCATTATATGGTTAATGGGTCATCCTGAAGCTTACAATCATTCTTCACAACAATGTAAATATTTGGTTAATCCCGTACAAATATCCTGGTTAATTCAGTTCATTATATGGTTAATGGATCATCCCGGAGCTTACAATCATTTTCCACAATCATGTAAATATTTGATTAATCATGTGCAATGATTAAATTTGAAGTGTAGTGATATAAAATTTAGTATAAAATTTTTAACCTAACATAAAAGCTATTTTTTTAACACTTCTAGCTAGTCACATCGTGGTTTGGAGGCAAAATTTGATTTTGCTTTGTGGTAATCAAACATCTATATTTTCAATAAAATCATATTTGACAGGAGATAAAATCATTTGATAGTTCAAACCTTGAAACCAAACACACCACAAATCTTCAGGCTTTGCGGCTGAATCGTCCTATAGATGCAAAATAATGGTAATTTTGCTTAAGAAATATTATTATTTTTATTTGTCAAGGAGATAGCATTGCCAAGACCATGGTGAGAAATTTTATGTGCGACTCTTGTCTTGATTCTTGAGTGGATGTATCTTTGTCTTCATACAAAGGCTATTCATACGAATTTAGATGGGCTTGCATGGTATTTATTGGGCTAAAAGGGTTTGTGCTTCCAGCCCACAATTGCACGTTGACGAGAAGCAGTCATGAAATTTAGGTTAAGTCCATTTTAACCACGTTGTGGTAATAAAACTTCTCTTCTTTTTTTTTTAAATAATTAGATTTAATTTTGTGTGTAACATTATTTACCCTACCAATCAACCACAAGTCATCTTACATGTAACTTTTAAACTAGTTATGATAAAAATAAAATATTTTTAATGTGACAATTTATTACCCCAACCCAAACTTATCCTCAATGTGCCACTTTTTTTTTTTTTTTTGTCTGGTCAATGTGCCACTTTCTTATTACTAATCCTTGTCAATTTTATAATTGGTATTTCATATAATCCTAAACTTATTTTTCGAAGCAGAGATATTATATCAATGAATCGTTTATCTTGCTCCGTCTTGTTAGAAATCCTACTACCGTTTATGACCCAATGTTAATATTACCGATTGAATTATGAAAATATATCACAACTACTTGACAATAGAATGACTTTATCAAAACTTTATGCTTAATGTTGCAGTTGACTGGTTCTGATAACACAGTTCCCATTTCCATGCTCATAATTTGAGCTTCTATTATATCCTCTTCCAGCAGTTTAACATACATCCTCACCATAATATTTTCTTAAAAATTTCTGTTACTAAAACACCATCTAAAACAGACATCGAGCTCGTTTAGATGGTTTTTTTAAACAAAAAAAAGTAGTTATTTTTAAAATACAAGTGCTTTCAAAAAAAAAAAAAAACGGTGCTTGAATGAGTTTTTTAAAAAACAAAAACGGTGGAAAAAAAACATTTTGGTGCTTTTTTAAGAAGCTACAATTTCTAGCTCAACAAATCTCATAAAAGTCTCTTATAAAAGCTCATCCAAATACAAAATAATTCCTGTTTCTAATAAGAGCTTTTGCTTCTACTTCTACATCATACAAGTCATTTTTTTATTAAAAAAAAAATCATCCAAAAAGGCCAATTGCCACTCAACAGAAGTTCTGAATCATGGAGACCTGGATTTTTCAGATGAATTCACTTGTGTTGACTTGAGCATCATAGAAAACTGCTAGGCTTGTAAAGTAAGATAAGTAATCTTCAAAAATGGTTTGCAAGGCCTTATTAAGCTCAAACAATCATTTAGTTAAGATTTCTTAGGTAGGAGTCCACCTTGTGTGATGAGTGGTCATGTTTCTGAAGATTTGTAAGAAGAAAACTGAAAACAATGTAAGTTAATCCCAGTCACCTTGAAGTCAGAAGCAACCTCATGTGGTTTGACTCAGTTTCACAAACTCGTTCAGCAATTGACTTACTGACTTGTTTACTTCATCAGTCACCACCAGCTCAGGATGCACCAACCCTAAAGCATATGAAGTAACCACCTTCATCACCACAACCAAATACAAATTACTGGTGTCACATTTCCACACACTTTGATTTATAAATTTGCACGATTCTCGCAGCATGCATTTACTGCAAACCTGATAGAAAATGACACAGTCAATTTCAAAGGTAAACATATACATGCATAAATAAATTAGAAAATACAGTGTGAGTCTTCATGCTTGCTATGACTTACAGTGTCTTCTGGAACCTCAAAGAATCTTCGCAGTCTTTTAGCAGGGAAGACACTATTCCTGTCGACAGCAGGGCAACCAAACACTGCCACTTGTTTCAAGGCACTTCCAGATAGCCATCTGTGAATCCAAAATCCTATTAATACATAGAAAGCCAACAATTTGGAGAAAACTATAAAAGATAAGCAACAAAAAAAAGAAATGAAAATGTATCATGCTGCCAATCCAATTTTAAAACAGGTAGGTGACCTAGTCATATAAAGGGAAATGCAAATTGAATTACTTGCAAGTTTGCATAGGCAATGTCAAACAGGTAAAATCCGATAGTTGATAACTTTCCTCCATAATGGATGACAGCTTAATGAACAATAATCAATTATATGGATTTGTTTTCATATGCCATCAGATCATCCAATAAACACGGGAAATAAGCCCAAAACCCTCAAATTAGTTATTACTCTTCTTTCCACTCTGACAATAAAATACTAGTTGGATATTTGTTAGCTAAATCATTTTCTTGTGTTTGGAAAATCATTCCAAAATAATTGTGTAATTTGTGTTTTAGATTACTAAACTACCACATATTACACTATAAAGCCATCCAATGGACAAGATCCTCGAATCGATACCTAACAAGATCTTAATTTTCTTATTTATCAACAAAGTCTGGCAATATTTGTATTTTACAACTATGCTCAGTGATTTGGTTCTTAGGCAGTATCAGTTTTTGTCTCAGCTCAGAAGATATGAGCAGAAATTTCTCATTTCTGGTCAAGCAAAACTTCATTTAACATCAATATTTTTTACAATCTATTCCAAGATGGTACTCGTACTCTTTTTGGGAATTAATTACGCATCCAAAAGTGATTTTATCAAGACTATTCATATAACATTAATTCTGCCAAAATCACTCATCATGTAAAGGTTTCCAAACATAAATCATTTTATTACAAACACTTTTAAGCAAAATCAATTTGCAAAATCTACTTCAGACACTCACTATGCATTGTTGCTTCCCAACCATCAAAAGGTAAAATAGAAGTTGTTTACAGGGTTGTATTCTCTTTTTTCAAGAACATCAATCCATGCACATATCTCCAATATACACAGAATCTTGCAGTACATACCCCTTATCTTACAATATTTGATAAAAACACTACAGACTCCAATGTGTAAATAAGTTGTGTTTTTAAGATATCCATCCCATATTATATGATATACTAATACGTAATCACTAATGACTAAGATATTAAACATAATTTTCAATGATTTCATATCTTAAATGTAAGAATACAGTTTCTTTTTTTTGGTCTAGATCCTCGATATCTGAAAGTCACATTGGACCCAGACTAGTCCGAATCAAGCCAGGTGGACCCATATAAGAGGGCAAAACTCTCTCAACGCCTATTTTTTCCATTCACAATTCTCAAACTCGAGACTTTGCTTAAAGGGAACCAAGCTCCATCCACTTGAACCAACAGGCAACAGGCGTCGGTAGACAGTTCTATATTGATTTTCTGATAAAGCAACCAGTCTGGCTACAGAACACTGGTCCAGCTTGATGCCCATTCCCCTTACCCTCATAAATAAAATAAAGTGAAACAAAAATGTACCCATTAACTGAGGAAGTTAAAGGAACCTGATAATCTACAATAATAACACTTTTTGGTCTTCGTAGTTTCACCAAAATTTGATTCCTCTGCTCCACACCTCGACCGCACCCCCCAAAAAACACAAAAGTCATGATACAATGACATTAGCATAAAAAGTGCAATGTCAATGGCAAACAGCTAGGCACTTATTGCATTAACTCAGAGACAATGAAGGCAACATTGTTGCAATTGAGACTAGTGGGATTGCTATCAAGCCGTGGTTAAATAAAGGATCAAAGGTGCCATTAAACTAAAATATTAAACATGATTATAAAGAAAAAAAGTAGAGTAAGGCCTCAGATTTAGTTCACTAAATGTGATATTTCACATTAAGCACCACAATAATACAAATTATATCTCCTATATTTTTCTTTCATCTGTCTATTCCGTGAAATGGTGGTAACAGCAGTATCACTTGAACAGTACAGAGAGAAAATGGCTGTTCAACGCACCAAGCATAAGAAAGGTTGTCAAGTAACTATATTATATAGTAGTATCAAATTTGCATAAATGATGGAAACAGACATTGATAGATAACAACAAAATTTGTCCAAACTAGATACCAAATGACAAGTACATCATTAACAAAACAACTCGGAATTTTTTAAAAGAATTATGACATTCTGAAACAGCCATGTCAGGTTTGACACAAGTCATGAAACCCCCTATGTTGAACAGCAAACATGATAATTCAAAAAAAGAAAAACACACACACACAGATAAGGGTCAGGGTAAGCAGTCATATCTTTGACAAGAATATCAATCTCGCAGGCTACTCAAGTATATGAAAAACATAGATGCGAAGAAATTATCATCCGAATCCGACAACTTTTTACCAGATTTTGACAAGAATGATATTTTATAGACCACCACCCATATCTTTTCATGAAAAGAAAAGCTACCTAAGAACCTTCCCAGATATCATTATCATCTCGTCACAACCTCAGAGACTTGAACAGCAAAGTCCTAGATGTTATTTAAGCTGCCTAACATAGTACCATAGGACGGTATTAGATTATCTTAAAAGCTTATACAATCCAAAGTTATCCCCAAAGTTGAAAACATTTGTGCTTCATTAGTCACTTCACTAGAAAGAAACTTAGAACCATAAATCCTTTACTTGACAAAACAAAATTAAACCTGAACAGCATTAACACTAGATGGAGATAATAACTAACCTCCTTCACTGTGCTAATCAAATGCTATATTACTTCACATTCCTTTATACAATTCATCCTCTCATTAAATCAAACATATGAAGAAAAAATAAATCAACATCATCATCATCTTACTTGGCAATTTGTTGATTGTCTATGGCGAATTTCTGCGCGGCGAACTTTATATACCCCCTTGCGAAATAAGTCTCAAACCAACAAAGATCAAAACTTGGTTTCCCCTTTGCGAAATTGGCGTCTTGAAAATACCCATTATCAAATAAATGACGCACAAACATCTCCATTTCAGGTGAAAAATCTTTCATAATCATCGGTTCCCTCAGTTTCACTTTCTTTTCCTTTTGAGTTCTAACATCAGGTTTATTAGTAAACAGAGAATGTAAGCTTATCTTCACAGGTTGCTTTTCTTCTTTCTCCTTCTTTGGAACAACCCCTTTTGGTTTTTTTTCATTCAAGCTTCTCACTTCTTCCTCCAGTTGCTTCAGCTTATTCTTCAACTCATTGTTGATTTCTTCTTCTTCTTCTTCTTCGTTTTGGGTTTGGGTTTTCTCTGATAACCCAACGGATTCCAGGAAGAGGGCATGGAGGGGTTTCTGGTTTTGGTTGGTTTGGGGTTTTGGGTGAAGTGGGTGGTGTTGGGTGGTGATGGGTCTGTGACGGAAAGGTGGGGTTTTGAGGGAATGGGGAGTGTATGGGTGAAGAGTGTTGAAGAGTGAGGTGAAGTGGCGGCGAGAGAGGAGGAGGGTTCTGAGGAGAGGCATGGAGGAGGGTAATTGGGTAAGGGCTCAAAGAGATTAAAGTACCATGGAAATGGAACAAGTGAAAAACTCCATTAACCTTGTAGATGATAATATATGTGAAATTACACTCAGGTACATTTTAACTCGACTTAATGCTACTTTTGATGCACGTGCGATTTTAGTTCTTATAACGACCAATGCTATCAATACACCCTCTATCACACTCTTTTGACACACCCTACCAGTTCATCAGGTCATTAAAAATTCATCTTTTTTATTTTGTTAAAGTAATATTTTAGTTCTTATACGTGACACTGATTTTTAATTTGGTCCTTATACGTAAAAAGTTATCAATTTGATCCCTATACGTGACACTGGTTTTCAATTTGGTGCTCACTGCTAATTGGTCCCTATATAAGAGGACGAAATTGTAAATTATTGTCACATGTAGGGACCAATACAACAAAAAAAAAGTTGAAATCGATCCCTGCATGTGACAATTATTTTCAATTTGGTTCCTATATGTGATAATAATTTGCAATTTGATCTATCTTATCTAGGGACCAATTAGCAGTGACGACCAAATTGAAAACTAGTATCACGTATAGGGACCAAATTGATAACTTTTTACGTTTAGGAACCAAATTGAAAATCAGTATCACGTGTAGGGACCAAATCTCACCATACTCTTTTGAACACATCTTCTCCTATCGATCCATCTCACCACCCATTATATTGATTACCGGTTCTTCAAATTTTCTATTCATTTCTTATAGTTAATGTATTTTCTTGCAAAATTAGTACCACCTGTTCGACACAATGCCTGAATGGCCCCCCTTTCTATTGTTAGTTGTTTTAAAACTAGTTTAATTATGCTAATGTAACTGGCCCTGTTTTGCTACAGGTTAATTGATAATAAATTTTCATTTGGATTGGGACACCAAGATGAAGATTGTGCTTGATGGTGTAAGACAACTTGCCAACCCGCATGAAGATTACTGAAGGTTTTAATCTTGCTAAACAGGCACCTAAAGACACAGCCAAATACCTGAAGTTTGGAATTTTTTTAGAGTAATGCATCTAAAGGGATTGAACCAAGCAAATACTATTTGAGTCAGACGCTATTTGGATCTTTTTTTTATGGTGTGATGCTACCTTTTGCCATTGATGTAAACCTTGTAGTGTTGTACCATATTGTTACTGAAATATAATTGTTGTTGAAAGTGTGTAACTATCGTGAAATGAAACATTGGTCAAATTTCTACGTTGTCCTGCTTTAAGAAGAACAAACCAAATGGCTCACTGGTATGTAAAATGTCTTTTGTCATTTCAATAACCAAATAATATTCTAGTATATCTAAGTTAAAAGTCACATTACAAACCATGATTGTGCATGCTACACGGTGCAAACCATCCAAAACTAAACATCCACTTCAGTATCAGAATAAGAAAGAAAACACTAAAAAAAACAATGAAAACAAACATATTTAATATATGAAAAGGTAATACTAGAACCTGCTGACTTGGGAATTGTTTTATGCATGAAGTCTCCATTAGAGTCTTCTAAAAACCAATAAAATACTAAAATCAATAGAAGATATAAAAAGATATATAGTGTTCAACAAAATAAATGGAAATGCAATGATAAAGGAGAGGAGATTAAAATTTATGACCTTCTTAAGTTTTTGACTAGATTTTTTCTTACGACATTTCTCAATCCCACTCTTTATTCTTCTTGGAGCCCCTTTTGTTTTTGACACTTGAGGATCACGTAGTGGTTTTTCACACAGAATGTTGTCATCAACATTTTCTTGGCAAATATCATTACCTCCTTCATGCTTGTCAAATTTCAAATGTTGATTAATGGCTGCACATTGTTTCAATGTCTCCTGAAGTGCATGACATGCAAAATTGTAACTCACATGAATTAATGATCCTTCCTCAAGCAATTCATTGGCCTTTTGAAATCGGTGATCATATCTCTCCTTGGAATAAGCCTTTTCATTCACTTTTCTTTTATTTTGCTTACTTCTAATATCCTTGGTCCATCTTCTTAATACATAGTGTGATGGGATAGCAAAAACACCTACAGCTTGGAGTACCATTAATGAATGTCTACAAAGGTATCCATTATACTCAAATAAGCAACATAAGCAAGAAACTTTCTTGTTTGATCCGTTATTATTGCATTTCGAGGCTTACCACCCATAGCTCTAAGTCACGTCTTCATTAACCAAGTGAAAGTTTGTGATGACTCATTTGCTAGTAATGCACAACCAAGTAGTCTTGACTGCTGAAAATGATTATTCACACCAATGGCATTTTGTACTTATTTGTGATGTATGTTGTATCAAATGAAACTACATCTCCAAAATCAACATAGTCATCTCTACCTTTTGCATCCACCCAAAAGATATTTCTGACACGACCTTCATCATCTAGATCAATGGTATAAAAAAATCGTGGATTTTCTTCTTGCATAAGCATAAAACACTCCAACATTGCATTTGCATCTCCTAACTCTAAACCCAAACGACGATCTTTATCCAAATGATTTCTAATATCTTTCTCCAAGAAACCAATGTTTTCATATCCTCCATGTTGTTTAGCCAATGTAGCATAAATCTTGCTTGTTCCCACTCCAACAACATGTAGAGTTTCAATACACTGTTTTTTAGCTGAATTGATAATCCTGTGGCAAGGAAAATAGTACGCATATCCTGGAAAAAGCTCATGATTGTGATCTTTGATGAAGCTTTCGACAAATCATTTTCCATCATACCTTCTTTTAATTCGGAAGCTAGCCATACATTCCACCTTAAAACAAGGACGTGGATTAAGTGCAGTGGATTCTTTTTTCTTCCCATATCTTGTGCAAGCATATTTCACATCAATAAATTGTTGAGAGATCTTTGAACGATGACTAGTTTGAATTGACACCCCGAATCCCACCTGTTTAGCATAACGTTTGTAGAATAAATAAGCACTTTCTTGTGACTCAAATTCCATTCCATTGTGAGGTTCCTCACTATCATTGGCTTCAAAATTACCAACAGCATTGACAACATTCTCTGCATTCCCATTAACAATATATTCACTAACTTTGTGAGAATTTTCAGTAGGTGAATCTCTTTCATTTTTGCCATTGATAACATCTCCAAATTCCGTAGATGCCTACAAGTGAAGATGAATCAAGATAAAAAAAAAGTAAATAAAAAAAAGATAAGAGGAACTGACGTATGGCTACACAACATTTTTGAAGAAAAAAAAAATTAGAACCCACTTGAAATATTATCCATTGGCCTTAATAAATTATTCCTCAAATAACACTATTTTATTTTCCTAAATCATATCATCCGAAAATTAGAGAAATGGTGAAATAGTACTCATTGCTTTAGTTTTACATGGGGATTTCGTGAAAGTAGTGAAACTACTAATTAGGTTACTATCACTATTAAAATGGTGAAATGGGTATCAAATAAATTGAGAAATCAATGCAGCCACCAGTTATATCACATTTTATATATAAAAATAAATACAAAAATGATGCAATTAGAGAAAGAAACCTGAGAGCATGGAGCATGAAGAGATGCAGAAAACACCATAGGAACCGACTGCATTATGATTAATCTGAGATGGGAGGCGACGGCACCGGCAAGACACCGACGAATGGATCAGGTGACGCTATAACAAGAATAGGTAGCAACCAGTGAAGTGTGAAAAGGCGGGAACTGCTATGGAAGACAAACAAGTTAAGTAAGATTCTAAAATGGGAGGAGATTTTTTTTTATTTAAAAAAAAGGCTAATTTTTAACGACATGATGAATTGGTAATCAAGTTAATGGGTGGTGAGATGGACCAATAGAGGAGGGTGTGTCCAAAAGAGTGTGATAAAGGGTGTGGTGGTAGCATTCCTCTCTTATAATTTTTTTTATACATTTGATCTCCTTTTTTTTTTTTAATGTTACAAATTTGATCCTTCCGTCTTATATCTGTCAATTTTTTCAATGAACAACATAGAGGAAACACTTCTCTAAGCGCATATAACCTTTGATTTGTCAAGGTTTTCTTTCCTCCGCCTTTTCGATTCAACATGATTTAATGGTTCCTCTATGCTATTTACTGGTTTAATTTTGTCCCTCCGTTATGTTACTTTTTTTTGTTTCACCACATGGTCCTTTACCAAAGAAGTTCAATGAGATGATCTATGTGTTAAGAGCACTGGTTCATCTATGATAATCATTGAAAAATTGACAGACGTTGGATGGAAGGAATGAATTAGTAATACTGAAAAAATAGGGGACCAAATATGCGCAAAAAAGTCATAGGGACCAAAATCGCACACGACCAAAAGTAGAGGACCAATGGTACAATTAAGCCTTATTTTTAATTTAAAAATTAAGTTTAACTATTGAGTTAGTCCCTGAACTATTTGAGAACTTTTAAGTAGGTTCTTAAATTTAAAATGTTTCTAGCCGGGTCCCCGAACTTTTATAAAGATTTTAATTACGTCCCTAAACTAAAAAAAAATTCTAATTAGGTTCGTGTACTTATATAAAATTTTCAGTTGGATCCTTAAAATAGAAAATTCGTTAGTGATCCGTTGAATTGGACGAAATATCACTAATTTCATCCAAGCTGAATACACATATCAACCATCCGTGGGTGGAGGATGAATCTTGAGACATTGTCACATCAAGATGCAACAAGATGTATTAAGTTGCAAGTGATGGAGCTATTTTGGACAAAGCTATGGAGGGATATGCAACCGTGAAAAATAAATTGGGGAAGGAATAAACTATTTGTTCAAATGGAGGAGAAGCAATCGCGGGTCACCTTTTGGTATTTTGGTTCAGCATTTTGGTATCCTACAACCCTAAATACAAAATTTGGGGGAGGGATTCCAGGTCACATTCACGTCAGTAAACTTCACGACTTTTCACGGAACCCTACCTCAAGGACCCAAATAAAAATTTTATATAAATTCAAAGACCCAATTAGAAACTTTTTTAGTTCAAGGACCCAATTGAAAACTTTATAAAAGTCTAGGGACCCGACTGGAATTTTTTAGTTTAAGGACCTACTTGAAAATTATCAAATAATTCAGGGACCAACTCAACGGCTAAACCTAAAAATTATATTTATCATTACACTTATTTTTTTTGTCTATGTGTAATATCTCATAATTTCAAATCAAACCCACAATAAAACTTAATTGTGTTATCCTTAACTCGTTACCGAAAACCATCATCAATCGATATTAAAGTCACTTATCACTGATCACAGAATTCAGTTCACTAAACTCTCAAATCACCATCCAAACCATCACGAATAGGCACTAGAATAATCTCATTTTCGAGTCAATCAAACTCACCCCTAAGATTGACCCGTGCCACTTACAACAAAACTCTTGTTTCTTGGATCTAGGACAGTGTTATATGCATATTGTTATATTTATAAAGTATTATATTTACATGCATTGATCCTGAATTGTCTTGGTTGTCTTGTATATGGGTTGGAGTAGTCGTGATATCCTTAACTTAATTGTGTTATCCTCAAACCCACAATAAAACTTAATTGTGTTATCCTTAAGTCGTTACTGAAAACCATCATCAATCGATATTAAAGTCACTTATCACTGATCATAGAATTCAGTTCACTAAACTCTCAAGTCACCATCCAAACCATCATGAATAGGCACTAGAATCATCTCATATTCGAGTCAATCAAACTCACGAGAAAAACCAACCTCATCCCTAAGATTTGCCCATGCCACTTACAACAAAACTATTGTTTCTTGGATCTAAGATAGTGTTATATGCATATTGTTATATTTTTGATGTATTCTATTTACTTTGATCCTAAATTGTCTTGGTTCTCTTATATTTGGGTTAGATTACTCATGATACTCTCAATCAATATAATTTTTTATTATAAAAAATCACCATTATACTCAACTTGTCACCTGAACCCGTTGCAAATGATCAACACTCAAGCCAGTGCTGATCACATAACTCAACACACTGTCATCCTCAACTCCCCACTAAGAGTTGCAATGTGACAAGCTTGGTGGATGGGTTTTGGCTTTTGGGCCATGGCGGCCGAGCTTGATAGCCATTTGGTTGGAAGATAATTGGGGCTTAATTAAAGGGGTTAGGCTTGAAGAGGGTGCTGGTTGTAGTTGTCGGCTATGCATCCATTTAATTATCATTATTCTCAAAAAATTTATTATGAGGACTTGGATCATCTTTAATGAGAGTTCTCTGGGGTTCCTTAAGAATAAAATATTATTACAAAAAGCCACATATGATTTTGGGTTCCTTAGATTTAAAATAGGTTCCTTATATAAGAACCTTAAAAGAAAGTTTTATAGCATTTAATTTTTTTTTTTTTTGCATTTGATAGTGTAAAAGAGGGAGAGAGGACATATGATATTAAAGAGAAAAAAGTTAAGGAACTTAGTATTAGAAACTCGCATTGAAGTGAAAATTGAGTGGATATCATAAACTCATTGACCGACTTAAAAACTTAAAATGAGTTCATTGGAATTTTACCATTGGAGATGTTCTTATACGTCGGCCAGTTAATTGATGAAAACCTCCATCTAAACTCATTGTTTTTTTTTTCAAAGAAGATTAATTCAATGACTTAAAATTTTAAATTAATTATCGATCTTAGTTATAATTTAGTTGGTTTGATTCAATTTTTCGATTTCATCGGATTAATCCGAATCAATAAGCACTAGGTTTGGTTTGGATGAAATGGAGAAAAAAGGGTGTTAGTTTGCAATTTTGTAATTTGTATGAGAATTTTGCAATTTGATGTATATATAAGTCATCATAATATTTTATGTGTCCTGCAAATGAGTGTACTAAGGATATTGTTTAAGAATTTAAAACAAGATCATTATTCATTAAAAAACTTAATATATCTCTTCTCAATATATTGAATATATAATTTTCCATAAAACTTATTTTTTTAGAGTTCTTAAACAATGCCCTTAAACCACTCATTAGCATTTCTCAATTTTTTTGTTTAGAATAATGGTAATTAAATGGATGCAATTCAAATACTCGATATTTTAATTTGTCTAAAAATTTAAAATGCGCCATCTAAACTCAAACTCGAGAATTTCTCTTTGATTTAATTTTATCTTTGAAATACCCCACTCTTAGGCTTGACATGCATTTGTCAAAAAAAAAAAAAAAGAGGCTTGACATGCATTTATGTGTGTCTTGTCTCGTAAGAAGCGACAAAAAGTATATATTTTCTTTCGAAAGCGACAAAAAGTATATTTAACGAGTGACAAAAAGTATATTTTTACGTATTATAATTGGGTCATGCTAACCAATGTTTTAACTTATTAAAGATTTCTAAATCAAGTTTGTATAGGAAATATAGCTATACCACTCTTCAAGACTTTAAATACAACAACTCCCAATGCATTTTTTCTATTCTTGGTTACTTAATCGGTGTCCTAAGGATACTGGTTAGCATTCTCCGTTATAATTTAGAGAAATTATTTTTGTACATCAAAATATGACACAACAATTTTTTTTTTGTATTTTCGAGAAACGTCAGGATCGTGTAGAGTGCAAGGCCAATAAGGCCATTACCTTAGGCCCCATTTTTTTTTTAACTTCATATATATATATATATAATATTAATTGGCTTGACAAGTGGTTGAATAACAATACCTAATTCCACGTATAATGTATGAATTATTGAGATCGAAAATTAATCACATGTAAGTGCAATCCGCAACATTAGTTACATTTCAAAGCCTCTGCCTTTATGCTTTTATTACTCCTCCACGTACATTTAATAGTTAGTTACCATTGAAGGTAATCAACATAATTAATAATTGGGAAATTGGAATGTAACTATGCAAAAGGATAAAATAGTCGTTGGAGGTAATTAGTTAATATTTAATTACTTTTTCAAAAATTTAACTGTTATTTTACTATATATATATAAATATATTATAAAATTTAATATTTTTACTTCAAATTCTTTGAGCTCTCTCATTTTTTTTTTTCTTCTCATCTTCATATTCTATTGAGAGTGAAATGTTAAAATTGCTTAATTATGAAACTTTGATATATAAATTCACAACTCAAAAAGCTAGATGATTAATATGAGAATTAATAATTTATATAATATTAAGTCTCTTTAAAATTTTCACCTAAGGCCTCAAAATTCCTATACACGGCTTTGAGAAGCGTGTATGCAAAGAAGATAAAAAGTAAGATATATATAGATATAAACATATACGGTATGATATATAGTGTCCAAAATTTATGTTCAAATAACATAACTTTATAATTTATAACGATATAGCTTATAATTTCGTTTACAGCCCATATAATTACAATTACAATAATATTGTACCATGAATGATTCAATATACTCAAAATCTCTGATTCAGTGGTGGCCCTGAGCACGGTTGAGATTGGCGATCGCACAGGACCCTATTTTTTGGTGGGCACCACACAGTAGGTAAAATTTTACTTAGTAAATACAAATATTATATAAAAAACTCATAATTATTTTTTAAATAAAAATAATCATTCCAAAAAATTAATAATAGAGTGATAGAAAATAATATGATAAGTGTATCTGTGTATATTAGAATATCTTTTTAATTTAATATATTTTAAAATGTGTTACACTCTAAATTTATTTCCTATTTAGACTTTTCATTTCTCCTAATTCTCTCATTCTCTCTCTCTCTATCCCAGTCTCTCTAACTTTCGATCTTTCTCAATCTTTCATAATCAAGAAACGAATTATTCGCCAATAAAAAAAAACTAATTATTTGCCTGTGGAAGAAAAGCTCAGGAAGCATTTAATTGTTTAGTATTGTGAAGAAAAGCCTATGGAATGATTATTTGAGTAGTATAGCATATATGAGGAGATTTTTGGTTTTTTATTTAGTATTGAAAGGCTTAGGTCATTCTCTGATAAGGACTTGAAATTATGTTGCAAACATCTTGAATCTTATCTAAAACATGATAATTGTTATGATCTTGATGGATAAATTCTATTTGAAAAATTAAAACTCATCGGAGATAATTTAACAGTTGAATCAAAATCAAGCTTTATGATATTGAGTTCTTTGAAGACATTTAATTGTTTTCCTAATGCATGCACAACTTAGAGAATAATATTAACTATCCATGTTACTATTGCATCAGTTGAGAGAAGTTTTTCTAAATTGAAATTGTTAAAATTTTATTTACAAAATAGTATGTCACAATGTAGACTAAATAGTCTTGGCTTGATTTCTACTGAAAATGATTTTTTAAAGAACATTGATTATGAATGGATTATTAATGATTTTGTAGCAAAAAATGGGATTTGGATTCCCCGCATTTACACATTCATGAAATTATAAGATACATCATTGGATCAATCTTGCTTTTCATTTTTTTTTAATTTTTTTAATACGCACTCAAATGCATCTAATGGTCTATATCAATAAATGCGTGCGCGTGAAAATAATAAATGCAAGGAATCCAAATCCATTTTTGTAAGAAGGACAATCTTCAAATGATTATAAGGACACAATTTTATCAATTCGTCCCGGGCTCCCAAAATCTCAGGACAAGCTCTGCTCTCATTAGTTTGTTGAGATCATGATAAAATCAAAATTCGTAGAAAAATACAAATAAAAGTAATAAGAAGTAAAAACAGCTCATAAAATTTAGTATATAAAGTCTATATATATAAGAAATGGCAGTGATATCCTGCATGTCATCATTTGTGCATAGGACTCTAAAGACTCAATTCTTGTTTCGACTTCAATCACCACCTAATTGCTTTTTGATCTATACGTCTTCGATAAGTCTCACTCTGAGATGGCGAAATTGTCCTCAACTTGAATATTCGTAGTTGTGCTATTGAGTGGCAATTTATTTGTTTGTGGATAGCTCTCATTGCCTGGATTTGGTTTATAATTCTTCCTAGCCTGTGTTCTGATCCACAAGAAAAATGACGAACATGGTTAATTCAATATGTCGTTTTCATCGAATGCTAATTAATTACAACCATATGTTGTATATAGTCCAAGTAGCTATGGTGTCAGAATAAAATTTTAATGGTAGGTTTCTTTTCATTGATATTCATGAAAGTTCATTCTTCTGAAGTTGAAAAAGTTGAAAAGAGAAATCTAAACATTAGAAGTGTGTTTGAAAAAGATGGGGAAAAAAAGTATGTTGATAATCGATTTAAGTATAGTCGATTATTGTGATAATCGATTATAATCAGTTTTTTTTGTTTGTTTGCTAAAAAACGATTTTAAGATAATTTATTTCGTTTGGGTGGTGCAAAAAAAAAAACACTTTTATACAGTAAATTACGAAAAAATATATGAAGTTATTTGTATAATTTAATAATATTTATTTAGAAGTTAGTTTTGTAGTGGTAAACATTAAGCTAAAACAATCTAGATGACATAAAACAATTTTCGTCCCCAAAAAGGTTTTTTTATAAATTTAACCAATGTGTCAAACATATTAGATTATTTTAAAAACAACTTTTTAGAGATAAAATAGCTGAAATCAGAAAAATCCATATTTCCCAAACATGCATATGCTAGTTCTAAAACAATGGTTTTAAACCAAAGGAACAAACAATGCAGCAAAGAAGCAAGCAAATATTAAATGAAAAGAAGAAACTACTTACATGAACAAGGATTCAGCTAGCTGGGGAATGGGATTCAGAGCTTGAACCAAGAATTTAGGGTTAAAGATTCCCGATAGAAGACGAACCATGATGAACAAAGGGAGGGGTAATGAGGAGTGACTGCTTTGAATTGCTGGAAAGCAAGAAAGAATGGGAGATTTAAAGAGAAGGACTGAGGTTTGAATTTGACTCAGTAATGCAAGTGTCAATATTTTCTATTATTATTTAAATCCATGCAGAAATAGTCCCTCCTTTTTTATAAACTATGTACTTTATGTTTAGTTAATTTGTTCAAATTAAGTTTGAAATGGATCCATTTTTTGTTTAGTTAATTGCCATTTACCACGAGTTATATATATATATATATATATATATATATATATATATATATATATATATATATATATATATATATATATATCGATGTTGACTAGTGTTGTATAATAAAAGACGAACCATTTTTCAAGCTAGACTCCAGAAACTACCAAACGACAATCCCCGGTAAAACATACGATTTGTAGTTGTCACTACAAATTGAAATAATAAAGTAATGAGGTACATGAGGATGAAGGCGTGTGAACTAGCATGGTGTTTTCCCACTGCACAGTTAAATATACAGAACAAATCCTATAATAAATAAATAACTATTAACTAAACACTCTAATGATACCAACATGTGGTTAATCCAAGTGGTAAGGGACTTGGATATCTTAAGCAAGTGGTTAGGGAATCGATTTCTGATTCTTGTGTATGGAAAAAACCTGATTGGGAGAGAAGAATCCACTTTAGATGCCCAACAAGTTCCCGACGGAGATTAGTCACTGCTAACGATTATATATTGTTGGAGCAATATTGCTTATAAATATTGACAGTAAATACTGATATAGCCGGTTAACTACCCAACGTTGTTGGGGTGGTGCTTCGGTGTCTCGTCCCTTAATCAAGTGGTCGTGTATTCAATCCGTGAGAACGGAACGACAACCTGAGGTAACACTTTGCCCTTGATTGACCAATCTATGGAATGGTTGCTCACTTGTCACCATTTTTTACCTAAAAAAATTAACACGTCCCAAGTTTACATCCTACTATTTCGGTTTTCCTCCTTCCGCCAAGATATTTCTACGAGCTATGGCTGGATGCGTGATGGTTGACTAATGATTTTCTTTTATTTTGATATTAATCCAAAATATACTATGTAAAGTAGTAAAATAAGGAGAGCTAGAAACCGTCAATATATATATATATATATATATATATATATATATATATATATATATATATATATATATATATATATATAAGTAGTGGCACTTGACAAAAAATTCTTGGAGAGCCATTAATTACTAACTCAAATATTATAATTAAAATTTATATTAATCATAGGTAATTTTATCAAACGTTGCATATTCTATTGAACTATTTGATTATTAGAAAGAATGACTTTAAAGTAAAGATGTTGAAACTATACAATTTTCATCTTGCTCCACAATTTCTCTTTTGAAAAAGAATTTAATTGGTACTTTCAAAGGATAGATTTTTACGCTGTCGATCAATTAGAAATTAACACATCATAAAAAAGTTTGATTCTTATCTTAATTACCTTAAAAGGCACACATGTTATGATTTTTAATTGGTTGATAATTACACTGTGAATGCATAACAATCGAACTCTTTGAAAAAAAAAATCAATTTTCTTATGTTTAACCATTTTTTACTTTTCAAAAAATTATACCACTCATAAAACATCTGAAATTAATTATATAAAAAATTATTGAAAGTCCATTTAATCAACAACTCAATCTAATAAAAACTGCATAAGCAAAAATAATCAAACCCGAAAAGAGGAAATATCTGAAATAGAGAAAGTGAAAATGATTGCAAAAGAAAAATAGAGATTATATCTTAAACCGATTACAAAAGAAACTTACGAAAACCCTCGGAAAGTTCTTGTTAGAGGGTATTTTAGATTACACCTATAAAATCACAACAACACTTATCTTTACTAAGAAAACGAAGATGCCATTAATTTTTTTCTTTAAAATGGGGGAGCAAGGCATATTTTTTCTTTAAAAAAGATGTTAAATGTTTTTTTTTGGGTGTGGGGGGTCGTGCTCCCTCCAAACTGTATCAAGGTCCGTCATTGTAAATAAGGAGAGCTAGAAACACACTTCCTAACACTCTCTTTCCAACAAGGGTCTCACTATTTTGAAAATAGATCATATTAATTCATGTGGGTCCTACTTGAATTTTGTAGGACCCACATAAATTTCAATCAATACAAAACACATGCATTGAAAAAAGAGTGTTATTGAATGTGTTGCTAAAATTTCTCATAATGATATATGGCAACCAGTTTGGCCTCGCAGAAAGTGTAGTTAAAAGTTTTTTTTGACAAAAAAGTGTAGCTTAAAGTTAAAGTGGATATGTATGCAATAATTTGTCATCGTCTCACAATATAAAAAAAACTTGACTATAAAAGTATATCAAAATTTATATTCTATATTTTATTTCTCAAATTATTAAAAAGGCCATTCAACTTCACTAATAATATTCTCTCAAAAAAAACTTGGCTAATAATATGGTATTTACATGCATTATATATTTTATATAATTTGTGTAAATCATGTTAAGAACTTTATATAATTAATATGTAAAAATTTAAAAATTATATTATAATACTAAAAATTATTAAATAAATAATTTTAAAAATCATCAATAATTTATCCCGTACGGGCACATGGATGGAAAGTATTGACACATGTCATTTATAAAATAACTATAAAATTTTAATTATTTTAACATTTGGCAAAATATTCCACTTTTAGAAATGTTATATTTATAGTGATTTATTTTCCAAAACAACTAATGACCAATCATAATTCTTCTCTCAACATTTAATCATTCATACATCTTTTCAAAACAATTGTAGTATTTCAAGATAATTAATACTTATTTTCAAATTATCATGGTAATTAATTATAATTCATAATGACTATTATAACCCTCAATTGTTTCACTTTCCAATATTACTCATAAAAAATTTATAATAATTAATTAGGTCCACTTTCCAAAAAATACTTAGATATGAAAGAGTTTTATAATTTATTCAAATATTAGTAATTACAATTATAAGTTTCTTGATAGACAATGTTGAATTAATCATCACAACCCTTCCACCAAGAGAAAGATGTCTATGTTCACCAAAAAAAAAAAAGAGAGAAAGATGTCTACTCTTCAAAGATGAGTCTACTTCTCACTTTCACGATAACCACGGCCCTTGGGTGAAGCCACCCAAGCAAGGGCTTTAGGCCTCGAAAAAATTTACTTACTATTAATTATTACTATAAAGTTAGGTAGTTTTTGAAAAATATATATATTTTATTTACTAGTTAGTAGTTATTATATATTAATTTACTATATAGTAATCATGGTGGAGACATTTTAGTTGGGAAGTTGCGAAAACCAAGGGTTAATTCTCTGCTCTAAGCAACCAATCGAGGATTAGTCACATAGTCAGTTCAAAGGGCCGAAGCTTGTGGGATATCCCGGAATGCCACTAGGGAGTCAAATGCCCTAATTACGTGATTCATCAAAGGAATAAAGTAATTTAGTAAATGATTTTGCATCCAAAAAACTCAAAAGATAAGCTTTAAATAAAAATATAATAATTTTAATAAAATATTGTTATTAGATTTAAAATTGTCTCATTCCAGAATTCGTTTTAGGACTCAATATGTGTTAATCGGCACTGACAATAATGGGCACATACAAGTTAGGTGCTTCTTTTTACACCACAAAACCTCCAATACACCACAACAAATTTAAAAAAATTCCAATATTCCACAAATATCCCTAATTATTTCCGGTTTCCATCCCTCTCCACCATACTTCTGGTTCCCTTTTCTTTTTCTCTTCTTCCACCATTTCATTTTCCCTTCCTTCTTCTTCCTTCGACAGCACCGCCAAAAGGGAGAAAGGGACCTGAAACCCTGTAAGCACCACAGCTAAGGTATCTTCCGAGCTTCCTAACAGCTTGCATCTTCTAAGGACTCGTTTGGTGATCAGGATAAGATAGGCATGATATAATTAGCTATCATATCCTGTCTGGAACTACTGTTTGGTGAGCCAACAAGATAGGATAAAGCAATCCTGTCACCTATCATATCCTGTCCATCTAGTTAAAATCCTATCCTGAGGGGAGGGCTGGGTTAGAACCCAACATGATATTATAGGGTGATTTAAAATATAATAAAATATAAAAATATTTTATATATAAATAATTATAGTATAATAAAATATAACATAGTTACCAAAAAAAGGTATAATAAAATATAAGATATTTTAAATAATAAAAATATTAAAAAATATTTTTAAAATTTAATTTAATTTTGTCAAAAGGCTAATTTTGTTATTTTATATTATTTTAAAAAACTTAAAAATATAAAAAAATATTCTAATAATTTAACTATATGTAAATTAAAAACTAAAAATGAATATTCAAAATTATAAAAAATTAATTTAAGTTAAACAATATTTTAAAAAGTTAAAATATTATATGTAATTTTATCATAAGGATAATTTTGTCTTTTTATATAATTATAAAATCGAAAATTTTAAAATTCATACTAAAATTATAATGTTATCCAGTTGGTTATCCGGTGACCACCGAACGTCGGATAAGATAACAACTTATCATGCTCATATCATATCCTACTCTGCTCTCTTATCCTATCTGATTCCCTTTTGGAATTTTCTTTTTTGTATGTTTTCGATTCCCTGGCTTTTGTTTTGATTCGATCTTAAGGTATGTTGATGTAGCTCTGTTATAATATGTTTACTTTCAATTTGATTCTAGTTTTTTAGGTTTTGATTATAATATGCAGTTCTTTGTTTTTTAGGAGAAATAAGAAATCATTGCTAATAAAGGTCCCCCCGGCCCGTCACCGCGCTTCATGAAAGGTAAAATGCAGATTTATTGTTGTTTTTCATTTCATTTCATTTACAGATTTGGTAATCTTCCAAATGTTGATAGCATAGGATGCTCAATTGACTATTCGATATGTTTGTTTCAAGTTAATTATGGTGAATGATGTCAAGTGGATTGATGAGGTTATTCCCGATGCTCCCTATGCTATGAAGGAATTCCCTAAGTATATGTCTTGTTTGTTGTAACAAATTCAGTTAGTTGTTAAGACTTTCTATTTAGATGATAAGAGTCTGTTATGTTAGTTGCTACTGCTATCTATAAATAGCATAACTCTTCTTGATGTAATTCTAATTCATTCATTCAATACAAAAGCATATATTCAGCTTATTCCTTTTTTACATGGTATTAGAGCTAAAATCCTGGATCGTGATACTGCCTTGCAATCATGACAGATATAGAAGATGAAAATTCAAAGAAAGAATAACCTTCCTCTTCTTCAAAGAAAGAAAAAAAAAACAAATCTTGCAGTGAAGAAGCGATCGATAATATGTCCCCATACTATCTCCATCCTTCTGATCAACCTGGTCAATTATTTGTGAGTGAACTACTCAACAATGCAAATTATGGCAATGGATTGCAGACATGAGCAATGCATTATATGCTAAGAACAAAATTGGCTTTGTGGATGGCACCATCTCCATGCCACAGGATGATTCACCAAATCTTGGCCATTGGATGCGTTGTAATGCAATGGTGAAGGGTTGGCTGAGTAATGGAATGGATAAAGAAGTGAGGAGCAGTGTCAGGTACGCAGGAACCGCACGAGAGATTTGGGTGGATCTTGAAGATAGGTTTGCCAACGGGAGTGCACCTAGGGTGTATGAACTAAGGCGAGCCATAAGTCTCCTCAGGCAATAAAAATTATCAATCCCAGCATATTACACCAAATTAAAGGGGTTATGGGATGAAGTTCAATCCATAACACCTTGGCCAAAATACAATTGTGGAAACTGCACATGTAATGTGCAGAAACAATTGGAGCAAATGCGAGAAAGAGACCAATTATATGACTTCCTTATGGGCCTAGATGATGTTTTCAGTACAGTGAAAACACAGATTCTCAGCATGGCTCCAAAGTTAAATCTTGGACAAGCTTATCATCTAGTGGCAGAGGATGAACAGTAAAGGATGATTTCAGCAATGAGCAGACCTGTTGCAGAAACCTCAGCTTCCCAAATTCAAGGTGATAAGAAAGGAACCAAGAAAGATAGACCAAAGTGTGATCATTGTCATAAAATTGGTCATGTTAAGGAAGAATGTTGGGAGATAGTTGGCTATCCACAAGACTGGAGGAAGCCATACAAAGAAAGGAAAGAAAAGACAGGATCTTGGAGCAAGAAAGGTGGTTTCAAGGTGAATCAAGTTAGCACTGATGAAAGCCCTATTCCTGGACTGTCAATTCAACAGTATGAGAAGTTAATGCAGCAGCTACAGATGGATGTAGAACCAGCCTTGATAGCACAATCATCAAAACCAAGTGTAAACATGGCAAGTAAAACTCTAGCAGGCATAAAATCCTTCAACAGGCCCTGGATCATTGATACTGGGGCCATTGAACACATCACATGTGACCAAAACAATCTTCAAGAAAGCTTTCTTTCTAATGGACAATCTGTGAAAATTCCCAATGGCACAAGTGTGTCAATCAAGGGAATAGGAACTGTTAATTTGTCAAATGGATTAAACATCAATAAAGTGTTGTATGTCCCTGATTTCCATTGTAATCTCCTCTCTGTCAGTAGATTAACTAAAGAAAACAACTGTTCCATAACCTTTATAGCCAACTCATGTGTTGTGCAGGACTTACCCTCGAAGAAACTGATTGGAAAGGGTAATGTCAAGATGGTTTATACCTCCTTGAACCAACGCATGATGGAGGAATAGCTATGAAGGTAGGAAAAACAGTAAATTTTAGTTTGTGGCACTCTAGGCTAGGCCACACTTCTGATGCAAAACTGTCTTGCACAGGCATATTAGCTCCTATGAATAAAAATCAGAATAACAAAGTTTGTGACTCTTGTATAAGGGCTAAGAAAACTAGGTTATCTTTTCCCTTAAGTTCAATAAAATCTAATGCTTGTTTTGATCTTATTCATTGTGATATATGGGGTAGATATAACATTGAATCAAGCATGGGAGCTTATTACTTTCTTACCATAGTTGATGACTATAGTAGGGGAGTTTGGGTGTATTTGATGAAATACAAATCAGAGGTAGAACACTATTTACAATCTTTTTACAAAGAAATAAATGGAATTACCATGGAATTAACATGTGTTTACACTCCTGTTGAGTCACCGGCAAGTGTACCGGGTCGTCGCAAGTAATAAAATAAACACGGTAAGTAATTACCGAGGTCGAACACAAGGATTGGGCTACCAATTATACCAATTCGCTGGAAATTAGATACGTTGGTCAAGCGAGGCGAGTGGTTGAGGGAGAGAAAATATAAGGTCGCAATCTAAATTAACAAATCTAATAAAATAATTAACTAAAAATCTGAAATTAAAATGTCCAAGGTCACAAATCCACCTATCCAATCATGCATACCCAAGTGATGATGAATTCCTCCCGAAGTTCAATTACAATGTCAACCAGGACCCCCAAATTCTCCTAAATCCACTGTCGTGCTCATTAGGACGTATTCAATGATTGAGTTAATTACTTACTAGGTCTCATAACCCTAATCATCAAACTCTATTAATTCTTGTTCCCTATAAGGTTGCACCGATCTCCTACTCACTCTCGTGCAATATTCGACCGATGATCCCAATTCAAGTTCTAAAACGCAAATTGCCTCCTAAGCCTCATCACGTTTAACTAGTTAATCACGCATGCATATGATCAACACAATCAAATCAGAATTGGAAAACATTAATTGAGAAAAGGGAGAAAGACATACATCACATCGAATCTACACCGTCATTGGTGGCTTCATTGTTCCCTCAGACGAGGGGATTAGTTCCTCATGCTCATAGACAAACAATCGGACATAACCACCATTGTAAAATAAGAAAAAGAAAAGAGGAGACGCAGCTCCAAAGAGACAAGAAATCGTCCTAAACGCTACTCTAAACAGTGGCTAAAACTACTAGGATTCGGATTCCCTTCTTCTGATCTGAAACAGCAATATATAGAGTTCTGATTCTGCGCTCGCTCGCGAGGCGAACAGCCTCTCGCGAGGCAAACAGCCTCTCGCGAGGCGAACATTAAAATTGGCGCGCATTCAACTTGGACTCTCGCGAGGCGAGCATCCTCTCGCGGGGCGAATTTCAGTTTTGGCTCCATCCTGAGTTTGAATGCTCGCGAGGTGAACTGTGATTAGCGAGGCGATCCCAAAAGGATGACTTCTCTGGCACAGTCAGGCCTTCAGGTTCGCGAGGCGAGAATGTGACTCGTGAGGCGAGACATAATTGATGACTGTTGCTGCTTTACTGATCTTCAGGCTCGCGGGGCGAGCATCCACTCGCGGGGCGAGTATCTCCAGAATGACAATTTCCACTGTTCCTTGACTTTCCTTGACTCTCGGAGCTTCACTTATAACCTGAAACAATAAAAAGAAACAAAAAGCGTAATTCTATTCAAAATAGACTAAAAACTACTAAAAATGCCTAGAACAAGTCAAAGTCTACTTAGGAACAAAGCAAGGCAAATTTGGGCGAAAATGAGATTGAACTTGAATAATTTGCACAAAAACCACAGTCTATCTAGTTATAAAACTAGATAAGCCAGAGGCTTATCAAAACACCCCAAACTTAAACCTTGCTTGTCCCCAAGCAAGCTAAAACTCAAAAAGGACTCAAGACTTGGCAAACTTAAGGGATTCAATCGATTTCGCACAAATTTCATGCAATCTTAACAAAACAGTTTTTCTCCAATGATTTTCCCCCTTGCATCAATGTAATCCCCACATTCATTTACTTTAAACAATTGAGAACTTCATCATTCATGCATTCATTAATCTAAGTTGAGGATCAAGGTTACACACCAAAGGAAGATCACCAATTTCAAACAATTGCCTTCCTCACAAGGGTATGTAAAATTTCACTCATTCGCTCAAATTTGTCTAGGCTATCAACTTTTCACTCAATTTCACATATCAAGAGTACTTCCTATGAATTTGATTTTCGTCTCAAAAATAGTTCCCACGAAAACATGCATGCAACATCAGAAGGTCTTTTAAAGGTTGAAATGGGGCCTGGCTAAGGGTAGGATATTCAAGGATACTAGGCTTAAGTCCCTAGGAACTAAGAGAGCATGAACATTTGACACATATTCCACTCAAATTACTTTTTCCATTTTTCTTTTCGCCTCGGGTGACTACAGCTTTTTCCTTGCTATTCTTTTTGTTTTGCCCCTTTTCTTTTGGCAATTTTTTTTTTTGCCTTGGGTTTCAACCTTTATTTTTCTTTTTCTCAACCCAAAATGACATATCACCTTGTAGCCACCCCAAACTTAGTTTCTCACAACCTTTCTCTTGCTAAGCTTCCATGCTCTCCTAATCCTGAGATTGGGTTAACATGGTTTTTCAGATTTTTTGCTTGTAATATAGGGTCATCAAGAAACAATAGGCTAATTAGGCTCAATGTGGCTAACTAGGGAACATGAATTAGGGATGGTTCTTTTTAGGCCAAGAAGCTATTTCAAATAAAATTGCCTAAATCATTTGATGCAACACATAAACATACAAACCATGAAGAGATTCAAGCAAATCCGGGAAAGTGCAACTTAAAAGTGATTCACACAATCAAAAACAAAGTTGGAGGCTCAAATCCTCACCTGGACATTTTGCAAATTGTTTGACCGAGATACAATTCCTAGTGTATGCACCCCCTCACCCCAAACTTATCATAAATCAAGTAATCACAATAAAATTCTCAAAGTTCAGTTTTCAATTTTTCACATGGGGATCAACTTTTCTATTTTCAGAACCTAGGGGGAAATCATCGATGGTCAAAATAATTCATGCAATCAATCTATGCTCAATTTAATTAAAATCCAACAAGCTTGCCAACACACATTTATACATAAACTCTTGATCTTCTCAAATTATTCAAGAGTGACAAACAAAAACAATGACAAGAGTGAGGAAAGGAGAGGGTGCTCCCTGATCAAGTTTCTATGGTTGCATCCTCATCCAATTGGTCTCACGGGCTCCCTTTTGTTGCATAGCATCCTGGAAGAACTCCTGCAAATTAAAACCTTAAGTGCAGATTTGCGAGGCGAGAGACCACTCGCGAGGCGAATCTGGAAAATTGTTATTCATACTTTCCAGAATAGCGAGGCGAGTAGTATCTCGCGAGGCGAATCTGGAATTCCAACAGATGATGATGCCCAGAATCGCGAGGCGAAAGTATTCCTCGCGACGCGAGACAAAAGCGTGAGCAAGCCTCTGAGATTCAGGACTTCTGTCTCGCGCGGCCACTGTGGATTCGCGTGGCGAATCAAGCTTTTTATTTATATATATATATAAGGGAAAATAACACAAAAAATAAAGGATACCTAGCTTGGGTTGCCTCCCAATAAGCGCTTCTTTAACGTCACTAGCTTGACTTATTAAGAAGCATCCACCTGGATCCCATAGCCTGTGGCATAAAGGCCAAGAGATGCTCATCATGTGAGATCCTCCACCCGGATCCCATGGTTTGTGAAGTGGCCCTTGCAGAAGCAATACGACTCTATCCATAATTCCACCTAGCCTGAGTGTGAAAACTTCTTTGACCTCTGCAATTATGAACTCACTTCCTCTCGGGTCAAATTGTGTTTTCACGAGGAAGTGTGCCAGACAAGTGGGAGGGTCTAACTTACCGGTGTCCACACATGCATGCAAGCCAACATATTTATTTAATGCAGCAAAATTAGATTGCTCGGCAAGCATGGTGGAGTCCACTACCACTTTATCTTCATTTTGAACTCTACCCCCTTGCTCTGGTGCCTTGTCACTTGTCAACTCCTCTTCCTTAGGTTGCTCTTCCTCAACATGTGGTTGTTCCGGGGCCATGTCACTTGTCAATTCCTCTTCCTTAGGTTGCCCTTCCTCAACACCCTGAGAACTAGTTGCATCCCAGTTAGATCCCAACACCCCACTGCTTCTAGTTGTTATGGCTTCGCATTGGTTCTTAGGGTTGTTCTCGGTATCACCTGGGAAAGTGCTTGGGAGACACTCATCTAGTTGCTTTGCGAGCTGAGCCAACTTCTCTATTGCCGCCCCTGTATGAGCTGCTAACTTATCAATGGCTGTGTCTGTATAGATTGCCAACTTCTCAATTGCCGCATTTGCCCTCTCCAGACTC
The DNA here is from genome assembly GCA_030762895.1 of Sophora flavescens. NCBI lineage: Eukaryota > Viridiplantae > Streptophyta > Magnoliopsida > Fabales > Fabaceae > Sophora > Sophora flavescens. The sequence continues at coordinate 95,389,761 of CM061070.1, forward strand.
AACTCCCAAGGTTGTCTTCCACCATCCTGTTGAGGTTGTTGTTGCCAATTCTGTTGAGGTTGTGGTTGCCAAGCTAGACCATCGTCAGCATTACTCCAAGCGAAACCCGGATGGTCTCTCCTCATATAACCCCAATACTGATTCTGACTCTGATAGTAGTTCTGGGGCACGCTGTCATAGAAATTATGGCATGAGTCCACATATTCTTGAGAGAAGTAGAACGGACAGCTCTGAGTGTAATGGTCTCCATTACAATTTTCACAACCCGGAAGCATTCCCTCGTGTACCTCGCATACAAAACAAGGCAAGACCAAGTGGAATCAAAGAAGTAGAGAGATATAATAGAAAAATAAAAAATAAAAATAAAAATAAAAACAAAAATAACTTAACCAAATAATCAAACTTCCCTAAAATTAGGAAAATTGGTTGTGTCAATCCCCGGCAACGGCGCCAAAAACTTGTTGAGTCACCGGCAAGTGTACCGGGTCGTCGCAAGTAATAAAATAAACACGGTAAGTAATTACCGAGGTCGAACACAAGGATTGGACTACCAATTCTACCAATTCGCGGGAAATTAGATACGTTGGTCAAGCGAGGCGAGTGGTTGAGGGAGAGAAAATATAAGGTCGCAATCTAAATTAACAAATCTAATAAAATAATTAACTAAAAATCTGAAATTAAAATGTCCAAGGTCACAAATCCACCTATCCAATCATGCATACCCAAGTGATGATGAATTCCTCCCTAAGTTCAATTACAATGTCAACCAGGACCCCCAAATTCTCCTAAATCCACTGTCGTGCTCATTAGGACGTATTCAATGATTGATTTAATTACTTACTAGGTCTCATAACCCTAATCATCAAACTCTATTAATTCTTGTTCCCTATAAGGTTGCACCGATCTCCTACTCACTCTCGTGCAATATTCGACCGATGATCCCAATTCAAGTTCTAAAATGCAAATTGCCTCCTAAGCCTCATCACGTTTAACTAGTTAATCACACGTGCATATGATCAACACAATCAAATCAGAATTGGAAAACATTAATTGAGAAAAGGGAGAAAGACATACATCACATCGAATCTACACCGTCATTGGTGGCTTCATTGTTCCCTCAGACGAGGGGATTAGTTCCTCATGCTCATAGACAAACAATCGGACATAACCACCATTGTAAAATAAGAAAAATAAAAGAGGAGACACAGCTCCAAAGAGACAAGAAATCGTCCTAAACGCTACTCTAAACAGTGGCTAAAACTACTAGGATTTGGATTCCCTTCTTCTGATCTGAAACAACAATATATAGAGTTCTGATTCTGCGCTCGCTCGCGAGGCGAATAGCCTCTCGCGAGGCGAACATTAAAATTGGCGCGCATTCAACTTGGACTCTCTCGAGGCGAGCATCCTCTCGCGGGGCGAATTTCAGTTTTGGCTCCATCCTGAGTTTGAATGCTCGCGAGGTGAACTGTGATTAGCGAGGCGATCCCAAAAGGATGACTTCTCTGGCACAGTCAGGCCTTCAGGTTCGCGAGGCGAGAATGTGACTCGTGAGGCGAGACAGAATTGATGACTGTTGCTGCTTTGCTGATCTTCAGGCTCGCGGGGCGAGTATCTGCAGAATGACAATTTCCACTGTTCCTTGACTTTCCTTGACTCTCGGAGCTTCACTTCTAACCTGAAACAATAAAAAGAAACAAAAAGCGTAATTCTATTCAAAATAGACTAAAAACTACTAAAAATGCCTAGAACGAGTCAAAGTTTACTTAGGAACAAAACAAGGCAAATTTGGGCAAAAACGAGATTGAACTTGAATAATTTGCACAAAAACCACAGTCTATCTAGTTATAAAACTAGATAAGCCAGAGACTTATCAACTCCCCAACAAAATGGGGTAGTGGAAAGAAAACACAGACATATTCTTGAAATAGCTAGAGCTATAAGATTCCATTCTGGTCTTCTAATACAATTTTGGGGGGAATGTATTCTTACAGCTGTTTATTTGATAAATAGACTACCTTCAAAGGTTATCAACAACAAGACACCCTATGAGATTATGTTAGGAAAGAAACCTGATTATAATCATCTAAGAGTCTTTGGTTGTCTTGTATATGCTATGAAAACTAGAAAAGAAGGCAAGTTTGATGAAAGAGGGAGAGCTTGCATTTTTGTAGGCTATCCTACTGGACAGAAAGGTTACAAATTGTTTAATATATCTAACAAAGAATTTTTTGTGTCTAGAGATGTAATTTTTTGTGAAAATGATTTTCCTTACAAAAATGTGTGCAAATCTCATGGCAAAACTTCTAAAGAACAGTACACAATATCTGAAAACTATGATGAAGATATTCAATTTCATTCACCATTGAATGATAACAAGATGAAAGAACCAGGTCTGCATAATCAGGATATGCAAATGGCAGACTTAACACAGGAATCAGAAACAGAACATGATCAGGACATAATTCATGATCAATCTAGGATTCAGACTGATCACAGACACAGTCAAAGAGTAAGATCTCTTCCCAGGCACTTAGTAGACTATGAAGTTGACTTGCCACCATCCATTACTGATCGTAACACAACTTCAGGTAACACCGTACTTTATCCTATTTCAAATTTCATATCTTATGATAATTATTCACAATCACATAAGGCTTTCCTAGTGGCCATTTCCTCTAAAGATGAGCCGAAGAATTTCAAGCAGGCAGTAACACATGAATATTGGAGGGAAGCAATGAGAAAGGAAATTGATGCACTTGAAAGCAATGGAACATGGTCCTAGGAGAGACTTCCACCAGGCAGAAACACAGTTGATTCAAAGTGGATTTACAAAATAAAGTACAAACCTAATGGAGATATTGAAAGGTACAAGGCTCGGCTAGTTGCAAGAGGCTTCACTCAAGTAGAAGGAAAAGACTTTCATGAGACATTTGCTCTTGTGGCGAAACTTGTTACCATCAGATGCTTACTGACTGTAGCAGTAAAGAAAGGATGGATTATGCACCAATTAGATGTGAATAATGCATTCTTGCATGGTGATTTGGCAGAAGACATTTATATAAAGATTCCAAAAGGCTTTGCAAAGAAGGGAGAAACTAGGGTGTGCAAGTTGAAGAAGTCAATCTATGGACTCAAAGAAGCATCTAGAAATTGGTATCAGAAGTTCACCAAGGCTTTAAATGATGTTGGTTTTAATCAGTCTAAGGCAGATCATTCCTTATTTATCTACAAAGCTGAAGGGGTGTTTCTTGCTGCACTCATCTATGTGGATGATGTTATTTTAGCAGGAAATAGTCCATAGTTTATGAAGAAGATTAAGGAATACTTGGACAAAACTTTCAGCATCAAAGACTTGGGAACCTTGAAGTACTTCCTAGGAGTGGAAGTAGCAAGATCACCTGATGGAATTGTCTTAAGCCAGAGAAAGTGCACTCTAGATATCCTACAAGAAACAAAGATGCAGAACAGCAGACCTAGTAAGTTCCCTATGGAACAGAATTGTAATCTCAGATTTAACAAGGATGAGCCTGACACTGATGCAACCAGATATAGGAAATTGCTAGGGAAACTACTGTATCTAACCATAACAAGGTCAGACATCACCTATGCTGTGAACACTTTGTGTCAGTTCATGACTAATCCTAAACAAGTTCATATGGATGCAGTGGATAGGATCTTGAGATATCTCAAAACTACCCCTAGTCAAGGAATTATCATTCCAGTAAAAGGAGGTCTCAACCTGCAGGTTTATTGTGATGCAGATTGGGGAGGATGTCCATTAACCAAAAGGTCTTGCACTGGCTATCTAGTGATGCTGGGACAGTCACCAATATCATGGAGGACCAAGAGGCAAACTGTTGTGGCAAAATCATCAGTCGAAGTAGAACATAGAAGCATGGCTGCAACTGTTAGTGAAGTCATTTGGCTCAGATGGCTCTTGACAGAACTTGAAACACCACAACAGAAACCAACTGAACTACATTGTGACAACCAAGCAGCCATCCACATTGCAATGAATCCAGTCTTTCATGAGAGGACAAAGCACCTTGAGATGGATTGCTACTTTGTTCGAGAGAGAATTCAATCAAATGAAATTCAGCCCATGAAGATTGGTACTAATGACCAAGTGGCAGACATCTTCACTAAGTCATTAGGCAAAGAAAGGTTCGAATTCCTGTTAAACAAGTTGGGCATTAAGAACTTACATGCTCCAACTTGAGGGGGAGTGAAGGAATTCCCTAAGTATATGCCTTGTTTGTTGTAACAAATTTAGTTAGTTGTTAAGACTTTCTATCTAGAGGATAAGAGTCTGTTATATTAGTTGCTACTGCTATTTATAAATAGCATAGCTTTCCTTGATGTAATTCTAATTCATTCATTCAATACAAAAGCATATATTCAGCTTATTCCTTTTTTACATGCTATAACTGAGGAATTCATGAAGAAGCTTTTCGATGAGGACAAGATATAGTGGTGTATAATTTTTTTTTCCTGACTAGGATAGAGTGGTGTTTTTTTTTTAAATATAGGTTTAGGGGTGTATTAAGATAATTAGGAGTATTTAGGAATATTGAATTTTTTTTAAAAATTTATGTGGTTATTGGAGCTTTTTGTGGTGTAAAAAGAAGCACCCATATAAGTTTCTAATTTCATCGAATTTGCTCCGGCAGGTAGCCCCAGATATCTTAAAGGGATACTTTCAATTTTGTAATTCAGAAAATCAGTAGTAACATCCAAAAAGGAATCACTTACATTAATATCAATATTACTATTATTATGAAAATTTGATTTCAACCTCGAAACTTGTTCAAATTTTCTTAAAATATGATTCAAAGCCCACATGTTTTTATGCCTACTTCTCCAATTAAAAGAGTATCAACCGCATATTGTAAATGAGAGATCATCGCACCATCAAATCAAAAACCACTTAAAATTGTCCTAGAGGACCACCTGAATTATTACCACTCAAACCTTCTGCTACTTTTAAAAACAAAATAAAAAAGAGTTAGAGGATCATATCTCCTTGCATTAAAACTTTATGAATTTCAAAGTCGGACTTCCATTCACTAAAACTAAAACATACAGGTACGAACTCAAGCATTCACTGACTTCCTCCACTTTTCGCAGAAGCCCGGACGGTCTAGCATATATTCTAAAAAACTTCAATTCACATAATTGTATACCTTTTCAAAATCTATTTTAAAAATTAAAAATTCTTTCTTTTTCCTTTTGATATTATCATCCACTTTATTAACAACCACCACACCATCTAAAATCTGCCTACCGGAGAGAAAATCATAGTGCACTTTTAATTACCTCTTTGACAGAATCTTTGATACAATTTTATATAGACAACTAATAAGAAATATAGGCCTAAAAGAATAGACTTTGTGGAGATTTTCTTTCTCAGGGATCAAAGAAATGAAGGAAGAAGGTTGTCCTTAGGTAAAGTTGCATTGATATGAAAATCATTAAACATGCCTCAACTTTGATGTACACCTAGAGTAAGATTTTTCTTCTTTTACCATTTATTATACTAATGACACATTAGTTGCAGTATTAAAAACATAAGTGAAAGAGTGATACAATATTAACCCACAAATTGATATGATATACACATTCAATAATACAAATAAGAAGAAAAATCTAAAAGGACGTAAGAATTTCTCCTTCATTAATTTATTTTTAATTTTGATTATCTCATTTATAGGCTTTAAATGCCATATATATGGGTTTTTTATAGACAAATGTTAGTAATTAGTTGTTATGTTAATTTTTCTCGTTTCACTAGTGCAGGAATTGCTTTTTACCTCAGTCAAAATTGATTTTTTGACGTCTGAATAATCCTGACGTTATTGGAGCAGTCGTTAAAAGTGAAACTTTTTACGTCAGTTCAAAACTGACGTTAAAAGCACACTTTTAACGTCAGTTGTTTCATTCAACTGACATTAACGTCAGTTTCTATTACAATCGACGTTAAAAGTTACACTTTTAACGTCAGTTGTACTAAACAACTGACGTTAAAGGCTTTATTTTTTTTTTTAAAAAATTCCGTTACAATATATCCCTTCCCCTAACTATCCCTGCATTCAGTAAATAGTCTAGTCCAGTAAACAGTCTAGTAACTGTCCAATATTTCACTTAAATTTCATTAATAAGATAAAAGTATATATATACAAAGGAACAAATGGGGGGATAAAAAACATACTAATTACTACACACCTATATATAACTTTCTATACTAATTACTAACTACACATCTTCTATATACTCCTGAGGTATACTTGCAGGCAATCATTTCTCTTTAGCATACTTGAAGAAAAATTCTGCAAATAGCATCCTCAAGTCTTTGAACTCTTTTTTGGTTAGAGGAGTTTGGTCGCTGTTAAAAGCATGCATACGTTCAAATAAATCACGGTAACATTTATTAACGCAATGAAAATGAAAACTATAATATATAATTAAATAAGTTGTTTAATTAAGTATTATTACCCTCTTCCATCCTTCCGTAATAGATGCGGAGACTATGTTCAGCATATGTTGCATAACATAATATCCACACGACCAACCGTTTAGCTGATATCGAGACTACGAAAGAAATGAAATTTAATGTCATCTAAATAAACATATATAAGACGGTAAATATTAAAATATGTTTTTTTAACATGGATACCTAAAGACAAAGATAAATATAGATGGATAAATAAAAATAAATCAAAACTAACATAGATAAATAAGACGTTTGCCTTAAAAGAACAAAAATCACACTATAATCAAGTTTAAATTACCTATATCAATATCCCTTCGTGATGATCATCACGAGTGGCATGTACATCGTCCACCTGTGTTTCCTCAATTATAGTAGACATGTTTGTTGAAAAAGAAGGAGTCTCAGGAATATCAAGAGTTGAATCTTGATTTTTATCACTATCATTATGCATGTTTTTTCCTTGGAGAACCACAGACAACCTTTTGTTAGAAGGATCAGTGATGTAGAACACTTGTTTTTCTTGGGAAGCCATTATGAAAGACTCATTTGTATGACCTAACTTGCAAAGTTCTACCAATGTCAACCCCCATTCATCGGTTTGTACACCACCTTTACTATCAACCCACTTACATTTAAAAACCGGCACAGTAAGCCTAGTGTAATCGAGCACCCAAATCTCTTCAATGACTCCAAAGTAAGGTATCGATGCTTTAAAGAGTTTTGTGTCCTTTGAACTAGAGAAGTGCATTGCTTCGGCCACGATCATAACCCCACTATTTTGCATGGTACTCTTGTTATCTTGTTCCTTTGTATAAAAGGAAAAGTTATTGATGTTGTATCCGCTCCAACATATGACATTGAAGTTAGGCCCACGTGCTAGCCATCTTACCTCGTCAGAAGCAGTACTACCATCCTTAAGTATTTCTTCCTTGAACCATTGTAAGAAAGTCTTGTTATGCTTGTTCAACAACCACCTTTCGTTCATTCGAGGGTTTTCTTCCTCCACTTTTCTTTTATGTTCACAAAAGTAAGGTTGAACAAAATCGATGTTGTTCAATACATTCAAATGTGCTTGCAGCATTTCCTACCGACCCTTGTCATTAATTGTTAAACCATATGTACCCTTACCTTGACATCTTCTATCATCATGACGAGGCTTAGGAACCCCTATAGGATCTGTGTTATGAAGGTAGTCTGAACAAAACTCAATAGCTTCTTCTGCAACATACCTTTGAACAATAGATGCTTTAGGACGGTGTGGATTCTTCACATACCCTTTCAAGATCTTCATGTAGCGCTCAACTGGGTACATCCATCTCAAAAAAACAGGCCCACATAATCTAATCTCCCTCACCAAATGAACAATTAAGCGAACCATGATATCGAAAAATGAAGGAGGAAAATACATCTCCAATTGGTACAAGATTGTAGCAGCCTCAACTTCCAACTCATCCAACTTATGGGGGTCAACGACTTTACTACATATATAATTGAAGAATGAGCACAACCGAGTAATGGCATGTCTAACATTTTTTGGAGCAATACAATGAATAGCAATGGGCAGAAGTTGTTGCATCAAGATGTGGCAATCATGAGACTTTAAGCCAACCAATTTTAGATCACCAGAGCCAAGCCTCTTGATATTTGAAGAGTAACCATGAGGAACTTTGATGCCCTGAAGACACTCACAAAAACTTAGTCTCTCTTTTTTTTGACAAAGTATGACATGCTGGAGGCAAATAAGTCCGCTTACCATCCTCAACAACTGGAGCTAACTGCTCTAGTATACCCATAGCAACGAGGTCGAGACGAGCATTCACACCATCATTTGTCTCGCCCTGAATGTTGAGAAGCATCCCGATCACACTATCACACACATTTTTCTCCACATGCATCACATCAATGCAGTGTCTGACACCAAGCTTGCGCCAGTATGGAAGATCAAAGAATATCGACCTCTTCTTCCATATGTTTTTCTCAGCAGCCTTACCCTTCTTTTTGGACTTGCTGAAGATAACATTGATGTCCTTTACTTTATGATAAACCTGCTCTCCATTTAAGGCCGTCGGAGCATCTTCAGTCTCTTGACATCCATTAAAAGTTTTTTTCATTTTACGATATGGGTGATCACATCTAAGAAATCTTCGATTCCCAAAGTAAACCGTCTTATTTCCATGATGCAACTGAGTGTAGCATGTGCCTTCTTCATATATAGGGCATGCTTTATGCCCCTTGACACTGTACCCGGACAAGTTCCCGTATACTGGAATGTAGTTGATGGTGCAAAATAACATAGCACGTAGCTTGAAATTCTCGTGAGAATACCCATCAACTACATCAACACCTTCCACCCACAGTTTTTTCAAGTCTTCAATCAAGGGACTTAGATAAACATCTAAGTCATTTACCGGTTGCTTTGGGCCTGAAATCATCATAGATAACATCATGTATTTGTGCTTCATGCACAACCAAGGAGGCAGGTTGTAAATTATCAACAAAACGATTCATGAACTATGAATACTACTCATGTTACCATATGGATTCATTCCATCCGTAGCAAGTCCAAGCCTTAGGTTTCTTGGCTCATCGGCGAAATCCGGAAACAAAGTATCAATATTCTTCCATTGCACAGAATCAGGCGGATGGCGAACCTTTCCATCACATTTCCTCTCATCATGATGCCATCTAATATTCTTCGCATCTTTCACGTTGGCAAACAATCGATTAAACCTTGGAATTATTGGAAGATACCACGAAACCTTTGTAGGAGGACCCTTTTTTCTCACATCACATATCGAATCATCAAGATCATCACCATCATCACCATCCTTCACTTTGTAGCGTGATAACCCACACTTGGGGCAATCATGATTGTCTTCATAAACACCAGTGTACAATATGCAATCATTGGGGCATGCGTGTATCTTATTATACTCCATACCCATCGGACACAATACCTTCTTGGCCTCATAGTTACGGTCAGGCAATGTGTTGCCCTCCGGAAGCAAGTCTTTCAGCACTTCAAGCAATTCAGTGAAGCTTTTATCGGTCCAACCATTTCCAGCATTCACACAAACCAATTTTAACAGTGCCGACAACCGTGTATGAGTAGTACACCCGGGATACAAAGGCTTATCCGCATCACCGCACAACCTATCATACAAATGTGCTCGTTGAAAAGATTCTTGTCCAATATCACGGATCATGTCCTCTACTCGATCATCCTCCATATCTACATCAACGTCCTCACTTTGGGAGACACTTGTCTTAGTACTTAACAACACATCACCATGCCATATCCATCTTGTATAACTCAAGCAAATCCCAAAACAAATCAGATGAGTACGTATATCCTTCACCGTACATTTCCTCGTATTCAAACACTTGACACAAGAACAATAGAACATTCCGTTACTGTTAGGAACATTCCTTTGAGTAAATTCTATAAACTCTCCCACTCCTTTCAAATACTCATCACTTGTGCGCTTACAAATCATCCAACTACGATCCATATCTAGATAGGTTCTGTAGATATACACACATATATCCAATATAAGGACAATATAGAGGATATTGGAAAAGCGCACTAGTATTTGAAAACCTAACAACCATATATACACACCACTATTTGTTTCTTTTTTATTATTTAGCTTCACAGTATACATTTCAACTAAAAAAAATAAAATGAAAACTACCCTCTAACAAAACAGTTCCAAAACTACACACTACACACACAAAACCCTCCACCATTGCAAACATCATCAATCTCAATATCATTCCATAAAAATAGTATCATCAACCAATTGCAACCAAAACTAGGAAACACCATAGACCATCATTTACAACAAATGCACAACAACCCTGACTCATTTCATATTCAACTATCATAAATTAACCCCTCAACCCACACCAAAGACAAAAATGAAAATGAAAGTTTGAGGGTTTAGGGAGTTACTTGAGTTCAGAGAGAGGAGAAGGAGAATGGCTCGGTGGTGATGCTATCACAGGCGGCCACCGTTTGATGTGACTGAGAGTGAGCGGGAAAGAAAGAGTTAGGGAGCACGAAGTGAGAGAAAGTGAGTGTGTGATTCAGAGAGAGAGAGAGAGAGAGAGAGTGAACCTGACCGTGTGAGGGAGGAGGTCGCATGAGGGAGAGGTCGCCGTTTGATGTGGTTGCTGAGAGTGAGGGAGAAAAAGAGAGTTAGGGCTCGCAAGAAAGAGTGTGAAGTTGAGAGAGAGAGAGAGAGAAAGGTACCTCACGATGGTGAGGAGAGGAGCTCGCGGTGGTGAGGAAATGAGTCCGCGGTGGTGAGGAGAGGAGTGAAAGGGTTAGGGCAGAGAAGGGTGCGGGTATATGTTGTGAACAGAGCAGAGTATGAAAGTGATGAATAAACGTGGGTGAAGCAATTAAGTTGTCCTCGCTCAAATTTTTTTAATTCAATCACCTTTTAATGTCAGTTGTTAAAAGAACTGACGTTAAAAGTCAATATCATCACTTTTTACGTCAGTTCTATAAACAACTGACGTTAAAAGTCAATATCATCCTTTTTAACGTCTACTTTTTGATTAACAGACGTTAAAAGCCACTGTTTATGCATCCCAATCAGTTATTCATTCTGCACTTTTATAATATATAACTGCATTTATTACTTTATTTGACTGCCAACTCCTCATGTGCATTGGAACCTAATCCTCTTAATGATCAATTTAATTTTTTAGCAACTTACCACGCCTAGTAACTTCATCCCCTGCTCCTATAAATAGCTTCCTTCCTTCCTTTTATTTTTCTGCTTCACAATATGGCTCTGTCATGGAGATTAACTTCATCACTCTTTCTTCCTATTCCTAGACTTAATGGTCTTTGTCTTAATGGTCAAACAACTTCTGAGGTTGTGTAAATCACATAACATGGGTGATAAGGTTGTGTAAATCACATAATGTGAGTTGCTCACCTTATCATCTTTCAGGAGAATCGGCGGCTAGATCCAAAACCTCAGCTTTGGCAGCAAGTGACTGTTCAAGGACCATTGCTGAAACAGATCCAGTGCACCCTTGCTCAGCCGCTTTGGAAAACTCAGTCGCTCGACTCTCCTCTCTTGCTCACCTGTGAAGGGAACGAAGCCTCAACAAATGTTTAGGATTTTATAGGATTTTAAATCCTTTCAATGTAACTTTTTATTGGATTTTAAATCTTTGAATGTATCTTGTAATTGTATTATTGATACACTTCATGAATGAGAGATCCGGTTTGGGTTATTGATTCAACTTATAGCAGTTTTACTTCACACATATATTTTAGTTTTCAAAACAGAAACACAAAACATAAAAGCAAGTGAAACTGAAACTTTGAGGAAGACAATGCGGGACGGTACGTATACTGGCTAAATTTTTTTATTAAAATGACCTTTAACGTTTGTTAATGGAAGAACGGACGTTAAAAGTTAAGTGACTCACTTTTAACGTCAGTTCTTACAACAACTGACGTTAATATTGAATTAATGAAACCTGATATTTACAAAACTGGCACCGCCTCCTTTTTAGCGTCTAGCCTTTGGTTAACTGACATAAACCTTTCCCGTCTAATGTATATTTTCCACTAGTGTTTGTCAAGGTTTGAACCTTGACAAACTCAGCTTTGGCAGCAAGTGACTGTTCAAGGACCATTGCTGAAACAGATCCAGTGCACCCTTGCTCAGCCGCTTTGGAAAACTCAGTCGCTCGACTCTCCTCTCTTGCTCACCTGTGAAGGGAACGAAGCCTCAACAAATGTTTAGGATTTTATAGGATTTTAAATCCTTTCAATGTAACTTTTTATTGGATTTTAAATCTTTGAATGTATCTTGTAATTGTATTATTGATACACTTCATGAATGAGAGATCCGGTTTGGGTTATTGATTCAACTTATAGCAGTTTTACTTCACACATATATTTTAGTTTTCAAAACAGAAACACAAAACATAAAAGCAAGTGAAACTGAAACTTTGAGGAAGACAATGCGGGACGGTACGTATACTGGCTAACATTTTTTATTAAAATGACCTTTAACGTTTGTTAATGGAAGAACGGACGTTAAAAGTTAAGTGACTCACTTTTAACGTCAGTTCTTACAACAACTGACGTTAATATTGAATTAATGAAACCTGATATTTACAAAACTGGCACCGCCTCCTTTTTAGCGTCTAGCCTTTGGTTAACTGACATAAACCTTTCCCGTCTAATGTATATTTTCCACTAGTGTTTGTCAAGGTTTGAACCTTGAACCTCTTACTCCTTATACCCTTAGCTCAAATTACTTGAATGTAATAAGAGACAAAAAGTTTATTCTTACTTATAATACTAGGAGTTATGTATATTATATGTACAATATTAATAATTAATTGATCTAAATACATCATAATTTGGGGGGGGGGGGGGGGGGTGGGCAACAGATCGAAATAAACTTTTCCTTACTAGCGATATAGCTTATCATGCGTTTGCATGTTGCAGCCCATATAGTTACAACTGTACTTATATCTAAAACTAGGCCTTACTAGCAATATAGCTTATCATGCGTTTGCATGTTGCAGCCCATATAGTTACAACTGTACTATATCTAAAACTAGGATTATAAGACATGAATTTCATTATCAATGATTCATTTCTCCAAAAATAATATTATCATTGCCTCAATACTCAAAAACCCTCATTATACTTGCTTCCAGTTGTTGAGAAACTAGTGCAATAAGTGTTTTTTACGTCAGTTAAAATTGATTTTATACGTCAGAATATTGACTGACGTAAATACAGCTGACGTTAATAGTTAATATTTTAACGTCAGTTCTTAAACAACTGACGTTAAAAATAAAACTAATAACGTCAGTTCTTTAACATAACTGACGTTAATTTTGTTAAAACTAACGTCGGGTGTGTTAAAGAACTGACGTTAAAGGTTTTAGTTTTAACGTCAGTTGTTTATTTCAACTGACGTTAATAGTGTACTGAATATTTTATAAAATGCTATTAACGTCAGTTGTTTGATACAACTGACGTTAAATTTTTTTTTTAAATTCAGTTTTAAAATATCACTCCCCTCAGCTATCATTGCATTCAGTAAATATCCCAGTAACACAGAATATCACACACATTACAGAATTGCTAACACTACCCTTAAATTTCAATATTAACAAACAGAAAAGAAATATACAAAGGAACAATGGGGGACTTAAAACCAAAACCCATGTATAGGAAAAACATAACTATCTACAAGTATATATATATAAATTTTAGTTAATGTCTAAAAACAAAACTACCCTCTAAGGATATATATAAACATGTTATTAATTAGTTTCTAAAGTCTAACAAAAAAACTATTCATCTAAGTAATGCAGAGGTATCTTGTCAATTCCTTTTTCAGCAGCATACTTGAAGAAGAATTCAGCTAAGCGCATCCTATGAGCCTGTGATCTCTGTATGGACAAAAAAAAAATACAAAATAGAGGGTTGTAACATTATAAACTTACATTAAAAAGAAGGAATAAAGATAGTATATAACATGTAAACTTACATTAGAATCAGGTGTAGGCGCGATCGGGTCATGCGTAGGCCCCACAGTGTCCTCCCGTGCATGTGGGCTATCCGACTGATCCATATGTATGCCTGTTCAGAAACAATATATATTTATTAACATAGGTTATAACTCAAAATAAATACAGAAGTATAAATAAAAATAAATGTGTACTAAGTTTAAACTACCTATATCAATATCCCTTCGTGATGATCATCACGAGTGGCATGTACATCGTCCACCTGTGTCTCCTCGATTATAGTAGGCATGTTTGTTGAAAAAGAAGGAGTCTCAGGAATATCAAGATTTGAATCTTGATTTTCATCACTACCATTATACATGCTTTTTCCTTGGAGAACCACGAACAACCTTTTGTTAGAAGGATCAGTGATGTAGAACACTTGTTTTGCTTGGGAAGCCATTATGAAAGGCTCATTTATATGACCTAACTTGTTGAGGTCTACCAATGTGAACCCCAATTCGTCGGTTTGTACACCACCGTTACTATCAACCCACTTACATTTAAAAACCGGCACCGTAAGCTTAGTGTAATCGAGCACCCAAATATCTTCAATATATCCAAAGTAAGGTGTCGGTGCTTTAACGGGTTTTGTGTCCTTTGCACTAGAGAAGTGCATTGCTTCGGCCACGATCATAACCCCACTATTTTGCATGGTACTCTTGTTATCTTGTTCCTTTGTATAAAAGGAAAAGTTATTTATATCGTATCCGCTCCAACATATGACGTTGAAGCTAGGCCCACGTGCTACTCACTTTGGGAGACACTTGCCGTACTACTCAACAACACATCACCATGCCATTTCCATCTTGTATAACTCAAGCAAATCCCTTCACAAATCAAATGAGTACGTATATCCTTCACCGTACATTTCCTCGTATTCAAACACTTGACACAAGGACAAAAAAACATTCCATTACTATTAGGAACATTCCTTTGAGCAAATTCTATAAATTCTCCCACCCCCTTCAAATACTCAGCATTAGTGCGCTTACAAACCATCCAACTACGATCCATAACTAGATAGGTCCTGTAGATATACAAAACATATATCCAATATAAGGACATTACGGGAGATTGAAAACTATAGTTTTTGAAGATTGCCAAGCACCAGTCACGACCTGGCAGTGATGTCCATCACGGCTGTAACGTGCCAAGTGAACCAGACCCTCACAGGCAGAACTGATCACGGCCTAGCCGTGATAAGCATCACGACCGTGACAGACCAACCAGCAGAGCAACATACACTCAAAACAAAAAATAGACATATTCCAAACAACTCAAACTCACAGTTTCAAGTTACAACTATTGAGACTACAGTTTCAACATACACAAAACCAAAAATAAAAAAATGTGCCCTAAAGACTCACCAGAAATAGGTGCTCGCGTGGTGGTGGGGAGGGGAGCTTGAGTTGTGGCCAACGTTCGATGTGGTTACTGAGAGCAGAGGGACAAGGAGAGTTAGTGCGCGGGAAGGGGTAAAAGAGAGATGTCAAGTTATTGCAAAGAATATTGAGCAGGAAAGACAGAGTTAGGGGTTAAGAGTGTACCTCACGGTGGTGGCGAAGAAGCCCTCGCGGTGGTTGCGGTGGAGATGAGCTCGTGATTAGGGCAGAGTGAGAGTGAGAGTTGAGAGTGAGAGTGAGCGTGAGCGTGATGAAAAGAGAAGAACAGAGAGACGTACATAGGGAAGTGCAGAAGGCGCGCGGGTGTAAACGTTATAATCAAAAACCAAAAATAAAACAACATTTTACGTCGGTTGTTTGTAACAACGGACGTTAAAAGTGATTTATTTAACGGCAGTTGTTTAAGACAACTGACGTTAAATAAATGACTTTTAACGTCAGTTGTATTAAACAACTGACGTTAAAAATAAATAACACTTTTAACGTCAGTTGTTTAAGACAACTGACGTTAAAAGTGTATAAGTTTCTGCAAAAACATTCATTCCTTTGACTACTGTGCTACTTACCCATGACTACTGTGATACTTACCCATGCACATTCTAACCTATCCTCTTAATGAGCATTAAGTTTATAAATCAGTTTTCAAGAAAATCAGCTAGTCTCTCTCTTCTCTATATAAAGTACCATTCTTCTGTATCAGTCTGTAATAGAGCCTCTTCTTTTCTTCTATATTTCGTGCGTTTTCTATTCCTTCACAAAATGGCTCTGAGACTTTTGTTATTTCTTCCTATACCTAGACTTAAAGGTCTCTGTCTTAATGGTCAAAAACCTTCTGAGGTTGAGTAAATCACGTAACATGGATGGTAAGGTTGGGTGAATCACGGAATGTGATTCCCTCACCTTATTTCATCCCATCTCTTCACTCTGCTTTGGCTCCAAAGTGACAGTGGTTTCAGATGGAGTATCAAGCTGGAATTCAAGTAAGGGAGGAGATGCATCCATTGGAGTTTCTGAGGACAAGACTGAGAAGAAAATGATGTTGAAGCAGAAACTTTTTTATATTTTAGTGCTATGTTGCAGAAATTTTTTATCTTTTAATCATGTAGTTGTAACTTATGAATCGCTTCAATGAGATACGATTTGATTATACATATATAACTTGTTTTATGTTAAGTGTTTATTTATTTTAATTTGCACAAGAATTTGTTTACTAATTCAAGCTAATTAATTAAGATTAAAAATAAACTTGTTTAAAAAAAAAAGGTTTAGAAACAAACTGCACTATATATATGGATTGACCTGTGTTAAGAGTGACAACAGGGCATTTCAGATAGGGATATATGATTATTTACGTCAGCTATTTATTTAACTGAAGTAAAAAATCAAACTTTTAACGTCAGTTGTATAAAAAAATGACATTAAAAATAAATATTTTTTATTTTAAAAACACTTTTAATGTCAATTGTATTGAACAACTGACGTTAAAAAACATGCATTCCTTTGATTGTGCTACTAACCATGACTACTCTGCTACTTACCCATGCGTTTTCTATTCTCTGCACGTTTATAATATATGACTGCCAACTCCCAATGCGCCTTGGAACCTAATGCTCTTAATGATCAACTTAATTTTTTAGCAACTTACGACGCCTAGTAACTTCATCCCCTGCTCCTATAAATAGCTTCCTTCCTTCCTTTTAATTTTCTGCTTCACAATATGACTCTGCCATGGAGATTAACTTCATCACTCTTTCTTCCCATTCCTAGACTCAAAGATCTTTGTCTTAATGGTCAAACAACTTCTGAGGTTGTGTAAATCACATAACATGGGTGATAAGGTTGTGTAAATCACATAATGTGAGTTGCTCACCTTATCATCCTTCCAGAGAATCGACTGCGTTCCAAAACCTCAGCTTTGGAAGCAAGTGACTGTTCGAAGACCATTGCTGAAACAGATCGAGTGCACCCTTGCTCAGCCGCTCCGGAAAACTCAGTCGCTCGACTCTCCTCTCTTGCTCACCCGTCAAGGGAACGAAGCCTCAACAAATGTTTAGAATTTTAAACCCTTTCAATGTAACTTTTTATAGGATTTTAAAATTTTGAATGTATCTTGTAATTGTATTATTGATACACTTCATGAATGAGATCCGGTTTGGGTTATTGATTCAACTTATAGCATTTTTGGTACTTTGCACATATATTTTAGTTTTCAAAACAGAAACACAAAACATCAAAGCAATTGAAACTGAAACTTTGAGGAAGGCAATGAAGAAGGGTACGTATACTAGCTAAAAAAAATTCTTAAAATAACCTTTAACGTCAGTTGTTGTAAGGACTGACGTTAAAAGTTAAGTGACTCACTTTTAACGTCAGTCCTTACAACAACTGACGTTAAAATTGAATTAATGAAGTCTAATATTTACAAAACTGCCACCGCCTCTTTTTTAACGTTAAACATATGGTCAAATGACGTAAAACGTTCCCGTATATTACATTATTTCCACTAGTGAGATCATGATAAAATCATAAAAGCACTGGTTAGCATTCTCTATTATAATTTAGAGAAATGATTTTTGTAAATTAAAATATGACACAACAATATATATATATATATATATATATATATATATATATATATTTATATATATTTTGTATTTTCGAGAAACGTCAGGACCGTGCAGAATGCAAGGCCAATAAGGCCATTACCTTAGGCCCCATTTTTTTTTTTTTAAACTTTATATATATATAACATTAATTGGCTTGGCAAGTGGTTGAATAACAAGGCCTAATTCCACGTATAATGTATGCATTATTGAGATCGAAAATTAATCACATGTAAGTGCAATCCGCAACATTAGTTACATTTCATAGCCTCTGCTTTTATGCTTTTATTACTCTTCCACATACATTTAATAGTTAGTAACCATTGAAGGTAATCCACATAATTAACAATTGGGAAATGAGAATGCAACTATGCAAAAGGATAAAATAGTCGTCGAAGGTAATTAGTTAATATTTAATTACTTTTTTATATTTCGAAAATTTAACTGTTATTTTACTATATATATATATATTATAATATTTTAATATTTTTACTTCAAATTCTTTGAGCTCTCTCATTTTTCTATTTTTTTCTCCTCATCTTCATATTCTATTGAGAGTGAAATGTTAAAATTGTTTAATTATGAAACTGTGATATATAAATTTACAACTCAAAAAGCTAGATTATTAATATGAGAATTAATAATTTATATAATATTAAGTCCCATTAAAATTTTCACCTAAGGCCTCAAAATTCCTATACACGGTTCTGAGAAGCGTGTATGCAAATAAGACAAAAAGTAAGTAAGCGATAGATATAAACATATACGATGTCACATATAGTGTCCAAAATTTGTGATCAAATAACATAACTTTATAATTTATAACGATATAGCTTATCATTTCGTTTACAACCCATATAATTACAATTGCAATTTTGTACCATGAATGATTCAATATACTCAAAATCTCTGATTCAGTGGTGGCCTTGAGCACGGTTGAGATGGGCGATCGTATAAGACCCTATTTTTTGGTGGGCACCATATAGTAGGTAAAACTTTACTTAGTAAATACAAATATTATATAAAAAATTCATATAATTATTTTTAAAATAAAAATAATCATTCCAACAAATTAATAATAGAGTGATAGAAAATAATATGATAAGTGTATCTGTGTATATTAGAATATCTTTTTAATTTAATATATTTTAAAATTTGTTACACTCTAAATTTATTTCCTATTTAGACTTTTCATTTCCCCTAATTCTCTCATTCTCTCTCTCTCTCTCTCTCTATCCCAGTCTCTCTGACTTTCGGTCTTTCTCAATCTTTCAGAATCGAGAAACGAATTATTCGCCAGTAAAAAAAAAGAAACGAATTATTTTCCTGTGGAAGAAAAGCTTAGGAAGCATTTAATTGTTTAGTATTGTGGAGAAAAGCCTATGGAAGGATTGTTTGAGTAGTATAGCACATATCAGGAGGTTTTTGGTTTTTTGTTTAGTATTGAAAGGCTTAGGTCATTCTCTGATAAGGGCTTGAAATCATGTTGCAAACATCTTGAATCTTATCTAAAACATGATAATTGTTATGATCTTGATGGATAAATTCTATTTGAAAAATTAATAGTCATTATGTAACACCCCGATTTTCGCTGCTTCGTGATATCGGTAATAAATATATAAATATATATTTTTATCCGAGACTTAGAAAATGATTTTGGATAAACCAATGTCATTTCCTTGTTATACTTATTTTCATAAGATTACGGGGAAGTTTTTGGTTGAAAATTCAGACGAAAGTCGGTCTGCCGTTTTCTGGATTTTCACTGACAGTAAAAGTTTACTGCTCAGAAGACCTAATTTTAAGTTGTGAACGAGATGAAAAATGTTTTTATCGTATTTGCTACGATACTGGAAGTTTTGAAAATTTTGGTAAAAAAATAAAATAATTTACGTTTTACAGGCGGAATACGTAATCGGGTAGACGACAGATTGGATTTTGGAGTTCCTATGAGCATATAAAGAGTTTATCTTAGGATTTTGAGATGATTCATGGGGATGAATCATATTTTTAAGTCTAGAAGGTTTTTCAGGGTTAAAGTGAAAATTTATGGATTTTACGCTTTAGTCCCTGAACTTTCTGTTAATTACCCTTTTGTCCCTAAGTTAGTTTCTAAGTTTTTTCAAAGTGAATTGGGCTAGAATCCTTGTTCCAAATCCATAGAGAACCGAGGCTTTGAGGCCTAACTTCCTTACCCATGACTTAAGTTTCATAAAGCCCATTTGAAGCCATATAAGTTTCCTATGTCAACATAAGCTTTAAGCCTTTTTGGTGGGCCCCACAAAGATGAATTCAAGCCCAAATTCCCTAGGCCCATGCGCAAGCCCAATATGGAGTGAAGGTTGCCCTCATCTTGGATGAGCAAAGAGAAAAGAACATTCTAGAAGTTTCTACTACATTCCACACCATTCTACATTCTTCAACATTATTCTACTATTTTCTCAAATCTTCTTCAACAAGTTAGGTTTTCCTAAGATATTTATGAAAAAAATCAGCCAAAAGTCATCAAGATATGACCACATTTATTGTGGCAAAAAGTCATCATGACAATTTAATGACAATTTGCAAACTAGTCCTTAAACTTATGGAATCTTTGCAAAATGGTCCCTATGAGTTATTTGCACTTAAATCCTCTAAAAAAGCCACCTCCTTTCTACTTGGTCCTCAAAAGTGGCGCAGCCCACATGCCTATAAATACCCTCCCTCACTTTTCATTTAGTTTCTAATGCCATTTGTTCAAAAACCCTAAAGTTCATAAGTCTACTAGTGTTAGATTTGTGAAGAAAGTTCTTGGATCTTCACTTGTTTTTGATCTTCAAGAGGTGAATCCTATTCTTCTTCTCTAATCATGTCTATGTTCTTCAATCAATTTCTTGATTCAAAGTTTATTTCATAGTTGTTCATCACTTTTAAGTTTCTAGATCTAGAACTTTGAAAATTCATAACTAATTCTAGAAAAATCCTTTTGACATGAAACCAATTGGTATGATCTTATAATCATCTCTATTTTCATCATCTAGAAGCATATGATCATGATAAATTTCTTTCCCTAATTTCTGGTTTTGGCCGAAACCCTAGTTCTTGGAACTAGATGAGTTTTGTTCAAAGTTTTCATTAATGATCTTAGTAATCAAGCTATTATTATGTATGCTTAATAAATCCAAGTTGGTTTACTAAATTAAGAACCCTATCCCTATGAACATGTTGGGGCCGAATATAAGTATAGAAGAGTTAGGAAGTTTTGAGTTTGAAACTTAGTTGTTTAGTCACTAATCTATGATTTAGGTTAATTAAGGACCATTAATCTATGACTTCATCATGATTAGCAATTTTAAGGATTTTGAACCCTAAAAGTCAGCCCTTGGCCGAAACCTAACCCTCATGAGTTAAGTATGTTGTGGTTTGATTTGATTGCAATTTGTTTGAAGGAATCAATCGGGTTGGTTTGACCTAAAGCCGACGGAGGAAATCGGATTAAATCGGGAGGTTGTTTGAAAACGTTAGTTGAGTCTTCAAGAGGTAAGGGGAGCTTACCTGAGGGATTTTCTCTATAACTATTTGCTTTTAGTGTGGCTTATATGATTTATATGTGGTTTGTGATTAATTGTTTATGTTGTTTACGATGTATTGTTTATCTGTGTATCGTTGATTGATCTGCTTTTCATTATCTGCAGTAGTATATTATGTTGTTATGATGCATGATCTGCCTGGGGATATAATTATGATGATTTTGTTGAATGTTGTTTGTGAGTGTTGTTTGAGAGGCCTGACAATGGTCAGTGCACAACCGATTAATGAGATAAAAGATTTAATAAGCTGTGAAAGTTATATTCAACGTTTTATGGGGAATGTTGGAATATAATAGTAGAGGAAAATATGATTTTGGAAAAATAACGAGTTTTGAGAAATATTATCATTTTAATGATTTATTAGTGTAAAAGAAGTTTATGAGTCACGGTGAGAGCGTAACCGTGAAATTTTTTTAGTACTGCTAATTTTTACACAAGAAATTACGAAATATTATAAAAAGTGATTTTGTGATATTAATATTCGAAAAGACCTTATTTATGATATAAGAAAATTATTTTAGAAGAAATGTCAAAGTTTGACTTAAAGGCGTTTTCTTTGAAAATGCTAAACGACGGCAAGTTTCGAAATTATTTACGGTAAGAGTTTAAAAATAGCAGTACTTATGTTGAAAAGAGATTTAATTTGAATTGATTTATTAGAGTTGAAGTTTCAATAAAAAGAAGTCGTTGATGATTTGATGTTATTTTGGAAAAAAATGTGTTTCCAAAGGAAAAGTGGATTCTTTTTTTTTAATGAATTGACGTTTTATAAACGAATTTCAAATAGAAAGAATTTTCGGTAAATGAGTTTTACTTAATGATGTAAAAGAGATGAAAAAGAGATGAAAGATGTAAAACAAAGTAACATATGTAAAACGATGAAAAAGAAGTAGAAAGATGTAAAATGATGTAAAAAGATGTAAAAGATGTAAAACGATGTAAAAGATGTAATAGGATGTAAAACGATGTAAAAGATGTAAAAGATATAATATGATGTAAAAGATGTAAAAAGATGTAAAAGATGTAATACGATGTAATACGATGTGAAAGATGTAAAAGATGAATACGATGTGAAAGATGTAAGACGATGTAAAAAGATGTACAAAGATATAGAACTTAATAACCGAGACGTCGGGGTATTAAGGTTCGTTAGGTTGTAAACTGGGTATCTATTTAAAGAAGTTAAAACATTTTAAGTTGTTTTCTACTACCACGAACCTAAGACTGATTGCAAGGTCTAGGGGCTTCGTGATTGAGCACTCGGACTTTGAGGTCCTGTGTTGTTAATAAAAGACGTAAAGATGTTTTAAATGATGTTAAGTCATAAGCTTTTGAGAGTTTCCATGTTTTAACGATGATGCTTTTGAGAGCATTAGATGTTTAAAACGATGATGGGTTGTAAGCTTTTGAGAGCTTTGACAAATAAAGATATAGCACAAAGAAAAGTGTTGAGAACAAAATGTTTTCTTGCATGCATTTGGCAGACGTGCCATGAGTAAACGAGGGATTACCCTGCGGTGTCAGGGTAGATCATACAAAGATGTTCTCATTGTGCCCGGGGTTTGGACAATGAGGCCCCATCTCAGAGTGTTATCACTGTGCCACGATGTTGGACAGTGTGCGATGGGCGTGCCTGTGGCTGTATGCCTGTGGCAATTGAGTCTGATCAACTCATCACGAGGTTCATGAGGTTGGAGATATCTCATGAGATTAGGTATGAATGTCTAGATGATGTATTGAAGTGTTCATGCATAGTTTTCCAATGTTGATGTTTGGGGTGTGAAACCCATTGATAAACGAGATATTATGATATGAATGAGTATGTTGTTATAGACATGTATATGTGTATGTGCAATCTTTTGTGTTGTGCATTTAGTTATGGTGATGAATCCATATATTGGCGTCTCACCCTTACAAACATATCGGGAATCGCACGAGGGGTATGATATCTACAAGGAGATGAAGGTTGTCTAGTTCGAGACATCTTTGTTCTTGATTTTATCGGGTGTAGTGTCCTTTAGTTACGACCAGCTTAGGTAATGTTATGTTTTAAGAATAAAGATGATTATGATTTAAGGGAGAAACATATGAGGTAGTAAAGTTGGAGGACTTATATACATTATGTATTTAAGTGTGATTTGTTTACGTTGTATGGTTACGAGGTTAAAAGAAAAAGAAATTTTTTATCACCATATTTTGAAAAGATAAACGTTGAGAAAACATGATTTTCCGAAAGCAACCAGCAAATTAAGTTTTATTTCCGCAAACAGGTAACCATGTGATGACCCGAGTTTAGGGTGTCACATTAGTGGTATCAGAGCTGGTCGAGTCTTTCAGGAATGTTGGGAAATAGGTCTGTTGTGTTGACGTTGTGTTTTCTCTGAAGTGAGACGACGTTGTGTTTTCTCTGAAGTGAGACGACGTTGTGTTTTCTCTGAAGTGAGACGATGTTGTGTTTTCTCTGAAGTGAGACGACGTTGTGTTTTCTCTGAAATGAGACGATGTTATGTTTTTTCTGAAGTGAGACTTGTTTGAATTACTTTTTAGAAGTAATATGTGTTAATAAATGAGTAAGGAATTACAGAAAAGTGTCTATGGTAGTTTTACCTAAGTTAAATGTGAACGGAAAAGAAAAGTTCTTGAGTAAAATTAAGTTGATAGAAAAGTTCGAGGATGAGATGTGCAATGAAGTTATTTTGAAGATATGCGATGAAGTTATTTTGAGGATGAGATGTGTGAGATGATATCAAATTGGAGTGATGAATTATAATCAAGAGGAACTAAGACTATGATTAAATATTTTGAGTAGAGAGTTGATGCGTGATGATGTAAAGACATTGTTAGTATTAATGATAAAATTCAGAGTTAGATGATTGGAATAAGGTTTATGGTGGAACCATGTTGATAAGAGAAGTTATTAAGTTTTGATTTTGTTTTTCGAGGGTGATAGGCTTTGATGCAATTTTGAGGATAATACGGATATGTAGAAATGACGTAAGAATAAATTGTGTTATGGAATATGGAGTAAGAGGAATGAAGTGATGTGAAGGGCAATGTAAAATCTTAAGGTTGAGATGAGATTACAAAAAATTCTGATTAGTTTTGAGTCTCGAAATTTCGAGGACGAAATTTTTTTTAGTGGGGTAGTAATGTAACACCCCGATTTTCGCTGCTTCGTGATATCGGTAATAAATATATAAATATATATTTTTATCCGAGACTTAGAAAATGATTTTGGATAAACCAAGGTAATTTCCTTCTTATACTTATTTTCATAAGATTACGGGGAAGTTTTTGGTTGAAAATTCAGACGAAAGTCGGTCTGCCGTTTTCTGGATTTTCACTGACAGTAAAAGTTTACTGCTCAGAAGACCTAATTTTAAGTTGTGAACGAGATGAAAAATGTTTTTATCGTATTTGCTACGATACTGGAAGTTTTGAAAATTTTGGTAAAAAAATAAAATAATTTACGTTTTACAGGCGGAATACGTAATCGGGTAGACGACAGATTGGATTTTGGAGTTCCTATGAGCATATAAAGAGTTTATCTTAGGATTTTGAGATGATTCATGGGGATGAATCATATTTTTAAGTCTAGAAGGTTTTTCAGGGTTAAAGTGAAAATTTATGGATTTTACGCTTTAGTCCCTGAACTTTCTGTTAATTACCCTTTTGTCCCTAAGTTAGTTTCTAAGTTTTTTCAAAGTGAATTGGGCTAGAATCCTTGTTCCAAATCCATAGAGAACCGAGGCTTTGAGGCCCAATGATGAGCCTCTGTTTGACTGGTTTTATAACTAGTAAAGACCTTGGCTTTGTGCTTATTTTATATCATTTTTACCCAAATTAGACTTGATTGTCCTTAAGTAGTATTTTGAGTCTGTAAATTGTTTTTAAGTTAATTTAGTTGATTTAGAGTTAAATAAAATACTTATTATATTTTATTATTTTCAGGTTAATAAAAAGGAATAAATCTGGAGTTTCTCGCCCCGCGAGAAGACTGTTCGCCTCGCGAACCAGAAGGTGACTGTTCCTGAAAGTGCAAAACTTTCTGTCTCGCCCCGCGACGGAGGACCCGCCTCGCGAGTACCTGGAAGTCAGAGAGCATCACGGTTTACCCGTGTGGAAGGTCACGGGCGTTGCAGTTGGGAATTTGAAGAGTTCGCTTCGCGAAGATATGCTTGCCTCGCGAGAAGACCAAGAGTTGCAGACCTTTCGCATAATTCGCCTCGCGAGCAGTGCATCGCCTCGCGAGGACTTGGATTCCAGAAACGTGTATATAAGTAGTCTTAGGCAGAACTGAGGAGGCTAGTCAGAATTAGTCAGTTTTGGCTAGTTTCTGAGCTTCTTATTCTTTTGTTTTCTTTTAGTTTAGATAGTTGTTTTACTTTTGTTATGGAGAATTAGTCTCCTAGATTAATCTACTGTAATTGGTTTCTGTTAACACTTGAGGTTCTGTATTCCATGATTAGTTGCTTTTCTCTTTTCAATGCCATGTTTGTATGTTTCATTTGTTATTTCGAGAATGTATAGTGTGGTATAGTTTCATTTCGGTGATGTAATGTTCCTATATATAATCGCGTTTGTTATTTCGCATGTGTTCATTCATGTTCGTTTGTTCATGAGAGCTTAACCCCGTTTGTTATTTCGGGAATAGGAACATACATCTGTAGTAGCAGTTTTCGTTTGTTAATTGTTGCTACAACCGGAGAGGATTAGTATCCGCTTAGGATTTGCATGAACCAATGATGGTGGGAAACCGAGAAACGAGGTTAATCGCTTTTGTTTATTTGCTAATTTCTTAAACTGCTTTGTTTCTTTTCTCTGTTTTTGATTTGTTTTGTTAGTTTAGTTTTAATCTCAAAACCCCCATTTCTAACTTTTACTAATTTTCTGTTAATAATAACAACACCTAAAGAGTCCTTGAGAGACGATCCGAGTTGTCGCTCTATACTACATTATTTTGTAAACGCTCGTTCTTTTTTGGCGCGTGGCGGCAATGTGGTAAAAATTGGCGCCGTTCTTGGGGACTCCGGTTTGTTGTTATTAGCATAAAATAATTTTTGAAAAAAAAAAAAAAATTTGGTTTGCTAATTAGTTTTGTCTCGCTTTGTCAGTCTGTAAATTTTATTTTCCCCATGGATAATTACATGTATGGGTATTTGCCTAATGTTTATCATGAACCACCACCTTGCATGTATTATCCTCGATTTTAGTAAACCACCACCATGCACAAATTATCCTAATTTTGCTGGAAATTATGAGTATAGCAATGGTTTTGATATGACTGGAATGAATGCTTATCCTAGCCAACAAATTAGAGATCAAGGCAGCCTGGCTGAGATTGCTTCTATGATACAACAAATGGCCGAGAACAATCAACGGATGGCGATGAAGCCAGCAATACCAGCCTGACCCTACACTAGTCCAACTCAGTTTGGAAGAAAGGCTACAACAAATGGCTGCACAAACGGAAGCATACAATCTTGAATTTCAACAGAGGATGGAGGCAATGGAGGCAAGTAATCTTGAAGCCCAACAGAGGGACCAAGCTGAATCTCAAAAGTTGTGGGCTCTAATTGATCAAGTTACCGCCAACTCGGCTGCAATGCTAACTCCACAGCCCCTTGAGGAACATAAGGATTCACGAGATGATTATTCCGAAAATACTTTTGATGATAATTCGATGATGATATTTACGTTGATGATGAATTATGTGTTGAATCCCCGATTCTAATGATTGTTATTGTGATGGTATCTGCTGCTTTGTGTATACACTTGTTATGCAGGTTTATACTTGAAAGGAAACAAAGAAAATGAGGATCGGGAGGATCAAGAGGACATCTGCTCCACCGTGCTTAAGGATAATGAAGAACCTGTGGAATCTGATGCATGCGTTTAGAGTGATGGGTTGGTTTAACCGTGTTCAGAAAGTCCAGACATTCAGATATTTACTAACTAAGTTTCTGTTAATAAATGTACTAACTGTCTCGACACTAACCCGTGTGATGTTTGTCTTGGGTTTCTTGACTCTATTTTGCGGGGTGATAGTGAGAGTGATGCTTTGTTTGTTCAGTAGAAGTTCCAAATATACCATCCATTGAACAGCCACCCTCCATAGAGCTCAAGCAACTTCCAGACATTCAGCCGCTTTATGATTTAGTTTATTGTAATATATTTACTAACTGTACTAACTCTAACCTTTCTGTGGTGTGTGATGAGATTTCTGCAGGTTTAACAAGTGATGAATCCGGTAGTGCAGTGGATGAAGACCTTGCAGGAGTTGAAGCAACACCGGAGACCCCAACTAACTGTTTGTCACCTCCCCCTGAGGAGCCACCAGCTCTGGATTTTGCACCCTTGGATTTGGCACCATGGCCAGTCCAAGAGGTTGAGCCCCGATTCTATTGGGAGGATTTTATGGACAAAGTTGAAAGAGAGGTCAACTGTGACCTGCGAAGGAGAGAGAAGTCCGCCGCACCTGGAGGAGGTACCAAGATTATCAAGCACCTGCTCTCATCTTTATGCTGTAGACCGTGGGATCCGGGAGGACCATACTGCAACTTGAGCATTCCGTGGGCCCTGTATCATAGACAGTGGGATCCTGGCGGAACCGCCCTCCAATGAGTTTTCCTTTCCCTCACTCTGATTTTATTGTTATGTTGTTTCATTGGGGACAATGCATGTTTTAAGTGTGGGGGAGGGAACTAGTTGTAGTTTTTCCTTTTCTTTGAATAAAGCTCCTGAATAATTTGAGAAGCTCGGGAGTTGTTTGAGTCTAGTGTTGGCAAGTTTATTGGATTTTATTAATTTTTGCATAGATTGATTGCATGATAGTGTTGACTGTTTTCCCCCTAGGATATGAAAATTTTGAAAATATGATCCCCATATGATTGAAAACTGAACTTTGAGATTTTATTATGATGGCATGATTTATGATAAGTTTGGGGTGATAGGAAGCACACACTAGGGATAGAATCTCTGTCAAGCAATTTGCAAAAAAATGTCCAGGTGAGGTTTTGAGCCGCCAACATGTTTTAAACTGTGTGAAAATCTCTTTTAAGTTGCACTTTCCTTTTTTTACTTGAATCTCTTTTTGGTTTGCATGATTATGTGTTTGCTTCAGATGATTTAGGCATTTTCTTTGTAAATAGCTACTTAGCCTTAAATAACCAATTCCTAATGCATGTTCCCTAGTTAGCCCCATTGAGCCTATTAGCCTGTTAATTCTTGATAACCTAATGTTATAAGCCCAAAAATCTGGAAAACCATGTTAACCCGATCTTAGGATTAGGAGAGCATGTAATCTTAGAATGGGTGCAAGAAACCAAAGTTTGGGTGGTTGCAAGGTGTAATATGTTGTTTGGGATTGAGGAAAAAAAAAATTTTTGAAAAAAAAAAAAGAAAAAAAGAGAAGAAAAAAAAAGAAGAAAGAAAAGAAATAGAAAAAAAAATAATAGAGAAACAATAAAAATAAAAAGTGTTGAAATAAAAAGGCTGTAGCCACCCAGAAGCATAAAGAAAAAAATTAAGAAAGGAACTTGAGTTAAATTCAAGGTGTTAAAATGTTTCATGCTCTCTTAGTTCCTAGGGTCCTCAGCCTAGTTCCTTTGTATATCCTACCCTTAGCCAGGCCCCATTACAACCCATAAAAGACCTTTTGATGTTGCTTGCATATTTTCTGTGGGAATCATTTTGAGATGAAAATCAAATTTATGGGAAGTGCTCTTAAAAGTGAAATTGAGTGAAATGTTAGCCTGACACAAATTGAGCGATTGAGTGAACATAAATTTCCCTTGTGAGGAAGGCAGTTGTTTGATTTTGGTGATCTCCCTCTTGTGTGTAACTTAGACCCCCTGCTTAGATTTCTGATTGTCTGAATAATTAATTTCTCAACTGTTTAGAATAAATGATTGTGGGGATTACTTTGTTTGGAAGGGGGGAACATTGAAAGAAAAATGTTTTGTAGAGCATTGCTTGAAATCTGTGTAAAAGTTGATTGAATCCTTAAGCTTGCCATGTTTTGCCAAGTCTTGAGTCTTTTTAAGTTTTTTTGAGTGTAGTTTGCTTGGGGACAAGCAAAGTTTAAGTTTGGGGTATTTTGATGAGCCTCTGTTTGACTGGTTTTATAACTAGTAAAGACCTTGGCTTTGTGCTTATTTTATATCATTTTTACCCAAATTAGACTTGATTGTCCTTAAGTAGTATTTTGAGTCTGTAAATTGTTTTTAAGTTAATTTAGTTGATTTAGAGTTAAATAAAATACTTATTATATTTTATTATTTTCAGGTTAATAAAAAGGAATAAATCTGGAGTTTCTCGCCCCGCGAGAAGACTGTTCGCCTCGCGAACCAGAAGGTGACTGTTCCTGAAAGTGCAAAACTTTCTGTCTCGCCCCGCGACGGAGGACCCGCCTCGCGAGTACCTGGAAGTCAGAGAGCATCACGGTTTACCCGTGTGGAAGGTCACGGGCGTTGCAGTTGGGAATTTGAAGAGTTCGCTTCGCGAAGATATGCTTGCCTCGCGAGAAGACCAAGAGTTGCAGACCTTTCGCATAATTCGCCTCGCGAGCAGTGCATCGCCTCGCGAGGACTTGGATTCCAGAAACGTGTATATAAGTAGTCTTAGGCAGAACTGAGGAGGCTAGTCAGAATTAGTCAGTTTTGGCTAGTTTCTGAGCTTCTTATTCTTTTGTTTTCTTTTAGTTTAGATAGTTGTTTTACTTTTGTTATGGAGAATTAGTCTCCTAGATTAATCTACTGTAATTGGTTTCTGTTAACACTTGAGGTTCTGTATTCCATGATTAGTTGCTTTTCTCTTTTCAATGCCATGCTGTATGTTTCTGTTTGTTATTTCAGGAATGTATAGTGTGGTATTGTTTCATTTCGGTGATGTAATGTTCCTATTTATAATCGCGTTTGTTATTTCGCATGTGTTCATTCATGTTCGTTTGTTCATGAGAGCTTAACCCCGTTTGTTATTTCGGGAATAGGAACATACATCTGTAGTAGCGGTTTTCGTTTGTTAATTGTTGCTACAACCTGAGGGAGGATTAGTATCTCGCTTAGGATTTGCATGAACCAATGATGGTGGGAAAGCGAGAACTGATGAGGTTAATCGCTTTTGTTTATTTGCTAATTTCTTAAACTGCTTTGTTTCTTTTCTCTGTTTTTGATTTGTTTTGTTAGTTTAGTTTTAATCTCAAAACCCCCATTTCTAACTTTTACTAATTTTCTGTTAATAATAACAACACCTAAAGAGTCCTTGAGAGACGATCCGAGTTATCGCTCTATACTACATTATTTTGTAAACGCTCGTTCTTTTTGGCACGTGGCGACAGCGCGGTAAAAAATTGGCGCCGTTGCCGGGGACTCTGGTTTGTTGTTATTAGCAGAAAATAATTTTTGAAAAAATAAAATAAAATTTTGGTTTGCTAATTAGTTTTGTCTGCTTTGTCTGGTCTGTAAATTTTATTTTCCCCCATGGATAATTACATGTATGGGTATTTGCCTAATGTTTATCATGAACCACCACCTTGCATGTATTATCCTGATTTTAGTAAACCACCACCATGCACAAATTATCCTAATTTTGCTGGAAATTATGAGTATAGCAATGGTTTTGATATGACTGGAATGAATGCTTATCCTAGCCAACAAATTAGAGATCAAGGCAGCCTGGCTGAGATTGCTTCTATGATACAACAAATGGCCGAGAACAATCAACGGATGGCAGTAAGCCAGCAATACCAGCCTGACCCTACACTAGTCCAACTCAGTTTGGAAGAAAGGCTACAACAAATGGCTGCACAAACGGAAGCATACAATCTTGAATTTCAACAGAGGATGGAGGCAATGGAGGCAAGTAATCTTGAAGCCCAACAGAGGGACCAAGCTGAATCTCAAAAGTTGTGGGCTCTAATTGATCAAGTTCACGCCAACTCTTTGCAATGCTAACTCCACAGGCCCTTTAGTAACATTATGATTCACAGATGATTATTCCTGATAATACTTTTGTTTTTAATTCTGATGATGATATTTATGTTGTTGTTTAATTTTGTTTTGATTACCCTGATTCTAATGATTGTTATTGTGATGAGTCTTGCTGCTTTGTGTATACACTGTTATGCAGGTTTATACTTGAAAGGGAACAAAGAAAATAAGGATCAGGAGGATCAAGAGGACATCTGCTCCACCGTGCTTAAGGATAATGAAGAACCTGTGGAATCAGATGCATGTGTTGAGAGTGATGGGGTGGATGAACCGTGCGAGAAAGTCCGGACAATCGGACCTTTACTAACTCGGTTTCTGTTAATACATGTACTAACTGTCTTGACACTAACCCGTGTGATGTTTGTGCTGGGTTTCTTGACTCTATTTTGCAGGGTGATAGTGAGAGTGATGCTGTTTGTTCAGTCGAAGTTCCAAATATACCATCCATTGAACAGCCACCCTCCATAGAGCTCAAGCAACTTCCAGACATTCAGCCGCTTTATGATTTAGTTTATTGTAATATATTTACTAACTGTACTAACTCTAACCTTTCTGTGGTGTGTGATGAGATTTCTGCAGGTTTAACAAGTGATGAATCCGGTAGTGCAGTGGATGAAGACCTTGCAGGAGTTGAAGCAACATCGGAGACCCCAACTAACTGTTTGTCACCTCCCCCTGAGGAGCCACCAGCTCTGGATTTTGCACCCTTGGATTTGGCACCATGGCCAGTCCAAGAGGTTGAGCCCCGATTCTATTGGGAGGATTTTATGGATAAAGTTGAAAGAGAGGTCAACTGTGACCTGCGAAGGAGAGAGAAGTCCGCCGCACCTGGTGGAGATACCAAGATTATCAAGCACCTGCTCTCATCTTTATGCTGTAGACCGTGGGATCCGGGAGGACCATACTGCAATTTGAGCATTCCGTGGGCCCTGTATCACAGACAGTGGGATCCTGGCGGAACCGCCCTCCAATGAGTTTTCCTTTCCCTCGCTCTGATTTTATTGTTATGTTGTTTCATTGGGGACAATGCATGTTTTAAGTGTGGGGGAGGGAACTAGTTGTAGTTTTTCCTTTTCTTTGAATAAAGCTCCTGAATAATTTGAGAAGCTCGGGAGTTGTTTGAGTCTAGTGTTGGCAAGTTTATTGGATTTTATTAATTTTTGCATAGATTGATTGCATGATAGTGTTGACTGTTTTCCCCCTAGGATATGAAAATTTTGAAAATATGATCCCCATATGATTGAAAACTGAACTTTGAGATTTTATTATGATGGCATGATTTATGATAAGTTTGGGGTGATAGGAAGCACACACTAGGGATAGAATCTCTGTCAAGCAATTTGCAAAAAAATGTCCAGGTGAGGTTTTGAGCCTCCAACATGTTTTAAACTGTGTGAAAATCTCTTTTAAGTTGCACTTTCCTGAATTTGCTTGAATCTCTTTTTGGTTTGCATGATTATGTGTTTGCTTCAGATGATTTAGGCATTTTCTTTGTAAATAGCTACTTAGCCTTAAATAACCAATTCCTAATGCATGTTCCCTAGTTAGCCCCATTGAGCCTATTAGCCTGTTAATTCTTGATAACCTAATGTTATAAGCCCAAAAATCTGGAAAACCATGTTAACCCGATCTTAGGATTAGGAGAGCATGTAATCTTAGAATGGGTGCAAGAAACCAAAGTTTGGGGTGGTTGCAAGGTGTAATATGTTGTTTGGGATTGAGGAAAAAAAAAAAAGAAAAAAGAGAAGAAAAAAAAAGAAGAAAGAAAAGAAATAGAAAAAAAAATAATAGAGAAACAATAAAAATAAAAAGTGTTGAAATAAAAAGGCTGTAGCCACCCAGAAGCATAAAGAAAAAAATTAAGAAAGGAACTTGAGTTAAATTCAAGGTGTAAAAATGTTTCATGCTCTCTTAGTTCCTAGGGTCCTCAGCCTAGTTCCTTTGTATATCCTACCCTTAGCCAGGCCCCATTACAACCCATAAAAGACCTTTTGATGTTGCTTGCATATTTTCTGTGGGAATCATTTTGAGATGAAAATCAAATTTATGGGAAGTGCTCTTAAAAGTGAAATTGAGTGAAATGTTAGCCTGACACAAATTGAGCGATTGAGTGAACATAAATTTCCCTTGTGAGGAAGGCAGTTGTTTGATTTTGGTGATCTCCCTCTTGTGTGTAACTTAGACCCCCTGCTTAGATTTCTGATTGTCTGAATAATTAATTTCTCAACTGTTTAGAATAAATGATTGTGGGGATTACTTTGTTTGGAAGGGGGGAACATTGAAAGAAAAATGTTTTGTAGAGCATTGCTTGAAATCTGTGTAAAAGTTGATTGAATCCTTAAGCTTGCCATGTTTTACCAAGTCTTGAGTCTTTTTAAGTTTTTTTGAGTGTAGTTTGCTTGGGGACAAGCAAAGTTTAAGTTTGGGGTATTTTGATGAGCCTCTGTTTGACTGGTTTTATAACTAGTAAAGACCTTGACTTTGTGCTTATTTTATATCATTTTTACCCAAATTAGACTTGATTGTCCTTAAGTAGTATTTTGAGTCTGTAAATTGTTTTTAAGTTAATTTAGTTGATTTAGAGTTAAATAAAATACTTATTATATTTTCTTATTTTCAGGTTAATAAAAAGGAATAAATCTGGAGTTTCTCGCCCCGCGAGAAGACTGTTCGCCTCGCGAACCAGAAGGTGACTGTTCCTGAAAGTGCAAAACTTTCTGTCTCGCCCTGCGACGGAGGACTCGCCTCGCGAGTACCTGGAAGTCAGAGAGCATCACGGTTTACCCGTGTGGAAGGTCACGGGCGTTGCAGTTGGGAATTTGAAGAGTTCGCCTCGCGAAGATATGCTCGCCTCGCGAGAAGACCAAGAGTTGCAGACCTTTCGCATAATTCGCCTCGCGAGCAGTGCTTCGCCTCGCGAGGACTTGGATTCCAGAAACGTGTATATAAGTAGTCTTAGGCAGAACTGAGGAGGCTAGTCAGAATTAGCCAGTTTTGGCTAGTTTCTGAGCTTCTTATTCTTTTGTTTTCTTTTAGTTTAGATAGTTGTTTTACTTTTGTTATGGAGAATTAGTCTCCTAGATTAATCTACTGTAATTGGTTTCTGTTAACACTTGAGGTTCTGTATTCCATGATTAGTTGCTTTTCTCTTTTCAATGCCATGCTGTATGTTTCTGTTTGTTATTTCAGGAATGTATAGTGTGGTATTGTTTCATTTCGGTGATGTAATGTTCCTATATATAATCGCGTTTGTTATTTTGCGTGTGTTCATTCATGTTCGTTTGTTCATGAGAGCTTAACCCCGTTTGTTATTTCGGGAATAGGAACATACATCTGTAGTAGCGGTTTTCGTTTGTTAATTGTTGCTACAACCGGGAGGGGATTAGTATCTGCTTAGGATTTGCATGAACCAATGATGGTGGGAAACTGAGAACAGTAGGTTAATCGCTTTTGTTTATTTGCTAATTTCTTAAACTGCTTTGTTTCTTTTCTCTGTTTTTGATTTGTTTTGTTAGTTTAGTTTTAATCTCAAAACCCCCATTTCTAACTTTTACTAATTTTCTGTTAATAATAACAACACCTAAAGAGTCCTTGAGAGACGATCCGAGTTGTCGCTCTATACTACATTATTTTGTAAACGCTCGTTCTTTTTGGCGTGTGGCGACAGCGCGGTCACCCAACTTCCTTACCCATGACTTAAGTTTCATAAAGCCCATTTGAAGCCATATAAGTTTCCTATGTCAACATAAGCTTTAAGCCTTTTTGGTGGGCCCCACAAAGATGAATTCAAGCCCAAATTCCCTAGGCCCATGCGCAAGCCCAATATGGAGTGAAGGTTGCCCTCATCTTGGATGAGCAAAGAGCAAAGAACATTCTAGAAGTTTCTACTACATTCCACACCATTCTACATTCTTCAACATTATTCTACTATTTTCTCAAATCTTCTTCAACAAGCTAGGTTTTACTAAGATATTTATGAAAAAAATCAGCCAAAAGTCATCAAGATATGACCACATTTATTGTGGCAAAAAGTCATCATGACAATTTAATGACAATTTGCAAACTAGTCCTTAAACTTATGGAATCTTTGCAAAATGGTCCCTATGAGTTATTTGCACTTAAATCCTCTAAAAAAGCCACCTCCTTTCTACTTGGTCCTCAAAAGTGGCGCAGCCCACATGCCTATAAATACCCTCCCTCACTTTTCATTTAGTTTCTAATGCCATTTGTTCAAAAACCCTAAAGTTCATAAGTCTACTAGTGTTAGATTTGTGAAGAAAGTTCTTGGATCTTCACTTGTTTTTGATCTTCAAGAGGTGAATCCTATTCTTCTTCTCTAATCATGTCTATGTTCTTCAATCAATTTCTTGATTCAAAGTTTATTTCATAGTTGTTCATCACTTTTAAGTTTCTAGATCTAGAACTTTGAAAATTCATAACTAATTCTAGAAAAATCCTTTTGACATGAAACCAATTGGTATGATCTTATAATCATCTCTATTTTCATCATCTAGAAGCATATGATCTTGATAAATTTCTTTCCCTAATTTCTGGTTTTGGCCGAAACCCTAGTTCTTGGAACTAGATGAGTTTTGTTCAAAGTTTTCATTAATGATCTTAGTAATCAAGCTATTATTATGTATGCTTAATAAATCCAAGTTGGTTTATTAAATTAAGAACCCTATCCCTATGAACATGTTGGGGCCGAATATAAGTATAGAAGAGTTAGGAAGTTTTGAGTTTGAAACTTAGTTGTTTAGTCACTAATCTATGATTTAGGTTAATTAAGGACCATTAATCTATGACTTAATCATGATTAGCAATTTTAAGGATTTTAAACCCTAAAAGTCAGCCCTTGGCCGAAACCTAACCCTCATGAGTTAAGTATGTTGTGGTTTGATTTGATTGCAATTTGTTTGAAGGAATCAATCGGGTTGGTTTGACCTAAAGCCGACGGAGGAAATCGGATTAAATCGGGAGGTTGTTTGAAAACGTTAGTTGAGTCTTCAAGAGGTAAGGGGAGCTTACCTGAGGGATTTTCTCTATAACTTTTTGCTTTTAGTGTGGCTTATATGATTTATATGTGGTTTGTGATTAATTGTTTATGTTGTTTACGATGTGTTGTTTATCTGTGTATCGTTGATTGATCTGCTTTTCATTATCTGCAGTAGTATATTATGTTGTTATGATGCATGATCTGCCTGGGGATATAATTATGATGATTTTGTTGAATGTTGTTTGTGAGTGTTGTTTGAGAGGCCTGACAGTGGTCAGTGCACAACCGATAAATGAGATAAAAGATTTAATAAGCTGTGAAAGTTATATTCAACGTTTTATGGGGAATGTTGGAATATAATAGTAGAGGAAAATATGATTTTGGAAAAATAATGAGTTTTGAGAAATATTATTATTTTAATGATTTATTAGTGTAAAAGAAGTTTATGAGTCACGGTGAGAGCATAACCGTGAAATTTTTTTAGTACTGCTAATTTTTACACAAGAAATTAC
Source organism: Sophora flavescens (assembly GCA_030762895.1). Lineage (NCBI taxonomy): Eukaryota > Viridiplantae > Streptophyta > Magnoliopsida > Fabales > Fabaceae > Sophora > Sophora flavescens. Next base: position 95,426,892 of record CM061070.1, read on the forward strand.
GAAATATTATAAAAAGTGATTTTGTGATATTAATATTCGAAAAGACCTTATTTATGATATAAGAAAATTATTTTAGAAGAAATGTCAAAGTTTGACTTAAAGGTGTTTTCTTTGAAAATGCTAAACGACGGCAAGTTTCGAAATTATTTACGGTAAGAGTTTAAAAATAGCAGTACTTATGTTGAAAAGAGATTTAATTTGAATTGATTTATTAGAGTTGAAGTTTCAATAAAAAGAAGTCGTTGATGATTTGATGTTATTTTGGAAAAAAATGTGTTTCCAAAGGAAAAGTGGATTCTTTTTTTTTATGAATTGACGTTTTATAAACGAATTTCAAGTAGAAAGAATTTTCGGTAAATGAGTTTTACTTAATGATGTAAAAGAGATGAAAAAGAGATGAAAGATGTAAAACAAAGTAACATATGTAAAACGATGAAAAAGAAGTAGAAAGATGTAAAATGATGTAAAAAGATGTAAAAGATGTAAAACGATGTAAAAGATGTAATAGGATGTAAAAGATGTAAAACGATGTAAAAGATGTAAAAGATATAATATGATGTAAAAGATGTAAAACGATGTAAAAGATGTAATACGATGTGAAAGATGTAAGACGATGTAAAAAGATGTACAAAGATATAGAACTTAATAACCGAGACGTCGGGGTATTAAGGTTCGTTAGGTTGTAAACTGGGTATCTATTTAAAGAAGTTAAAACATTTTAAGTTGTTTTCTACTACCACGAACCTAAGACTGATTGCAAGGTCTAGGGGCTTCGTGATTGAGCACTCGGACTTTGAGGTCCTATGTTGTTAATAAAAGACGTAAAGATGTTTTAAATGATGTTAAGTCATAAGCTTTTGAGAGTTTCCATGTTTTAACGATGATGCTTTTGAGAGCATTAGATGTTTAAAACGATGATGGGTTGTAAGCTTTTGAGAGCTTTGACAAATAAAGATATAGCACAAAGAAAAGTGTTGAGAACAAAATGTTTTCTTGCATGCATTTGGCAGACGTGCCATGAGTAAACGAGGGATTACCCTGCGGTGTCAGGGTAGATCATACAAAGATGTTCTCATTGTGCCCGGGGTTTGGACAATGAGGCCCCATCTCAGAGTGTTATCACTGTGCCACGATGTTGGACAGTGTGCGATGGGCGTGCCTGTGGCTGTATGCCTGTGGCAATTGAGTCTGATCAACTCATCACGAGGTTCATGAGGTTGGAGATATCTCATGAGATTAGGTATGAATGTCTAGATGATGTATTGAAGTGTTCATGCATAGTTTTCCAATGTTGATGTTTGGGGTGTGAAACCCATTGATAAACGAGATATTATGATATGAATGAGTATGTTGTTATAGACATGTATATGTGTATGTGCAATCTTTTGTGTTGTGCATTTAGTTATGGTGATGAATCCATATATTGGCGTCTCACCCTTACAAACATATCAGAATCGTACGAGGGGTATGATATCTACAAGGAGATGAAGGCTGTCTAGTTCAAGACATGCTGTTGCTGATTTTATCGGGTGTAGTGTCCTTTAGTTACGACCAGCTTAGGTAATGTTATGTTTTAAGAATAAAGCTGATTATGATTTAAGGGAGAAACATATGAGGTAGTAAAGTTGGAGGACTTATATACATTATGTATTTAAGTGTGATTTGTTTACGTTGTATGGTTACGAGGTTAAAAGAAAAAGAAATTTTTTATCACCATATTTTGAAAAGATAAACGTTGAGAAAACATGATTTTCCGAAAGCAACCAGCAAATTAAGTTTTATTTCCGCAAACGGGTAACCATGTGATGACCCGAGTTTAGGGTGTCACACATTAGAGATATTTTAACAGTTGAATCAAAATCAAGCTTTATGATATTTGAGTTTTTTGAAGACATTTAATTGTTTTCCTAATGCATGCACAACTTGGAGAATAATATTAACTATCCATATTACTATTGCATCAGTTGAGAAAAGTTTTTCTAAATTGAAATTGTTAAAATCTTATTTACAATCTACTATATTACAAGGTAGACTAAATAGTCTTGGTTTGATTTCTACTGAAAATGATTTTTTAAAGAACATTGATTATGAATGGATTATTAATGATTTTGTAGCAAAAAATGGGATTTGGATTTCCCGCATTTACAGATTCACGAAGTTATAAGATACACCACTGGATCAATCTTGCTTTTCATTTTTTTAATGCATACTCAAATGTATCTAATGGTCTATATCAATAAATGCGTGAATGCGTGAAAATAATAAATGTAGGGAATCCAAATCCATTTTTGTAAGAAGGGCAATCGTCAAATGATTATAAGGACATCATTTTTATCAGTTCGTTTAGGACACCCAAAATCTCAAGACCGACTCTGCTCTCATTAGTATATATGTTGAGATCATGATAAAATCAAAATTCGTAGAAAAATACAAATAAAAGTAATAAGAAGTAAAAACAGCTCATAAAATTTAGTATAGAAAGTCTATATATATAAGAAATGGCAGTGATATCCTGCATGTCATCATTTGTGCGTAGGACTCTAAAGACTCATTTCTTGTTTCGACTTCAATCACCACCTAACTGCTTTTTGATCTATACGTCTTCGTTAAGTCTCAGTCTGAGATGGCGAAATTGTCCTCAACTTGAATATTCGTAGTTGTACTATTGACTGGCAATTTATTTGTTTGTGGATCGCTCCCATTGCCTGGATTTGGTTTATAATTCTTCCTAGCCGGTGTTCTGATCCACAAGAAAAATGACGAACATGGTTAATTCAATATGTCATTTTAATCGAATGCTAATTAATTGCAACCATATGTTATATATAGTCCAAGTAGCTATGGTGTCAGAATAAAATTTTAATGGTAGGTTTCTTTTCATTGATATTCATGAAAGTTCATTCTTCTGAAGTTGAAAAAGTACAGAAGAGAAATCTAAACATCAGAGTGTGTTTGGAAAAGATATGAAAAAAAGTATGCTGATAATCAATTTTAGTGTAATCGATTATTGTGATAATCGATTATAATCAGAATATATATTTTTTTTTGTCTGTTTGCTAAAAAATGATTTTAAGACAATCTATTTCGCTTGGGTGGTGAAAAAAAATCCATTTCTATATAGTAAATTACAAAAAAATGTATGAAGTTATTTGTATAATTTAGTAATATTTATGTAGAAGTTTGTTTTGTAGGGGTAAACATTAAGCTAAAACAAACTAGATGACATAAAACAATTTTTGTCCTCAGAAAAGTTTTTTTATAAATTTAAACAAAGTGTCAAACATGTTAAATTATTTTAAAAACAACTTCTCGGAGATAAAACAGCTGACATGAGAAAAATCCAGATTTCCCAAACATGCATATGCTAGTTCTAAAACAATGGTTTTAAACCAAAGGAACAAAGGATGCAGCAAAGAAGCAAGCAAATATTAAATGAAAAGAAGAAACTACTTACACGAACAAGGATTCAGCTAGCTGGGGAATGGGATTCAGAGCTTGAACCAAGAATTTAGGGTTAAAGATTCCCGATAGAAGACGAACCATGATGAACAAAGGGAGGGGTAATGAGGAGTGACTGCTTTGAATTGCTGGAAAGCAAGAAAGAATGGGAGATTTAAAGAGAAGGACTGAGGTTTGAATTTGACTCAGTAATGCAAGTGTCAATATTTTCTATTATTATTTAAATCCATGCAGAAATAGTCCCTCCTTTTTTATAAACTATGTACTTTATGTTTAGTTAATTTGTTCAAATTAAGTTTGAAATGGATCCATTTTTTGTTTAGTTAATTGCCACTTACCACGAGTGATATATATATATATATATATATATATATATATATATATATATATATATATATATATATATATATATATATATATATATATATATCGATGTTGACTAGTGTTGTATAATAAAAGACGAACCATTTTTCAAGCTAGACTCCAGGAACTACCTAACGACAATCCCCGGTAAAATATACGATTTGTAGTTGTCACTACAAATTGAAATAATAAAGTAATGAGGTACATGAGGATGAAGGCGTGTGAACTAGCATGGTGTTTTCCCACTGCACGGTTAAATATACAGAACAAATCCTATAATAAATAAATAACTGTTAACTAAACACTCTAACAATACTACATGTGATTGGTCTAAGTGGTAAGGGATTTGGACACCTTAAGTAAATGATCAGAGGTTCGAATTCTGACTCTTATGTATGGAGAAAACCTGGTTGGGAAGGAAAAACCCACCTTAGGTGCCCAATAGGTTCCCGGCGGAGATTAGTCACTGCTAACGGTGGTGTATTGTTGGAGCAATATTGCTTATAAACACTGAAAATAAATACTGATATATACACTGATAAAGAACAATTGGCAAGTTAACAACCCAACGTTGTTGGCTCGGTGTCTCGGTGTCTCGTCCCTTAATCAAGTGGTTGTGTATTTAATCTTTAGGAACGGAAAAATAATGTGAGGTAGTACTTTGTCCTTAATTGACCAATCTGGTGTAAAGTGATTGCTCGTTTACCACAATTTTTTACATAAAAAAATTAACCAGTTCAACTGGACGTCCCAAGTTTACATCCTACTATTTCGGTTTTCCTCCTTCCGCCAAGATATTTCTATGAGCTATGGCTGGATGCGTGATGGTTGACTAATGATTTTCTTTTATTTTGATATTAATCCAAAATATACTATGGAAAGTAGTAAAATAAGGAGAGCTAGAAACCGTCAAAATATATATATATATATATATATATATATATATATATATATATATATATATATATATATATATATATATATATAAAAGCAGTTGCGGATCTAGACAAAAATTTTTGGGGAGCCATTAATTACTAACTCAGTGGCGGATCTAGACAAAAAATTTCGGGAGAGCCATTAATTACTAATTCAAATAATGTAATTAAAATTTATATGAATCAAACATAATTTTATTATAAAGAATGACTTTAAAGTCAACCAGTTGAAACTATACAATTTTTATCTTAGTCCACAATTTCTCTTTTGAAAAAGAATCTAATTGGTATGTACTTTCAGTGGATAGATTTTTACACTGCCGATCAATTAGAAATTAACACATCATAAAAATTTTTTGATTATTATCTTAGTTACCTTAAAAGTTACACATGTTATGATTTTTAATTGATTGATAGTTACATTGTCAATGCATAACAATCGAACTCTTTGAAAAAAATACATCAATTTTCTTATGTTTAACCATTTTTTTCTTTTCAAAAAATTATACCATGCATAAAACATCTGAAATTAATTATATAAAAAATTATTGAAAGTCCATTTAATCAACAATTCAATCTAATAAAATATGTACAAGCAAAATAATCAAACCCGAAAAGAGGAAACATCTGAAATAGAGAAAGTGAAAATGACTGCAAAAGAAAAATAGAGATTACATCTTAAATCGATTACAAAAGAAACCTATAAAAGCCCCCGGAGAGTTCTTGCTAGAGGGTATTTTAGATTACACCTATGAAATCACAACAATACTTATCTTTGCTAAGAAAACGAAGATGCCATTAATTTTTTTCTTTAAAATGAGGGAGCAAGGCATATTTTTTCATTAAAAAAGATGTTAAATGTTTTTTTTTGGGGGTGGGTGGGTGGGGTGGGGAGCCGTGCTCCCAGGGGGAGCCATGCTTCCTCCAAGCTGTATCAAGGTCCGCCTGTATATAAGGAGAGCTAGAAATGCATTTCCTAACACTCTCTTTCCAACATATTTCTTTCACGTGAGTTTCACTATTTTGAAAATAAATCATATTAATTCATGTGGGTTTCACTTGAATTTCGTAGGATCCACATAAATTTCAACTAATAAAAAAATATGTGTTAAAAAAAGAATGTTATTGAATGTGTTGCTAAAATTTCTCATTATGATATATGGTTCTCATTATGATATATGGCAACCAGTTTGGCCTAGTAGAAAGTGTAGTTAAAGTTTTTTTTTTGACAAAAAAGTGTAGCTTAAAGTTGAAGTGGATATAAGCACCAGTTTAAAGTTAAAGTTTAATGTTGTGCATGTTCAGTGTAAAATTTTAATCAATCACACATTGTAATCAATGTATCGCTTTAAAAATAGATATTATAAAATCGTGTAAGAATAGAAGAAGAAAATTGCTCGTGAGCACTAAACGAAAAATCATACACAGACATTTGTGATTTCTGGGCGCCCAATACGACATTTTAGTTTCGTCACTTAATTTGATATACTTGCCTTAATAAAATGAAATAATTCATTGCCATTTGCCACGTACGTCGTTTTGCATCAGAATATAGTACGAAAAAAATGCTTGTCACTGTACGTATAACAATACTGATAGAAGAAAAATTCAGCATGTATAGGTGGTTGAAGTGCTCAAAGTCCAGATCGCGTACATATTTCTTTGGAGGGATGAATGGTCAATGTACGTAAGTGGCACTTGTTTTTGACTCTGATGGTGTGTTTGTTGGATGAGGTATTTATAGAGGGTGAAGTATTTTAAGAGGGTAATTAAAATACTTCACTCTAAAATATTTTGCTTGGGTATTTTAAGAGAATGAATAAATCGTCTGGAGCATGGAATATTCCTTTCTCCTTTGTGCTTTTATAATTTTTAAAATATTTTTGCTATTTTCAACAATACATGTAACTTGTTTTATTTTATGGTTAGTAAAATATTATCTCTCTAGGTTCTCTTTGGTTTTTTTTTCAAAGTGACCCATTTTTAGAAATTATATACCAAAATAATCTCATTTATAAACAATTTATCAAACTAATTTACTTTTGAATAAAAAAATATTTTTTTTAGTGGCGTCAGTTTGACTGACGTCGATGACTTGTTGACCTGTTACGTGGCAGGTCATGATTGGTCCAAAAAAGTAAAAAAAAACTTTTGGTAAAAAAAAAGGTTAGTGCCACGTGGCGCACTCTGGTTGAGTGGCGCCAGTTTGACCGGTGCCATTGACCTGCCACGTGGCAGCTCCTGATTGGTCCGTCAGTTTTTTTGAATTTTTTTTTTAAAAAGGTTTTTCTGGTTAAAAAAAAGAAAAAAAGATTATTAATCAATTAATATAATTCTATTAATAAATTTTATCATTATATAATTATACTATTTAATAATACTAATAATATAATTAATAATTAATTAATACCAATTAAATATTTTAATTGGTATAATTGTATTTTAAAATTAGTATATTACTATTAATTAGTATAATTATATAATGATAAAATCTAATTGGTTTTAATTAATTAGTAATTATATTATTAGTATTAATTATTAATATAATTATATAATGATAAATTTAGTAATATAATTATATTACTTAATTAATAATCTAATTTTATTTTCTTTATTTTAATTTTTTTAACCAGAAAACCTTTTAATTGGTATAATTGTATTTTAAAATTAGTATATTATTATTAATTAGTATAATTATATAATGATAACATTTAATTAATATTAATTAATTATTAATTATATTATTATTATTATTAATTATTATAATTATATAATGATAATTATGTATTAATAGAATTATATAAATTAATAATCTAATTTTCTTTTTTTTATTTTAATTTTTTAACCAGAAACCCTTTTAATTGATATAATTGTATCTTAAAATTAGTATATTATTATTAATTAGTTTAATTATATAATGATAAAATTTAATTGGTATTAATTAATTAATAATTATATTATTAGTATTATTAATTAGTATAATTATATAATGATAAAATTTATTAATAGTATTATATTAATTAATTAATAATCTAATTTTCTATTCTTTTAACTTTTTTTAACCATAAAAACCTTTTTTTTAATTTTTTTTCAAAAAAACTTGACTGACCAATCAGGAGCTGTCACGTGGCAGGTCAATGGCCCCAGTCAAACTGGTGCCACTCCACCAGAGTGCGCCAGGTGGCACTGACCTTTTTTTTTCGCCAAAAAAAATAAAAATTTTAACTTTTTTTTGGTAAATATTTCAACCAATCATGACCTGCCACGTGGCAGGTCAACAAGTCAATGACGCCACTAAAAATATAATTTTTTTATTCAAAAGTAGGTTAGTTTGATAAATTGTTTCAAAAGTAGGTTATTTTGGTATATAATTTCTAAAAGTCGGTCACTTTTAAAAAAAAGCCGGTTTTATTTTCTATATGTTCAATTTGTATATATTTTTACCTTACAATTTTTTCTACAATTAACAAATAATACATTATTATATATATATATATATATTTTTAGGCAATTATATATATATATATATATATATATATATATATATATATATATATATATATATATATATGTTTTTGAGAATATTATATTGATAATATAGTAATATATAATTAAATATTGGTATACATTTTTTTTAATAGTGATAAGGCATATAATTAAATTAAATCTTACTAATTTTTACATTTTTTATAGTGATATTATAATTATGAAAATTCCTGTTTTCACAAAAAAAATTTTTGGAAAATCCTCATAAGACAAATATTTAATTATGTGAAAGGCTCATAAATTTATCAGTTATATTATTTGACCATCACAAATAAAGCCTTAATCTTCTTATCGCTACACTCAGTAACTGATAAGCATCTGGCTCATCTAGTTTTATGGCTAGTATGACCAGGGTTTTGTGCAAATTATATCGTATTTTCACCCAAATTATATTAGATTGTCCTCAAGCAAGGTTTTGAGCCTCTAGAGTAGTTTTAGGTTAATTTAGCTAGTTTTGAGTCAAATAATACACTTATAGTTGTGTCTTTGTTTTCAGGATAAGTTGGAAGGCAAGAGAATAAAGAAACAGGGGATTCGCCCCGCGAAAGCTATACTCGCCTCGCGACCCCGAAGCCTGACTGTTCCAAGAAAATGCAAGGTCTCTGGTTCGCCCCGCGAAGAAGGTCTCGCCCCACGAGTCTTGCAACCCTGAAAAGTCAGAGACGATCACGGCTTGCCCGTGTTGAAGGTCACGGCCGTGGCAGTTTTGAAGATGAAGAGTCTCGCATCGCGAGCATCCATTCGCCTCGCGAGCCTGGAAGTCAGAAAGCATCACGGTTGGCCCCTGATGTTCATAACGGGCGTAACAAGAAGACTCTTCAGTTCCTCGCCTCGCGAGAATACCAAAGGTTGCAGACTGTTCGTAAGAATCGCGTCGCGAGAGAGGCTTCGCCTCGCGAATAGGCTTAATTTCTGACTAGTATAAATTGATGTTCTGAACAGTTTGTAGAGACTTTTGCTTCTCCATTGTTTAGTTTTACATTTTCTCTGTGTGTTTTTCGTTTTTGTCATGGAGAACTAAGTTCTAGGATTAATCTACTGTATGAGAATTCCATATACTTGAGGTTTTGTAAATCCCTATTTTAATTGCTTTTCCCTTTTCAATACCATATTATGCATTTCTGTTTGTTATTTCAGGAGTGTATAGTATTGTATTGATTTGTTTCAGTGATGATATGTTTCTATACTAAATCGCGTTTGTTATTTCGCGTGCGTTCATTCATGTTCGTTTGTTCATGAGAGCTTAACCCCGTTTGTTATTTCGGGAATAGGAACATATGTCCGTAGTAGCGATTACGTTGGTAGTTGTTGCTACAACTGAAAGGGGATTAGAATCTGCTTAGGGCTTGGGATTACATGAACCAAGGATAGTGGGGAATTCGAGGACAATAGATTAATCGTTGTTTGCTAATTGATAATCTCTTTTCAACTGCCCTGTTTTCATTGCTTGTTATTGCTTATTTTCTTATTTGCATCCAAACCAACCCCCCCCCCCCCCCCTAAAACTGATTTTTGTGAAAAATAACACTTTCAGAGTCCTTGAGAGACGACATCCGAGTTGTCGCCCTAAACTACAGTTTTAAACCCGCTCGTCCTTTTTGGCGCGTGCGCGACAGCGCGACCAGTAACTCTCTCACTCCAACCACCAAGCCAACCTTATAACCCTTACCAAGTAGCATTACTGGTACGTTAGATAGCCTATTGCTAACGAGTGTCCTAAGGGTATTGGTTAAAGAACCCACAAAGAAAAATTTGTATTGAAAAATTAAGTGTTACACTCTTCGAAATGTTAAATACACTGTTTCCCATATAAATTTTTCATTTTTAGATCCTTAAACAATGCCCTATGAACATTTGTTAGCATTCTCATGATAACTATGATCTTGAAGCCGTATCTGAACGCACTTTAATGGAATTGCACAAATTGAAATATTTGGAATTCAGGATATATATATATATAAATTGAATTTATATAACTTGTTGGGATCGATATTGAATTTCAATATTCCAAACGTTGAATATTGTCATATTATCCTATCAATCATTCATATCAAATTTTATAAAACTCAAACATTCTTAACTATATAATCTTATAATTGATATTTACTCGTATTTTTAGAAAACTTATTATACGTTGACTCCAAATTGTGGATGTAGACCAGGTAATACATTTAATGACCGGTAGCTAGCAAACAATGAGCGAGAGTCATCTAGCTAGAGAGAGTTCTTGTAAGCCAACCGGTGATGAAATCCTTGAGAGAAAATGTGAGGCTCCTTCTTGAGAGAGCTCCCATAAAACACATCGTGAGTGAACCCGTGAGGGATAGACCAACACCTTTTAGAGGTTACTCTAGATGTGTGTTGTTTGGATGAGGGAATTTAAGAGGATGATGTATTTTTAGAGGGTAATTAGAATCCATCAGTGTAAAATATATTGTATTTTTACATTGACGAATTTTAATTACCTTCTAAAAATACATCATTCTCTTAAATTCCCTCATCCAAACACTACCCAAAAACATCAAACCAAGATTCAACAATGGTTACAACGGTCACCTGGTGGGCACTACTGCATTCTTCTTCACAAACTTCCTGGAAGGACAGAGCAAGAAGGATTTATGGGAAGTCTTCTACAGGTGGGGTCAAGTAAGGGATTTCAACATACCATTCTAGAGGGATAGACGTGGAAAACGGTTCGGTTTTGTAAGCTTTAAAGACGTTGGGAATCCTAGGGTTTTGGTGGATCAACTGAGGTCCATTAGAATAGGTTCATTTCAGCTGAGAGTTAACTACCCGAGATTTGAAAAAGGACAGACGTCTGGTTTTGGAAATAACATCAACTTGCAAGACAAAATATTTCCTTCAAAAGGAATTGGAGTTAATGCTAGGAGAGAGGTCATTGATGGAAGGTCTTTTGCTGCTGCAGTCTCAAAAGGGGTAAGTCCCAGGAACCATAATAACCATGTACAACAAGCAAGGAGGAATGTTTTCGACAAGAACAAAAAGGATGAGGGGTGGAAAGGCTTGTCTTTCACTATTTCTGAATCTGAAATACAGTGGTTGTACAACTCGTATGTGGGAAAAACATATGATATTGATCATGCCTATGGTATCCAAGATAACTTACGTAGAGAGGGTATCTTTAATATCACAGCAACACCACTAGGGGGCGTAATGATCTTACTATCACCAGTCGGAGAGGTTGACTTTCCAAAAGTTCTGCAAGATGAATCAGGGTCCTTATCCAAATGGTTTTCAGAGATAATACCTTGGGAACCTAGTATGGAGACAAGACAGAGGTTGGTTTGGCTTAATGTTATGGGCGTCCAAGCACATGCATGGAGGGATGATGTGTTCAAGACTCTGGCTCAAACAGTGGGCTGTTTTGGTTTGCTTGATGAAGATACAAGGTTCAAAAAGGAGGTTAGACGTGGCAAGAATGCTTATCTCTACCTCCTTCCCCGAAGTTATTAGACGTTCCATCAGGGTGCAGGTAAATGGAAGATTGTATACAGTTAGATTGATGGAGGATTCACACTTCGATGGTGGCAAGATCTTCAGGTCAAGTAAACAAGCAAGTCTCACGGCGGAAACATAAGGGGAAATGCCCTACTTCGGGTGGTGGTAGAAAACAAAATTGGTTAGTGTCTCGGGAGGGGAAGAAATTTGCCAAAGTATGGTCTTAATAAGGTAGAGGGTTGTGCTGATAATGAAGGAGTTGGGCAAAGTGTTCCAGGTATGGCTGTAACTTCTAGTAGCGTGAAAAAGCATGGCAATTTGGATTTTGGACAATCAGCCAGCTCTTTCTGTAGGGAATGTGAGATCAGTGCTTGAAGTGGGGCTACAGGGACTACCAGATTTGGTGGTTCCGGAGAGTCCTCTTTCTTTTTTAAACCCGTTATGTGTGCACTCAGAGCAGGCGACAGCTTTCAAATTCCTTGAGTGCCAATGAGGTTGATAAGGATGTAAGGCTCAAAGGCCCTGTTACTAATCAGGTTACGGTTGGTGGGGATCCTAGTGAAGGGCCAGATAGTTCATATGTGCAAAGTAGAGACTCGGGTGGCTCACCAAATAGGTCAGTTACTACTTCCTCTGCTTTTGATGTTCCTGATAGAGTAATTAGGAGGTGTAATGAAAAAATTATTTTGGGAGGTGGGAGGAATCAAGCAAATAAAATATGGGGTATTAGTAAGCAATTAGGGGTGAGTTTTGAAGGTAAAGAGGAAGATGTTATTAATCTTGTGGAAGGGATGGAAAAAAGGGACAAAGCTGCCAAGGCTGGCAGGGGAGATAATAATGTTGAAAGATGAAGATCATATCTATAAATATTAGAGGGTTAGGGGCTAGCTTGAAGAAGGAAAAAAATATAAGAAATCTAATTAGGGAGGAAAGGGTAGATCTCATCGCTATCCAGGAATCTAAGTTGTCTCATATGGATAGTGCACTTTGTAGGTCACTATGGGGCGATCAGGAGGTGGAATGGGATTGTACTCCAGCAGAAAGGAACTCGGGTGGAATTATTAGTATGTGGAATGGTTTTTAGTTTAAGCTTACTTACACTTTTTCGGGAAAAGGGTTCCTGGGTGTTTATGGAACCTGGGTGGAAAACAATAAGTGTTGTAATATAGTAAACATGTACTCATCATGTTCTATCTCGGACAAGAAGGAGATGTGGAACATGTTAATTATGTCTAAGATGGGTTTTGGTGATGATTTATGGTGCCTGGTAGGTGATTTCAATGCGGTAAAGAATAGTTCTGAAAGGAGGGGAATGTCATTGGTTTCACAGGATGCTAATAATGCAGAGTTTCAGTCTTTCATTGATGATATGGACCTAATAGACTTACCGGTATTGGGGAAAAGGTACACTTGGTTTAGACCAGATGGCTCTGCTATGAGTTAGCTGGATAGGTTCATAGTTTCGGAGGGTTGGGTAAATCTGTGGAGTCTTTCAGCACAATGGATAGGTAGGCACGATGTTTCAGATCATTGCCCTCTCATGCTAAAAGGGGAAGTCATAAATTGGGGACCGAAGCCTTTCCGTTTTAATAACTACTGGTTGGAGCACTCGGACTTCTCAACTTTAGGCACGATGTTTCAGATCATTGCCCTCTCATGCTAAAAGGGGAAGTCATAAATTGGGGACCGAAGCCTTTCCGTTTTAATAACTACTGGTTGGAGCACTCGGACTTCTCAACTTTAGTGGAGACCTTCTGGAGAGAAACTGCAGTGAATGGATGGAAATTGTTTGCTTTCAAAGAAAAATTGAGATTGTTAAAGGAAGTTCTAAAGAGCTGGAATACAGAGGTCTATGGGAATCTAGATAAGAAGATTGAAAGGTTAGTGGAGGAACTTAATGCCTCGGACGAGGCGGCAAGTAGGCGTTTACTGAGTGAACAAGAGATAGGAAACAGGAGAAAAATTACAACAGATCTGTACAAAACAAAGATGTCAAGAAATAGCCTGCTTTTTCAGAAGTCAAGGGTAAAGTTGCTTAGAGAAGGTGATGCAAATTCCTCTTACTTCCCTTTGGCGTATTAATTTTAGGACAAGAAAGAATTGTGTGTCTGCGTTTTTAGTGGGAGGTAATTCGGTGGAAGGGGTAGTAAATGTTAAAAGGGAGGTCAAAAGTTACTTTCAAGAGCTTTACTCAAACTTTAGGCCAAAGACCAACTCTGGAAGGATTTAATTTTAGGCGTCTTTCTGTGGAGGATAAATTGATGCTCTCGGCACCTTTCTCTTCAGATGAAATAAAACTAGCATTGTGGTCTTGTGATGGTGATAAGAGCCCAAGGCCGGATGGTTTCAACTTTACTTTCTTCAAAAGATTCTGGAGTTCTTTAAAGGTAGATATTGGCATTTTGGTAGCAGAGTTTTTTTGCAAACAACAATCTACCCAAGAGTGCTAGTTCATCCTTTATAGCCCTAATTCCAAAGCGTGATAATCCATAAAAGGTCTCAGATTATAGACCTATTTCTCTAATAGGAGCCATTCATAAGATTATCACTAAACTCCTAGTAGAGAGACTAAAAAAAGTAATAGGGAAACTAATATCCACTACTCATGTTTACAGAGTTTTGGGAATTATATAACGATTGGATCACTCTCCCACTCCGTAGACGCATACAATAAATTTGTATGTGAGAGTTCGTGACACTTATACGAGATACTCTGAACTCGTCCCACTGGGCGTGCCAATTTGTTAACGTCGATTTTTGGTTCTTGACCAATATTCCGTGACAAATAATTGAAGATCAAATGTGTGTGGGACCTACGAGTTATGCGGTATCTCGTCAAAAATATGTATGTAAATTGTCAGCCAAGTACAAATTTGACAATTAGCCAAATTAGGAATTACTGGAAAAGACTTAGTATTAAAACAAATATGTAAGTTTGAAAGAGATGTGCAGAATATTTCCAATAATGAAAGTTGACAATAAAACTGCTTGAGTTTGAAAATATAAGTTTGAAGTTTAAAAGAAGGACAATTATTTAATAGAAAATAACTTCCTAATTGTACTGAGTTTATAATGAAAAGAAAACTGAAGTTTGAAAGGAAAGTTAAGTAAAGAAAGATCTAAATGACACTACTTGCAAGAAGTAAAATAAACTTAAATGACAAACTTGAGAGAAATACTGGAAATTAAAAGGAACAAGTAAAGAACTTGAACAAAAGTGATGAAAATGGCATTGAATTTTGCATAGTATTGAAATAAGAAGGATGGAAGGAATACTTGAACGTAATCCGTCAATCTGCTGTGTGATCGAGATATATAGGATGTGTATCAAGTAACCGACCTTTATTACATTGTGATTACTAGTATTTATAGGCAAATAAAATAACTACCTAGAAATAACTCCCTGTCTAAATGACTGTCACATGTCTTTGGCAGTTCTCTTAAGTTTTATACTTAAACTGTTTTGTCAAGCAATTCCACTAACTGCTCAATATCTTGAACCGCTCCGTGTCAATTTGCTTATCTTCGACGGTTTGGCTGCTTGACAACTTATCTTGCTAATGCCTTGTCAATTTTGAGGACTTGGTCATTTTCACACTTCTCTGTACGTTTCACAACTCTTCTTAATACTTTGTCAAAAATCTTGGTTGTCAATTTATCCTTTCTGTCGACCAGTATTTTCTTATCAACTAAATATTTTCAATACTTAGAAAATATTAGTCATTACTCTGATTCCTTCGTCAGCCTGTCGAAATGCATCCGTCGATAATCAGAAATTTCACCCCTAACAATGTATATTATGTCAGAACATAAGGTATTTCATTCACCTTTTTTATACCTTTGAGTAATTTACAAAGTATAAATAGATACAAGGAGGAGAGATTTTAGGAGCTATCCTAGCCTATACACGATACTCATGACTAAATATAAGTTAATCCCTTGATCTAAGGGATTTGACAGATATTTACAATTAATGTTCCTATTAGTATAAGTTAATCCCTTGATCTAAGGGATTTGACAACTATTTACAATTAATGTTCCTATTTTCTGGTGATTCTAATGACTCACGCCAACACCCCCTCAAGTTGGTGCATAAATGTCTTTAATGCCCAACTTGTCAAGGGAGTCATGGAAGTTCTTACCGGACACTGCCTTTGTAAGAATATCTGCCAACTGGTCTTCCGACTTAACAAAAGGAAATCAAATAATCTTCTCCTCAAGATTCTGCTTGATGAAATGTCTATCTACCTCCATGTGCTTTGTTCGATCATGTTGGACAGGATTTTGTGAGATATCAATTGTAGCTTTATTGTCACAGAACAGGTTCATCTCCATGCTAGGACCAAAGTCGATCTATATTAGTAACCTTCTAAGCCATAATAGTTCACAAAGTCCTTTTTCCATGTCCCTAAACTCAGCTTCAGCACTAGACAAGGCCACTACCTTTTGATTTTTACTTCTCCATGTAACTAAATTCCCTCCCACAAATGTGAAGTATCCTGATGTGGATTTTCTGTCTAGAACATTCCCAGCCCAATCTGCATCGGTGTGCCCTTCAACACTCAAATGATTATTCTTAGAGAACATCAACCCCCTTCCTGGTGAGGATTTTAAATAGCGGAGTATTCGGTTTACTGCATCCATGTGTTCTTCACTTGGATTATGCATAAATTGGCTCACCATACTTACGGCATAGGCAATATCAGGGCACTTGGTTTGTGTATTGTGAAAGTTTGTGATTTTGAACTATTGGAGTATCTGTTGGTTTGCAGTCCAGCAGCCCCACCTCAGCCAATAGGTCCAACACATACTTTCTTTAAGACAAGAAAATGCCTCTTTGTGACCTTGCCACCTCTATTCCCAAAAAATACTTGAGTCCACCCAAATTCTTCATCTCAAACTCAGCTGCCAATTTCTCTTTTAGTCTTGAAATTTCTTCGGTATCATCTCCAGTAATAATCATGTCGTCTACGTAAACAATTAGAGTTGTCACCTTTCCTTGCCGATGCTTTAAGAATAGGGTGTGATCTGCATTACTTTGGTTAAAACCATACCTTCTCATAGCTGAGCTAAACCTTCCAAACCATGCTCGAGGTGATTGTTTCAATCCATATAATGATCGCTCTAACTTGCATACCACCTTGGTTCTGGAAGAGGACATATAGCCCGGTGGGATATCCATATAAACATCTTCTTCAAGATCTCCATGGAGAAAAGTGTTCTTCGCGTCGAGCTGGAGTAGTGGCCAATCTAAATTTGCTGCAAGAGATAATAGGACTCTAACAGCATTTAGTTTGGCCATCGGTGAAAAAGTCTCTATATAATCTATACCGTAAGTCTGTGTGAATGATAAGCCGCTGGCTCATCTAGTTTTATGACTAGTATGACCATGGTTTTGTGCTAACTATATCCCGTTTTCGCCCAAATTTGACTTGATTGTCTTCAAGCAACATTTTGAGTCCTTTACGTAGTTTTAGGTTAATTTAGCCAGTTTTGAGTCAAATAAAGCACTTACTGTTGTTTCTTGTTTTCAGGTTAATAAAGTGAAGCAGTTTTGGATTCTTCGCCCCGCGAGAGGCTGCTCGCCACGCGAGCCTGAAGGCTGACTGTTCCAGAAAATGCAAACATTTATGTGTCGCCTCACGAACCATATCTCGCCACGCGAGCCTGGAAGACCAAAGCCATCACGGTCAGCCCGTGATTATCATAACGGGCGTAATAAGAAGACTCTTCCATTCCTCGCCTCGCGAATAACCAGCTCGCCTCGCGATAAAGCCAAACACTGAAGACTGTTCGTAATATTCGCCTCGCGAACAATGTTTCGCCTCGCGAGAGAGCGCAGCCCAGGATCTATATTTATATCTGTTTTAGGGCAGAACTGAATCTTCTCTCCCTTTATTTTCTCTTCTTCTTTTCTTTTCACAGGACGGCTGCAAATTAGGTTTAGGTTTATATGTGTAATGGAGAACTAGTCTCCTTGATCAATCTACTGTAATCGGGTTCCATTGACGCTTGAGGTTTTGTAATTCCTAAACTTAATGCTATTCTCTTTCAATATTTGTTCTGTATGTTCTGTTTTCTTAATTCAGGATTATATAGGATATGTATTGATTTGTTTCGATGATTGTATGTTCCTATACTTAATCGCGTTTGCTTAATTCGCGTGTGTTCGTTCATGTTCGCTTAGTTCATGAGTGCTTCACCCCGTTTGCTTAATTCGGGAATAGGAGCATATGTCTCGTAGCATTGGTTTCGCTTGTTAATTGATGTTACAATCGAAAAGAGAGTAGAATCTGCTTAGGGCATGGAATTATATAAATCGATGATAGTGGGAAACCGAGAACAGTGGGTTGATCGTTTTTTAGCTATTTGATAGTTATTTTATTTGCATTATTTTCTGCTCTATTTTTTCGATTGGCATTTAAATCAAACCCCCCAAAACTGACTTTTCTGATAATAGCAACCCAAGAGTCCTTGTGAGATGATACTCGAGTTGTCGCTCCCTATCTACATCTTTTTGTAAACCGCTCGCTTTTTGACGCGTCGTGCGCGGCGACAAATCGTCAAAAATTGGTGCATGTTAGGGGACTCTTGTTGTTATTAACAGAAAATAAAAAAAATAAAAAAAAAAAGAAAAAAATTGAATTGGTCTGATTGTGAATTTACCCATGGATGATTATATGCAAGGTTACATGCCTAATGTTAATTATGAATCACCATGCATATATTATCCTGACTCTCCTGGTTTAATACATCGGTTGCCAAGGTTTAGTGGTCTTGCAGGTGAGAATCCGCGAGGAGCATCTGAGGGAATTCCGGATTGTTTGTTCTATAATGCTGAGACCTGTAGGAATAACAGAAGACCACATCAAGATGGGAGCTTTCCATCTCTCACTTGAAGGCGCTGCAAAGGATTGGTTGTATTGTCTTGAGGCGAATTCCATCTCAAGCTGGTTTGATTTGAAGAAAGTGTTCCTATTGAGATACTTTCATGCCTTCAGAGCTGCATCAATCAGGCGAGAGATAATGGGTATTGGATAAGTTAATGAATCACCTCAAGCATACACAACCAATATTTACAATCGAGGCAACAATCAGAACAGGCACAACATTCTTGACCCTTCCACTGATGAGTACCAGCCCAACTGGAGAAACCATCCAAACCCTTGGTATGGGGACACACCCATGCAACAACAACAACCGCTGGCACCATGATAAGCCTCTGGCTTATCTAGTTTTATAACTAGATGGACGGTGGTTTCCGTGCTAATTATTCGAGTTCAATCTCGTTTTCGCCCAAATTTGGCCTTGTTTTATTCCTAAGTAGACTTTTACTCGTTCTAGGTATTTTTAGTAGTTTTTAGTCTATTTTGAATAGAATTATGCTTTTTGTGTCTTTTTATTGTTTCAGGTTTGAAGTCTCGCCCCGCGAGAGGAAGCTCGCCCCGCGAGAGTTTGAAGACCCTGGAAGACAGAGACCATCACGGCCTAGCCGTGATGAAGGTCACGGCTGTGACAGATTGAAGTTGGAAGACTCGCCCCGCGAATACACTCTCACCGCGCGAGAATCCAAATTGAAAGCGTGCCAAAACTAATGTTCGCCTCGCGAAAGCTTGTTCGCCCCGCGAGCGGCCGAGAACCAGAATCCTTATTTATAGGTTGTTTCAGATCAGAATCAGTAGGCTAGTGGATACCCACTTGTTTTGGAGACCAGTTTTGTGCGAATCCTTGTTACTCTGGAGCTGCGTCTCCCTCTTTTATTTTCTTATTTACTATGGTGATTAAGGCCGATTGTTTGTGCGTTGTTACGATCACGAGGAACTAATCCCCTTGTCTAAGGGATCAATGAAGCCACCCATGGCGGTATAGTGTTCATGTGATGTATATCTCTCTCCTTTCATTCAATTCTTGTTTTCCAATTCTGATTTCATTGTGTCGATTATATGCTTGCGTGATCGACTAGTTAAACGTGTTGAGGCTGATCGGCGATTCACGTTTTAGAACTTGAATTGGGATCATCGATCGAATATTGTACGAGAGTGAATAGGAGATCGGTGCAACCATATAGGGAACAAGATTTAATAGAATTCGAGGATTAGGGTTATGAGACCTGTAAGTGATTAACTCAAATCGTTGAATACGTCCTATTGAGCACGACGGTTAATCTGGGAGAAATTGGGGGTCCCGGTTGACATTAAAATTGAACCTAGGGAGAGGATCATCATCATTTGGATACTATGTACGATTGGGTAGGTGGATTTGAGACCTTAGATGCTTTTAATTCCAGATTTCAATACCATATTCTTAATTGATTTGTTAACTAGATTGTGATCCTTTTTTCTCTTCAATCTCAACCACTTTCTGTACTTGACCAAACGCATCGAGCTTTTCACGAATTAGTTGAATTGGTAGCCCAATCCTTGTGTTCGACCTCGGTAAATTCTTACCGTGTTTTTATTACTTGCGACGACCCGGTACACTTGCCGGTGACTCAACACACCACCACAGAATCCTCCCCAAGCGACCACCGCTGCACCTTCTGGACCTTCACTAGAGGACCTGTTCAAGCAAATGACTGCACAGATAACTGCACAATTGGATGCACAAAATCTCCAGTTTCAGCAGCAATTTGGACAGTTTCAGCAGCGAACAAATGCTAGCATTAATACTTTTCAGCAGCGAACGGATGCTAGTATTCAGGCCTTGCAGACACAGATTGAACAGCTTGCCACTTCAATGAATGCCATACAACAAGCTCAAGGATCAGAACCCTTGGCTAAGGAAATTGAGAGGAAGAGGCATATGGAGGACATCCATTCCGCCATGCTAGAGGATGATGAAGAAATTCCGGAATTAGATGATTCATTTGGCTCCTATGCATGTATCAATTGTGATGGGAGAGATACCTGTGTGGTGCGTGCTGAGGTTACTGCACATACAGAAGGTGATGAATCTGGTAATGCAGTGGATGGGAATTGTGCAGAAGTTGAAGCGGCACCAGAGATCCTCGCTACCTGTTTGCCACCTCCCCCTGTGGAACCACCAGTGATGGAGTTCAATCATCTGGATCTTGCACCCTTGGATATGAAGACACTATGGCCAGTCCAAGAGGTTGAACCCCGATTTTATTGGGAGGACTTTGTTGAGAAAGAGGTCAACCTTGACCCAAGAGGGAGTGAGAAGTCCGCCGCACTTGAAGGAGTCACCATAATTGTCAAGTGCCCACTCCCATACTTATGCTGCATGCCATGGGATCCGGGAGGATCATATTGCAATTTGAGCATTCCGTGGCCCCTATATCACAGACAGTGGGATCCCGGTGGAACCGCCCCCATGAGTTTTCTCTGAACCTTACTCTTTTTAATTGCTTTGCCTTGCTTTATTTTTGTTTTGTTTTCTTTTAGCTCCTGAATAATTTGAGAAGATTAGGAGTATGTGTGTTGAGTCTTGTGTCGGCAAGCTTGATTAGGTTTGATTGAATTTTGCATAGATGGATTGCATGTCATGTGTTGACCATTGATGATTTTCCCCTAGGTTGAATTTTTTTTTTTTTTGAAAATTGATCCCCACTTGAAAAATTGAAAACTGAACTTTGAGATATTTTATTATGATGGCATGATTTATGATAAGTTTGGGGTGAAGGGGTGCACACACTAGGGATAGAATCTCGGTCAAACAATTTGCAAAAAATGTCCAGGTGAGGATTTGAGCCTCCAACATGTTTTTAACCTCGTGTGAATCACTTTTGAGCTGCACTTTCCCGAATTTGCTTGAGTCTCTTCATGGTTTGCATGTTTATGTGTTTGTATCAGATGATTTAGGCATTTTCTTTGTAAATAATCATTTGGCCTAAATTGAACCAGTCCCTAATGCATGTTCCCTAGCTAGCCCCTTTGAGTCTAATTAGCCTGTTAATTCTTGATGACCCTATGTTATGAGCCTAAATCTGAAAAAACCATGTTAACCCAATCTTAGGATTAGGAGAGCATGGAAGCTTAGCAAGAGAATGGTTGCAAGAAACTAAGTTTGGGGTGGCTACAAGGATGTTACATGTCATTCTGGGGTGAGAAAAAAGAAAATATAATAAAAAGGTTGGAGCCAAAGGCAAGAAAAAAAAAAGAAAGAAAAAGAAAAAAAAGAAGAAGAAAAAAAATTGCAAAAATGTCAAAAAAAAAAGATATCTAAAGAAAAAGGCTAAAGTCACCCAAAGCATAAAGAAAAATGGAAAAAGGAATTTGAGAGGAAATTCAAAGTGTAAAAAACTTCATTCTCTCTTAGTTCCTAGGGACTTAAACCTAGTACCTTTGTATATCCTACCCTTAGCCAGGCCCCATTACAACCTTAAAAGACCTTTTGATGTTGCATGCATGTTTTCGTGGGAACATTGATTGAGATGAAAATCAAATTCATGGGAAGTGCTCTTAAAAGTGAAATTGAGTGAAATGTTGTTAGCCTAAACAAATTGAGCGATTGAGTGAAATGTTAAATGCTCTTGTGAGGAAGGCGATTGTTTGAATTTGGTGATCTCCCTTTTGTGTGTAACTTGGATCCCTTGCTTAGATTAATGATTGCTTAAATGATGAAATTCTCAAATGTTTGGAGTAAATGCATGTGAGGATTGCTTTGTTTGAAAGGGGGGGACATTGAAGGAAAAATTATTTTGATGAATTGCATGAAATTTGTGCAAAGTTGATTGAATCCTTTAAGCTTGCCAAGTCTTGAGTATTTTTGAGTTTTAGTTTGCTTGGGGACAAGCAAAGTTTAAGTTTGGGGTATTTTGGCTGTGTGACCCTTTCGCCACTAGCCTTGCCTTATGTGGATCAATGGATCCGTCGGCTTTGTATTTGATTGAGAACACCCATTTGCACCCCACTATCTTCTTCCCCTTAGGAAGTGGTATCAACCTCCATGTATTATTCTTTTGTAAAGCCTCCATTTCCTCTTGTATGGCCCGTGCCCACTTAGGATTAGCTAAGGCTTCTTCCACATTATTTGGAATTTGACAAGAGAATAATGTCTCTATGAAGGCTTGAATAGGATTTGATAACTGTTGAGTAGACACATAATTTGCAACGGGGTATTTGGATCGCCTTTCTTCTGCATCGGGAGAGTATCTATTGGGTGGCTTTCCTCGGTTGTTCCTGATAGGTAATACATATCTTACAGTGGCATTAGTAGATGGGGAGATAATAGGAGAGCTTACCTCAGGATAGTTCTCAGTGAGAGGGTCGGGCATCTTGTGGGGAGAGGGGGCTCTTCACTTCCTTGATCGATATACTCTTCATTGACGGGAACCTCTTCACTAGCAATTTCTTCATCAGTAGGAGGATCCTCTTCACTCTCAACTTCAGTTATGTTTAAATGCTGCATTTCTGTAGGTTCATCATGGATTACTCCTTCAACTTCGGATTCATGCTCTCCAATTTGTTTCTTTTCAACAGTTGATGATGGAGCCGCCAAGTACCAATTTAGCTCTTTATTCATGGACTCCCCCTGAAGAGCTGAATTGGATACCATAGGAGAAAAGAAAGGTTCAGATTCTAGGAAAGTTACATCCATAGTGATATAAGTTTTGTTGGTGGTAGGGTCAAAGCATTTGTAGCCCTTTTTGTGTAGTCCATAGCCCAAGAACAAGCACCTAACAACACATGGATCAAGTTTGGTACGTTGGTTTTTGTGAAGATGAAAAAAAACCACACACCCAAAAATCCTAGGCTGAAGCATCAACACGGTAGGTAAATCGTACATGAGAGGAGAGTACTTGCAGAGGTGTTTTAAAATGCAAGACCTTGGAGGGCATGCGGTTGAGGAGGTATACAGCTGCGATTCTGACATCATCCCAATGGTGAGTTGGAACATGGGTGCCAAGAAGAAGAGCACGTGCTGTCTCCAAGATATGACGATTTTTTCATTCGGTGATGCCATTCTGTTGTGGAGTTTGTGAGCATGAGGTCTCGTGAAGAAGACCATGTTGCTGGAGGTATGCTTTGAAACGATGATTGACAAACTCCCCTCCATTGTCTGACCGAAGAACTTGAATCTTGGCAGAAAACTGGTTTTGAATCATGACATGAAAATTCTGAAATATTTGAAACACCTCATCTTTAGTCTTCATCAAGTAAAGCCATATCATTCGTGTGAAATCATCGACAAATATTACAAAACAACGGTGACCAGATACGGTAGTCCTAGGGGAAGGTCCCCACACATTAGAATGTATTAGAGCAAAAGGAACACTGCTTTTAGCCAAAATACAAGTATCACATGTAAACTCAACGTTTTTCAAATTTAAAAATAAATCTGGAGATAGGTGTCTTAAATAACTGAATGATGGATGTCCCAAACGACGATGCCACAACCATATTTCTCGTTCTTTGCTACTGAACTGGTGGTGCACGTGATGTGCTTCTCCTTTGCTAAAATCATCTAGGTAGTATAGCCCCCCTCTCTTAGTACCACGCCTGATAATCTTCTTTCTTGAGAACATCCTGAAGAAGACAAAAGGTAGAGTACATCAATACCACACAATTGAGTTCTTCAATTATTTGACTCAGATATTAATTTATTAGATAGTGTAGGAACAAGGAGAGTGTGAGATAAGGAGAGTGAGGGTGATAATGCCACAGTTCCAGCGCCTGTGACTGGGTATGCAACTCCATTTGCATTCGCAATGCAAGTCCTACGTGGTGGAGTTGAATGGGAGAAGTCCATGGGATCAAAGGTCATATGGTCTGTCGCCCCAGAGTCAATAATCCATGCACTTGCATCCTGATAATTAGAACTACATAAAACTTGACCGCAGTTACGTGGTTTCATTGAGGTGGAGAAAGATTTTAGGAGCTATCCTAACCTATACACGATACTCATGGCTAAATATAAGTTAATCCCTTGATCTAAGGGATTTGACAGCTTTTTACAATTAATGTTCCTATTAGTATAAGTTAATCCCTTGATCTAAGGGATTTGACAGCTATTTACAATTAATGTTCCTATTTTCTGGTGATTCTAATGACTCACGCCAACATGTTGTATCAAATGAAACTATATCTCCAAAATCAACATAGTCATCTCTACCTTTTGCATCCACCCAAAATATATTCCTGACACGACCTTCATCATCTAGATCAATGGTATAAAAAAATCTTGGATTTTCTTCTTGCATAAGCATAAAACACTCCAACATTGCATTTGCATCTCCTAACTCTAAACCCAAACGACGATCTTTATCCAAATAATTTCTAATATCTTTCTCCAAGAAACCAATGTTTTCATATCCTCCATGTTGTTTATCCAATGTAGCATAAACCTTGCTTGTTCCCACTCCAACAACATGTAGAGTTTCAATACACTGTTTTTTAGCTGAATTGATACTCCTGTGGCAAGGAAAATAGTATGCATATCCTGGAAAAAGCTCATGATTGTGATCTTTGATGAAGCTTTCAACAAACCATTTTCCATCATACCTTCTTTTAAGTCGGAAGTTAGCCATACATTCCACCTTAAAACAAGGACGTGGATTAAGTGCGGTGGATTCTTTTTTCTTCCCATATCTTGTGCAAGCATATTTCATATCAATAAATTGTTGAGAGATCTTTGAACGATGACTAGTTTGAATTGACACCCCGAATCCCACCTTTTTAGCATAATGTTTGTAGAATAAATAAGCACTTTCTTGTGACTCAAATTCCATTCCATTGTGAGGTTCCTCACTATCATTGGCTTCAAAATTACCAACAGCATTGACAACATTCTCTGCATTCCCATTAACAATATATTCACTAACTTTGTGAGAATTTTCAGTAGGTGAATCTCTTTCATCAATGCCATTGATAACATCTCCAAATTCCGTAGATGCCTACAAGTGAAGATGAATCAAGATAAAAATAAATAAATAAATAAATAAATAAATAAATAAATAAAGATAAGAGGAACTGACGTATGGCTACACAACATTTTTGAAAAAAAAAAATTAGAACCCACTTGAAATAGTATCCATTGGCCTTAATAAATTATTCCTCAAATAATACTATTTTATTTTCCTAAATCATATCATCCGAAAATTAGAGAAATGGTGAAATAGTATTCATTGCTTTAGTTTTACACGGGATTTCGTGAAAGTGGTGAAACTACTAATTAGGTTACTATCACTATTAAAATGGTGAAATGGGTATCAAATAAATTGAGAAATCAATACAGCCACCAGTTATATCACATTTTATATCTAAAAATAAATACAAAAATGATGCAATTAGAGAAAGAAACCTGAGAGCATGGAGCACGAAGAGAAGCAGAAAACACCATAGGAACCGACTGCATTATGATTAATCTGAGATGGGAGGCGACGGCACCGGCGAGACACCGACGAATGGATCAGGTGACGCTATGACAAGAATAGGCAGCAACCAGTGAAGTGTGAAAAGGCGGGAACTGTTATGGAAGACAAACAAGTTACGTAAGATTCTAAAATGGGAGGAGATTTTTTTATTTAAAAAAATGGCTAATTTTTAACGACCTGATGAATTGGTAATCAAGTTAATGGGTGGTGAGATGGATCAATAGAGGAGGGTATGTCCAAAAGAGTGTGATAAAGGGTGTGGTGGTAGCATTCATCTCTTATAATTTTTTTTATACATTTGATCTCCTTATTTTTTTTTAATGTTACAAATTTGATCCTTCTGTCTTATATCTGTCAATTTTTTCAACGAACAACATAGAGGAAACACTTCTCTAAGCGCATAGAACCTTTGATTTGTCAAGGTTTTCTCTCCACCGCCTTTTCGATTCAACATGATTTAATGGTTCCTCTATGCTATTTGCTTGTTTTGTCCCTCTGTTATGTTACTTTTTTTTGTTTGTTTCACCACATGGTCCTTTACCAAAGAAGTTCAATGAGATGATCTATGTGCTAAGAGCACTGGTTCATCTATGATAATCATTGAAAAATTGACAAACGTTGGACGGAAGGACTGAATTAGCAATACTGAAAAAATAGGGGACCAAATATGCGCAAAAAAGTCATAGGGACCAAAATCGCACACGGCCAATAGTAGAGGACCAATGGTACAATTAAGCCTTATTTTTAATTTAAAAATTAAGTTTAACTATTGAGTTAGTCCCTGAACTATTTGAGAATTTTTAAGTAGGTTCTTAAATTTAAAATGTTTCTAGCCGGGTCCCCGAACTTTTATAAAGATTTTAATTACGTCCCTAAACTAAAAAGAATTCTAATTAGGTTTGTGTACTTATATAAAATTTTCAGTTGGATCCTTAAAATAGAAAATTCGTTAGTGATCCGTTGAATTGGACGAAATATCACTAATTTCATCCAAGCTGAATACACATATCAACCATCCATTGGTAGAGGATGAATCTTGATACATCAAGATGCAACAAGATGTATTAAGTTGCAAGTGATGGAGCTATTTTGGACAAAGCTATGGAGGGATATGCAACCGTGAAAAATAAATTGGGGAAGGAATAAACTATTTGTTCAAATGGAGGAGAAGCAATCACGGGTCACCTTTTGGTATTTTGGTTTAGCATTTTGGTATCCTGCAACCCTAAATACAAAATTTGGGGGAGGGATTCCAGGTCACATTAACATCAGTAAACTTCACGACTTTTTACGGAACCCTACCTCAAGGACCCAAATAAAAATTTTATATAAGTTCAAAGACCCAATTAGAAACTTTTTTAGTTCAAGGACCCAATTGAAAACTTTATAAAAGTCTAGGGACCCGATTGGAATTTTTTAGTTTAAGGACCTACTTGAAAATTATCAAATAATTCAGTGACCAACTCAACGGCTAAACCTAAAAATTATATTTATCATTACACTTATTTTTTTTGTCTATGTGTAATATCTCATAATTTCAAATCAAACCCACAATAAAACTTAATTGTGTTATCCTTAACTCGTTACCGAAAACCATCATCAATCGATATTAAAGTCACTTATCACTGATCACCGAATTCAGTTCACTAAACTCTCAAATCACCATCCAAACCATCACAAATAGGCACTAGAATAATCTCATTTTCGAGTCAATCAAACTCACCCCTAAGATTGACCCATGCCACTTACAACAAAACTCTTGTTTCTTGGATCTAGGACAGTGTTATATGCATACTATTATATTTATAAAGTATTATATTTACATGCATTGATCCTGAATTGTCTTGATTCTCTTGTATATGGGTTGGAGTAGTCGTGATATCCTTAACTTAACTGTGTTATCCTCAAACCCACAATAAAACTTAATTGTGTTATCCTTAAGTCATTCATCGAAAACCATCATCAATCGATATTAAAGTCATTTATCACTGATCATAGAATTCAGTTCACTAAACTCTCAAATCACCATCCAAACCATCATGAATAGGCACTAGAATCATCTCATATTCGAGTCAATCAAACTCACGAGAAAAACCAACCTCATCCCTAAGATTGACCCATGCCACTTACAACGAAACTATTGTTTCTTGGATCTAAGATAGTGTTATATGCATACTGTTATATTTTTGATGTATTCTATTTACATTGATCTTAAATTGTCTCGGTTCTCTTATATTTGGGTTAGAGTACTCATGATACTCTCAATCAATATAATTTTTTATTATAAAAAAATCACCATTATACTCAACTTGTCACCTGAACCCGCTGCATCAACACTCAAGCCAGTGCTGATCACATAACTCAACACACTGTCATCCTCAACTCCCCACTAAGAGTTGCAATGTGACAAGCTTGGTGGATGGGTTTTGGCTTTTGGGCCATGGCGGCCGAGCTTGATAGCCCTTCGGTTGGAAGATAAATGGGGCTTAATTAAAGGGGTTAGGCTTGAAGAGGGTGCTGGTTGTAGTTGTCGGCTATGCATCCATTTAATTATCATTATTCTCAAAAAAATTATTATGAGGACTTGGATCATCTTTAATGAAAGTTCTTTGGGGTTCCTTAAGAATAAATATTATTACAAAAAGCCACATATGATTTTGGGTTCCTTAGATTTAAAATAGGTTCCTTATCTAAGAACCTTAAAAGAAAGTTGTATAGCTTTTTTTTTTTTGCATTTGATAGTGTAAAAGAGGGAGAGAGGACATATGATGTTAAAGAGAAAGAAGTTAAGGAACTTAGTATTAGAAACTCCCATTGAAGTGAAAATTGAGTGGGTATCATAAACTCATTGACCGACTTAAAAACTTAAAATGAGTTCATTGGAATTTTACCATTGGAGATGTTCTTATACGTCGGCCAGTTAATTGATGAAAACCTCCATCTAAACTCATTGTTTTTTTCCAAAGAAGATTAATTCAATGACTTAAAATTTTAATTTAATTATCGATCTTAGTTATAATTTAATTGGTTTGATTCAATTTTTCGATTTCATCGGATTAATCCGAATCAATAAGCACTAGGTTTGGTTTGGATGAAATGGAGAAAAAAGGGTGTTAGTTTGCAATTTTGTAATTTGTGTGAGAATTTTGCAATTTGATGTATATATAAGTCATCATAATATTTTGTGTCCTACAAACGAGTGTACTAAGGATATTGTTTAAGAATTTCAAACAAGATCATTATTCATTAAAAAACTTAATATATCTCTTCTCAATATATTGAATATATAATTTTCCATAAAACTTATTTTTTTAGAGTTCTTAAACAATGCCCTTAAACCACTCATTAGCATTTCTCAATTTTTTTGTTTAGAATAATGGTAATTAAATGGATGCAATTCAAATACTCGATATTTTAATTTGTCTAAAAATTTAAAATGCACCATCTAAACTCAAACTCGAGAATTTCTCTTTGATTTAATTTTATCTTTGAAATACCCCACTCTTAGGCTTGACATGCATTTGTCAACAAAAAAAAAAAAGGCTTGACATGCATTTATGTGTGTCTTGTCTAGTAAGAAGCGACAAAAAGTATATATTTTCTTTCGAAAGCGACAAAAAGTATATTTAACGAGCGACAAAAAGTACATTTTTACGTATTATAATTGGGTCTTGTTAATCAATACCTTAACTGATTAAGGATTTCTAAATCAAGTTTGTATAGGAAATATAACTATACCACTCTTCAAGACTTTAAATACAACAACTCCCAATGCATTTTTTCTATTCTTGGTTACTTAACCGATGTCCTAAGGATACCGATTAGCATTCTCCATTATAATTTAGAGAAATGATTTTTGTACGTCAAAATATGACACAACAATTTTTTTTTGTATTTTCGAGAAACGTCAGGATCGTGTAGAGTGCAAGGCCAATAAAGCCATTACCTTAGGCCCCATTTTTTTTTAACTTCATATATATATAACATTAATTGGCTTGACAAGTGGTTGAATAACAATGCCTAATTCCACGTATAATGTATGAATTATTGAGATCGAAAATTAATCACATGTAAGTGCAATCCGCAACATTAGTTACATTTCAAAGCCTCTGTCTTTATGCTTTTATTACTCCTCCACATATATTTAATAGTTAGTTACCATTGAAGGTAATCAACATAATTAACAATTGGGAAATTGGAATGTAACTATGCAAAAGGATAAAATAGTCGTTGGAGGTAATTAGTTAACATTTAATTACTTTTTGAGCTCTCTCATTTTTCTTTTTTCTTCTTCTCATTTTCATATTCTATTGAGAGTGAAATGTTAAAATTGCTTAATTATGAAACTTTGATATATAAATTCACAACTCAAAAAGCTAGATGATTAATATGAGAATTAATAATTTATATAATATTAAGTCTCTTTAAAATTTTCACCTAAGGCCTCAAAATTCCTATACACGGCTCTGAGAAGCGTGTATGCAAAGAATAAAAAGTAAGATATATATATAAACATATACGATATCATATATAGTGTCCAAAATTTGTGTTCAAATAACATAACTTTATAATTTATAACGATATATCTTATCATTTCGTTTACAGCCCATATAATTACAATTGCAATAATATTGTACCATGAATGATTCAATATACTCAAAATCTCTGATTCAGTGGTGGCCTTGAGCACGGTTGAGATTGGCGATCGCATAGGACCCTATTTTTTGGTGGGCTCCATACAGTAGGTAAAATTTTACTTAGTAAATACAAATTTATATAAAAAACTCATAATTATTTTTTAAATAAAAATAATCATTCCAAAAAATTAATAATAGAGTGATAGAAAATAATATGATAAGTGTATTTGTGTATATTAGAATATCTTTTTAATTTAATATATTTTAAAATTTGTTACACTCTAAATTTATTTCCAATTTAGACTTTTCATTTCTTCTAATTCTCTCATTCTCTCTCTCTCTCTATCCCAGTCTCTCTAACTTTCGGTCTTTCTCAATCTTTCATAATCAAGAAACGAATTATTCGCCAATAAAAAAAAACTAATTATTTTCCTGTGGAAGAAAAGCTCAGGAAGCATTTAATTGTTTAGTATTGTGAAGAAAAGCCTATGGAATGATTATTTGAGTAGTATAGCATATATGAGAAGATTTTTGGTTTTTTGTTTAGTATTGAAAGGCTTAGGTCATTCTCTGATAAGGACTTGAAATCATGTTGCAAACATCTTGAATCTTATCTAAAACATGATAATTGTTACGATCTTGATGGATACATTCTATTTGAAAAATTAAAAGTCATCGGAGATATTTTAACAGTTGATTCAAAATCAAGCTTTATGATATTGAGTTCTTTGAGAAGACATTTAATTGTTTTCCTAATGCATGCACAACTTAGAGAATAATATTAACTATCCATGTTACTATTGCATCAGTTGAGAGAAGTTTTTCTAAATTGAAATTGTTAAAATTTTATTTACAAAATACTATGTCACAATGTAGACTAAATAGTCTTGGCTTGATTTCTACTGAAAATGATTTTTTAAAGAACATTGATTATGAATGGATTATTAATGATTTTGTAGTAAAAAATGGGATTTGGATTCCCCGCATTTACACATTCACGAAGTTATAAGATACACCATTGGATCAATCTTGCTTTTCATTTTTTTTAATTTTTTTAATACACACTCAAATGCATCTAATGGTCTGTATCAATAAATGCGTGCGCGCAAAAATAATAAATGCAGGGAATCCAAATCCATTTTTATAAGAAGAACAATCTTCAAATGATTATAAGAACACAATTTTATCAATTTGTCCGGGACTCCCAAAATCTCAGGATAAGCTCTGCTCTCATTAGTATGTTGAGATCACGATAAAATCAAAATTCGTAGAAAAATACAAATAAAAGTAATAAGAAGTAAAAACAGCTCATAAAATTTAGTATATAAAGTCTATATATATAAGAAATGACAGTGATATCCTGCATGTCATCATTTGTGCATAGGACTCCAAAGACTCAATTCTTGTTTCGACTTCAATCACCACCTAATTGCTTTTTGATCTATACGTCTTCGATAAGTCTCAGTCTGAGACGGCGAAATTGTCCTCAACTTGAATATTCGTAGTTGTGTTATTGAGTGGCAATTTATTTGTTTGTGGATCGCTCCCATTGCCTGGATTTGGTTTATAATTCTTCCTAGCCTGTGTTCTGATCCACAAGAAAAATGACGAACATGGTTAATTCAATATGTCGTTTTCATCGAATGCTAATTAATTACAACCATATGTTGTATATAGTACAAGTAGCTATGGTGTCAGAATAAAATTTTAATGGTAGGTTTCTTTTCATTGATATTCATGAAAGTTCATTCTTCTGAAGTTGAAAAAGTAGAAAAGAGAAATCTACACATTAGAAGTGTGTTTGGAAAAGATGGGAAAAAAAGTATGTTGATAATCGATTTTAGTATAGTCGATTACTGTGATAATCGATTATAATCAGTTTTTTTTTTTTTTTTGCCTGTTTGCTAAAAAACGATTTTAAGATAATCTATTTTGTTTGGGTGATGCAAAAAAAAAAAACCACTTTTATACAGTAAATTAAAAAAATATATATGAAGTTATTTATATAATTTAATAATATTTATTTAGAAGTTAGTTTTGTAGTGATAAACATTAAACTAAAACAATCTAGATGACATAAAACAATTTTTATCCCCAAAAAAGTTTTTTTTTATAAATTTAAGCAAAGTGTCAAACATGTTAAAATATTTTAAAAACAACTTTTTAGAGATAAAACAGTTGAAATCAGAAAAATCCAGATTTCCCAAACATGTATATGCTAGTTCTAAAACAATGGTTTTAAACCAAAGGAACAAACGATGCAGCAAAGAAGCAAGCAAATATTAAATGAAAAGAAGAAAATACTTACATGAACAAGGATTCAGCTAGCTGGCGAATGGGATTCAGAGCTTGAACCAAGAATTTAGGAACCATGATGAACAAAGGGAGGGGTAATGAGGAGTGACTGCTTTGAATTGCTGGAAAGCAAGAAAGAAAGGGAGATTTAAAGAGAAGGACTGAGGTTTGAATTTGACTCAGTAATGCAAGTGTCAATATTTTCTATTATTATTTAAATCCATGCAGAAATAGTCCCTCCTTTTTTATAAACTATGTACTTTATTTTTAGTTAATTTGTTCAAATTAAGTTTGAAATGGATCCATTTGTAGTTGTCACTACAAATTGAAATAATAAAGTAATGAGGTACATGAGGATGAAGGCGTGTGAACTAGCATGGTGTTTTCCCTCTGCACGGTTAAATATACAGAACAAATCCTATAATAAATAAATAACTATTAACTAAACACTCTAATGATACCAATATGTTGTTAGTCCAAGTGATAATCGACTTGGATACATTAAGCAAGTGGTCAGGGAATCGATTTCTGATTCTCGTGTATGGAAAAAACCTGGTTGAGAGAGAAGAATCCACTTTATATGCCCAACAAGTTTCCGACGGAGACTAGTCACTTCTAACGATTATATATTGTTGGAGCAATATTGCTTATAATTTTGACAGTAAATACTGATATAGCCGGTTAACTACCCAACGTTGCTGGGGTGGTGGTTCGGTGTCTCGTCCCTTAATCAAGTAGTCGTGTATTCAATCCTTGGGAACGAAACGACAATCTAAGGTAGTACTTTACCCTTAATTGACCAATCCAGTGCGGAATGGTTGCTTACTTATCACCATTTTTTACCTAAAAAAATTAACCAGTTTAACTGGACGTCCCAAGTTTACATCCTACTATTTCGGTTTTCCTCCTTCCGCCAAGATATTTCTACGAGCTATGGCTGGATGCGTGATGGTTGACTATTGATTTTCTTTTATTTTGATATTAATCCAAAATATACTAAGTAAAGTAGTAAAATAAGGAGAGCTAGAAACCGTCAAAATATATATATATATATATATATATATATATATATATATATAAATAAAAGCAGTGGCACTTGACAAAAAATTGTCGGGGGAGTCATTAATTACTAACTCAAATATTGTAATTAAAATTTATATTAATCATACATAATTTTATCAAACGTTGCACATCCTATTGAACTATTTGATTATTAGAAAGAATGACTTTAAAGTAAAGATGTTGAAACTATACAATTTTCATCTTGCTCCATAATTTATCTTTTGAAAAAGAATTTAATTGGTATGCACTTTCAGTGGATAGATTTTTATGCTGCCGATCAATTAGAAATTAACACATCATAAAAAAGTTTGATTCTTATCATAATTACCTTAAAAGGCACACATGTTATGATTTTTAATTGGTTGATAGTTACACTGTGAATAAGGAGAGCTAGAAACACACTTCCTAAGACTCTCTTTCCAACATATTTCTTTTACGAGGGTCTCACTATTTTGAAAACAGATCATATTAATTCATGTGGGTCCTACTTGAATTTGTATGACCCACATAAATTTCAATCAATACAAAACACATGCATTGAAAAAAGAGTGTTATTGAATGTGTTGCTAAAATTTCTTATAATGATATATGGCAACCAGTTTGGCCTCACAGAAAGTGTAGTTAAAAGTTTTTTTTTACAAAAAAGTGTAGCTTAAAGTTAAAGTGGATATGTATGCAATAATTTGTCATCGTCTCACAATATAAAAAAACTTGATTATAAAAGTGTATCAAAATTTATATTCTATATTTTATTTCTCAAATTATTAAAAAGGTCATTCAACTTGACT
This sequence comes from Sophora flavescens, assembly GCA_030762895.1. Lineage (NCBI taxonomy): Eukaryota > Viridiplantae > Streptophyta > Magnoliopsida > Fabales > Fabaceae > Sophora > Sophora flavescens. Next base: position 95,461,771 of record CM061070.1, read on the forward strand.
AATAATATTCTCTCAAAAAAACTTGGCTAATAATATGGTATTTACATGCATTATATATTTTATATAATTTGTGTAAATCATGCTAAGAACTTTATATAATTAATATGTAAAAATTTAAAAATTATATTATAATACTAAAAATTATTAAATAAATAATTTTAAAAATCATCAATAATTTATCACGTACGGGCACGGGATCAAACTCTAGTGTATGTATGTATGTATGTATATATATATATATATATATATATATATATATATATATATATATATATATATATATATATATATATATAAGTAAATATTCTAAGACAAAAACCATAGATGGAAAGTATTGACACATGTCATTTATAAAATAACTATAAAATTTTAATTATTTTAACATTTGGCAAAATATTCCACTTTTAGAAATTTTATATTTATAGTGATTTATTTTCCAAAACAACTAATGACCAATCATAATTCTTCTCTCAACATTTAATCATTCATACATCTTTTCAAAACAATTGTAGTATTTCAAGATAATTAATAATTATTTTCAAATTATCATGGTAATTAATTATAATTCATAATGACTATTATAACCCTCAATTGTTTCACTTTCCAATATTACTCATAAAAAATTTATAATAATTAATTAGGTTCACTTTCCAAAAAATACTTAGATATGAAAGAGTTTTATAATTTATTCAAATATTAGTAATTACAATTATAAGTTTCTCGATAGACAATGCTGAATTAATCAGCACAACCCTTCCACCAAGAGAAAAATGTCTATTTAATTTTTACCCCAAAAAAAAAGAAGAAGAGAAAGATGTCTACTCTTCAAAGATGAGTCTACTTCTCACTTTCACAATAATCATGGCCCTTGAGTGAAGCCACCCAAGTAAGGGCTTTAGCCTCGAAAAAATTTACTTACTATTAATTATTACTATAAAGTTAGGTAGTTTTTGAAAAAAATATATATTTTACTTACTAGTTAGTAGTTATTATATATTAATTTACTATATAGTAATCATGGTGGAGACATTTTAGTTGGGAAGTTGCGAAAATCAAGGGTTAATTCTCTGTTCTAAGCAACCAATCGAGGATTAGTCACATAGCCAGTCCAAAGGGCCGAAGCTTGTGGGATATCCCGGGACGCCACTAGGGAGTCAAATGCCCTAATTAAGTAATTCATCAAAAGAATAAAGTAATTTAGTAAATGATTTTGCATCCAAAAAACTCAAAGATAAGCTTTAAATAAAAATATAATAATTTTAATAAAATATTGTTATTAGATTTAAAATTTTCTCATTCCAGAATTCGTTTTAGGTCTCAATATGTGTTAATCGGCACTGACAATAATGGGCACATACAAGTTGGGTGCTTCTTTTAACACCACAAAACCTCCAATACACCACAACAATTTTTTAAAAAATCCAATATTCCACAAATATCCCTAATTATTTCCGGTTTCAATCCCTCTCCACCTTACTTCTGGTTCCCTTATCTTTTCCTCTTCTTCCACCATTTCATTTTTCCTTCCTTCTTCTTCCATCGACAGCACCGCCAAAAGGGAGAAAGGGACCTGCACCCTGTAAGCACCACAGCTAAGGTATCTTCCAAGCTTCCCAACAGCTTACATCCTCTAAGGGCTCGTTTGGTGGTCAGGATAAGATAGACATGATATAATTAGCTATCATATCCTGTCTGAAACTACTGTTTGGTGAGCCAACAAGATATGATAAAGCAATCCTGTCACCTATCATATCCTGTCCATCTAGTTAAAATCCTATCCTGAGGGGAGGGCTGGGTTAGAACCCAACATGATATTATAGGGTGATTTAAAATATAATAAAATATAAAAATATTTTATATATAAATAATTATAGTATAATAAAATATAACATGGTTACCAAAAAAAGGTATAATAAAATATAAGATATTTTAAATAATAAAAATATTAAAAAATATTTTTAAAATTTAATTTAATTTTGTCAAAAGGCTAATTTTGTTATTTTATATTATTTTAAAAAACTTTAAAATATAAAAAAAATATTCTAATAATTTAACTATATGTAAATTAAAAACTAAAAATGAATATTCAAAATTATAAAAAATTAATTTAAGTTAAACAATATTTTAAAAAGTTAAAATATTATATGTAATTTTATCACAAGGATAATTTTGTCCTTTTATATAATTATAAAATCGAAAATTTTAAAATTCATACTAAAATTATAATGTTATTCAGTTGGTTATCTGGTGATCACCGAACATCGGATAAGATAACAACTTATCCTGCTCATATCCTATCCTACTCTGCTCTCTTATCCTATATGATTCCGTTTTGGAATTTTCTTTTTGGTATGTTTTCGATTCCCCGGCTTTTGTTTTGATTCGATATTAAGGTATGTTGATGTAGCTCTGTTATAATATGTTTACTTTCGATTTGATTCTAGTTTTTTAGGTTTTGATATAATATGCAGTTCTTTGTTTTTTAGGAGAAATAAGAAATCATTGCTAATAAAGGCCCCCCCGGCCCGTCACCCCGCTTCATGAAAGGTAAAATGCAGATTTATTGTTGTTTTTCATTTCATTTCATTTACAGATTTGGTAATCTTCCAAATGTTGATAGCATAGGATGCTCAATTGACTATTCGATCTGTTTGTTTCAAGTTGATTATGGTGAATGATGTCAAGTGGATTGATGAGGTTATTCCCGATGCTCCCTATGCTATGAAGGAATTCCCTAAGTATATGCCTTGTTTGTTGTAACAAATTCAGTTAGTTGTTAAAACTTTCTATTTAGATGATAATAGTCTGTTATGTTAGTTGCTACTGCTATCTATAAATAGCATAGCTCTTCTTGATGTAATTCTAATTCATTCATTCAATACAAAAGCATATATTCATCTTATTCCTTTTTTACATGGTATTAGAGCTAAAATCCTGGATCGTGATACTGCCTTGCAATCATGACAGATACAGAAGATGAAAATTCAAAGAAAGAAGAACCTTCCTCTTCTTCAAAGAAAGAAAAGAACAAATCTTGCAGTGAAGAAGCCATCGATCATATGTCCCTATACTATCTCCACCCTTCTGATCAACCTAGTCAATTATTTGTGAGTGAACTACTCAACAATGCAAATTATGGCAATGGATTGCAGACATGAGCAATGAATTATATGCCAAGAACAAAATTGGCTTTGTGGATGGCACCATCTCCATGCCACAGGCTGATTCACCAAATCTTGGCCATTGGATGCGTTGTAATGCAATGGTGAAGGGTTGGCTGAGGAATGGAATGGATAAAGAAGTGAGGAGCAGTGTCAGGTACGCAGGAACCGCGCGAGAGATTTGGGTGGATCTTGAAGATAGGTTTGCCAACGGGAGTGCACCTAGGGTGTATGAACTAAGGCGAGCCATAAGTCTCCTCGGGCAAGAAAAATTATCAATCCCAGCATATTACACCAAATTAAAGGGGTTATGGGATGAAGTTCAATCCATAACACCTTGGCCAAAATGCAATTGTGGAAACTGCACATGTAATGTGCAGAAACAATTGGAGGAAATGCGAGAAAGAGACCAATTATATGACTTCCTTATGGGCCTAGATGATGTTTTCAGTACAGTGAAAACACAGATTCTCAGCATGGCTCCAAAGTTAAATCTTGGACAAGCTTATCATCTAGTGGCAGAGGATGAACAACAAAGGATGATTTTAGCAATGCGCAGACCTGTTGCAAAAACCCCAGCTTCCCAAATTCATGGTTATAAGAAAGGAACCAAGAAAGATAGACCAAAGTGTGATCATTGTCATAAAATTTATCATGTTAAGGAAGAATGTTGGGAGATAGTTGGCTATCCACAAGACTGGAGGAAGCCGTACAAAGAAAGGAAAGAAAAGACAGGATCTTGGAGCAAGAAAGGTGGTTTCAAGGTGAATAAAGTTAGCACTGATGAAAGCCCTATTCCTGGACTGTCAATTCAACAGTATGAGAAGTTAATGCAGCAGCTACAGATGGATGTAGAACCAGCATTGATAGTACAATCATCAAAACCAAGTGTAAACACGGCAGGTAAAACTCTAGCAGGTATAAAATCCTTCAACAGGCCCTGGATCATTGATACTGGGGCCATTGAACACATCACATGTGACCAAAATAATCTTCAAGAAATCTTTCTTTCTAATGGACAATCTGTGAAAATTCCCAATGGCACAAGTGAGTCAATCAAGGGAATAGGAACTGTTAATTTGTCAAATGGATTAAACATCAATAAAGTGTTTTATGTCCCTGATTTCCATTGTAATCTCCTCTCTGTCAGTAGATTAACTAAAGAAAACAACTGTTCCATAACCTTTGTAGCCAACTCATGTGTTGTGCAGGACTTACCCTCGAAGAAACTGATTGGAAAGGGTAAATGTCAAGATGGTTTATACCTCCTTGAACCAACGCATGATGGAGGAATAGCTATGAAGGTAGGAAAAACAGTAAATTTTAGTTTGTGGCACTCTAGGCTAGGCCACACTTCTGATGCAAAACTGTCTTGCATAGGCATATTAGCTCCTATGAATAAAAATCAGAATAACAAAGTTTGTGACTCTTGTATAAGGGCTAAGCAAACTAGGTTATCTTTTCCCTTAAGTTCAATAAAATCTAATGCTTGTTTTGATCTTATTCATTGTGATATATTGGGTAGATATAGCACTGAATCAAGCATTGGAGCTTATTACTTTCTTACCATAGTTGATGACTATAGTAGGGGAGTTTGGGTGTATTTGATGAAATACAAATCAGAGGTAGAACACTATTTACAATCTTTTGTATGCATGATAGAGACTCAATTTCAAAAGAGAATCAAAAGAGTCAGAAGTGACAATGGTTTAGAATTCACTTTAACTAATATGCAAAAGTTTTACAAAGAAAAGGGAATTACCATGGAATTAACATGTGTTTACACTCCCCAACAGAATGGGGTAGTGGAAAGAAAACACAGATATATTCTTGAAATAGCTAGAGCTATAAGATTCCATTCTGGTCTTCCAATACAATTTTGGGGGGAATGTATTCTTACAACTGTTTATTTGATAAATAGACTACCTTCAAAGGTTATCAACAACAAGATACCCTATGAGATTATGTTAGGAAAGAAACCTGATTATAATCATCTAAGAGTCTTTGGTTGTCTTGTATATGCTATGAAAACTAGAAAAGAAGGCAAGTTTGATGAAAGAGGGAGAGCTTGCATTTTTGTAGGCTATCCTACTGGACAGAAAGGTTACAAATTGTTTGATATATCTAACAAAGAATTTTTTGTGTCTAGAGATGTAATTTTCTGTGAAAATGATTTTCCTTACAAAAATGTGTGCAAATATCATGGAAAAACTTCTAAAGAACAGTACACAATATCTGAAAACTATGATGAAGATATTCAATTTCATTCACCTTTGAATGATAACAAGATGAAAGAACCAGATCTGCATAATCAGGATATGCAAATGGCAGACTTAACACAAGAATCAGAAGCAGAACATGATCAGGACATAATTCATGATCAATCTAGGATTCAGACTGATCACAGACACAGTCAAAGAGTAAGATCTCTTCCCAGGCACTTAGTAGACTATGAAGTTGACTTGCCACCATCCATTACTGATCCTAACACAACTTCAGGTAACACCGTACTTTATCCTATTTCAAATTTCATATCTTATGATAATTTTTCACAATCACATAAGGCTTTCCTAGTGGCCATTTCCTCTAAAGATGAGCCGAATAATTTCAAGAAGGCAGTAACACATGAATATTGGAGGGAAGCAATGAGAAAGGAAATTGCTGCACTTGAAAGCAATGGAACATGGTCCTTGGAGAAACTTCCACCAGGGAGAAACACAGTTGATTCAAAGTGGATTTACAAAATAAAGTACAAACCTAATGGAGATATTGAAAGGTACAAGGCTCGGCTAGTTTCAAGAGGCTTCACTCAAGTAGAAGGAAAAGACTTTCACGAGACATTTGCTCCTGTGGCGAAACTTGTTACCATCAGATGCTTACTGACTGTAGCAGTAAAGAAGGGATGGATTATGCACCAATTAGATGTGAATAATGCTTTCTTGCATGGTGATTTGGTAGAAGACATTTATATAAAGATTCCAGAAGGCTTTTCAAAGAAGGGAGAAACTAGGGTGTGCAAGTTGAAGAAGTCAATCTATGGAATCAAACAAGCATCTAGAAATTGGTATCAGAAGTTCACCAAGGATTTAAATGATGTTGGTTTTAATCAATCTAAGGCAGATCATTCCTTATTTATCTACAAAGCTGAAGGGGTGTTTCTTGCTGCACTCATCTATGTGGATGATGTTATTTTAGCAGGAAATAATCCATAGTTTATGAAGAAGATTAAGGAATACTTGGACAAAACTTTCAGCATCAAAGACTTGGGAACCTTGAAATAATTCCTAGGAGTGGAAATAGCAAGATCACCTGATGGAATTGTCTTAAGCTAGAGAAAGTACACTCTAGATATCCTACAAGAATCAAAGATGCAGAACAACAGACCTAGTAAGTTCCCTATGGAACAGAATTGTAATCTCATATTTATCAAGGATGAGCCTGACACTGATGCAACCAGATATAGGAAATTGCTAGGGAAACTACCGTATCTAACCATAACAAGGCCAGACATCACCTATGCTGTGAACACTTTGTGTCAGTTCATGACTAATCCTAAACAGGTTCATATGGATGCAGTGGATAGGATCTTGAGATATCTCAAAACTACCCCTGGTCAAGGAATTATCATTCCAGTAAAAGGAGGTCTCAACCAGCAGGTTTATTGTGAAGTGGATTGGGGAGGATGTCCATTAACCAGAAGGTCTTGCACTGGCTATCTAATGATGCTAGGACAGTCACCAATATCATGGAGGACCAAGAGGCAAACTGTTGTGGCAAAATCATCAGTCGAAGTAGAATATAGAAGCATGGCTGCAACTGTTAGTGAAGTCATTTGGCTCAGATGGCTCTTGACAGAACTTGAAACACCACAACAGAAACCAACTGAACTACATTGTGACAACCAAGCAGCCATCCACATTGCAATGAATCCAGTCTTTCATGAGAGGACAAAGCACCTTGAGATGGATTGCTACTTTGTTCGAGAGAGAATTCAGTCAAAGGAAATTCAGCCCATGAAGATTGGTACTAATGACCAAGTGGAAGACATATTCACTAAGCCATTAGGCAAAGAAATGTTCGAATTCCTGTTAAACAAGTTTGGCATTAAGAACTTACATGCTCCAACTTGAGGGGGAGTGAAGGAATTCCCTAAGTATATGCCTTGTTTGTTGTAACAAATTTAGTTAGTTGTTAAGACTTTCTATCTAGAGGATAAGAGTCTGTTATATTAGTTGCTACTGCTATCTATAAATAGCATAGCTTTCCTTGATGTAATTCTAATTCATTCATTCAATACAAAAGCATATATTCAGCTTATTCCTTTTTTACATGTTATAACTGAGGAATTCGTGAAGAAGCTTTTCGATCAGGACAAGATAGAGTGGTGTAAAAAAAAATTTCCTGACTGGGATAGAGTGGTGTATTTTTTTTTTAATATAGATTTAGGGGTGTATTAAGATAATTAGGAGTATTAAGGAATATTGAATTTTTTTTTAAATTTCTGTGGTTATTGGAGCTTTTTGTGGTGTAAAAAGAAGCACCCATACAAGTTTCTAATTTCATCGAATTTGGTCCGGCAGGTAGCCCCAAATATCTTAAAAGGATACTTTCAATTTTTGTAATTCAGAAAATTAGCAGTAACATCCAAAAAGGAATCACTTACATTAATATCAATATTACTATTATTATGAAAATTTGATTTCAACCTCGAAACTTGTTCAAATTTTCTTAAAATATAATTCAAAGCCCACATGTTTTTATGCCTACTTCTCCAATTAAAAGAGTATGAACCGCATATTGTAAACGAGAGATCATCTCACCATCAAATCAAAAACCACTTAAAATTGTCCTAGAGGACCACCTGAATTATTACCACTCAAACCTTCTGCTACTTTTAAAAACAAAATAAAAAAGAGTTAGAGGATCATATCTCCTTGCCTTAAAACTTTATGAATTTCAAAGTCGGACTTCCATTCACTAAAACTAAAACATACAGGTACAAACTCAAGCGTTCACTAACTTCCTCCACTTTTCGCAGAAGCCCGAACGGTCTAGCATATATTCTAAAAAACTTCAATTCACATAATTGTATACCTTTTAAAAATCTATTTTTAAAATTACAAATTCTTTCCTTTTCCTTTTGATATTATCAGCCACTTTATTAACAACCACCACACTATCTAAAATCTGCCTACTGGAGAGAAAATCAGAGTGCACTTGAAAATTACATGATTCAGAACAACTTTTAATTACCTCTTTGGCAGAATCTTTGCACTTGAAAATCAGAGTGCATCCTCAAGTCTTTGAACTCTTTTTTGTTTAGAGGAGATTGGTCGCTGTTAAAAGCATGCACGCGTTCTATACTAATTACTAACTACACATCTTCTATATACTCCTGAGGTATACTTGCGGTCAATCATTTCTCTTTAGCATAGTTGAAGAAAAATTCTGCAAATAGCATCCTCAAGTCTTTGAACTCTTTTTTGTTTAGAGGAGATTGGTCGCTGTTAAAAGCATGCACGCGTTCAAATAAATCACGGTAACATTTATTAACGCAATGAAAATGAAAACTATAATATATAATTAAATAAGTTGTTTAATTAAGTATTATTACCCTCTTCCATCCTTCCGTAATAGATGCAGAGACTATGTTCAACATATGTTGCATAACATAATATCCACACGACCAACCGTCTAGCTAATATCGAGACTACGAAAGAAATGAAATTTAATGTCAGCTAAATAAACATATATAAGACGGTAAATATTAAAATATGTTTTTTTAACATGGATACCTAAAGATAAAGATAAATATAGATGGATAAATAAAAATAAATCAAAACTAACATGGATAAATAAGACGTTTGCCTTAAAAGAACAAAAACCACACTATAATCAAGTTTAAATTACCTATATCAATATCCCTTCGTGATGATCATCACGAGTGGCATGTACATCGTCTACCTGTGTTTCCTCAATTATAGTAGACATGTTTGTTGAAAAAGAAGGAGTCTCAAGAATATCAAGAGTTGAATCTTGATTTTCATCACTACCATTATGCATGCTTTTTCCTTGGAGAACCACAGACAACCTTTTGTTAGAAGGATCAGTGATGTAGAACACTTGTTTTTCTTGGGAAGCCATTATGAAAGACTCATTTGTATGAGCTAACTTGCAAAGGTCTACCAATGTCAACCCCCATTCGTCGATTTGTACACCACCTTTACTATCAACCCACTTACATTTAAAAACCGGCACCGTAAGCCTAGTGTAATCGAGCACCCAAATCTCTTCAATGACTCCAAAGTAAGGTATCGGTGCTTTAAAGAGTTTTGCGTCCTTTGAACTAGAGAAGTGCATTGCTTCGGCCACGATCATAACCCCACTATTTTGCATGGTACTCTTGTTATCTTGTTCCTTTGTATAAAAGGAAAAGTTATTGATGTCGTATCCGCTCCAACATATGACATTGAAGCTAGGCCCACGTGCTAGCCATCTTACCTCGTCAGAAGCAGTACTACCATCCTTAAGTATTTCTTCCTTGAACCATTGTAAGAAAGTCTTGTTATGCTTGTTCAACAACCACCTTTCGTTCATTCGAGGGTTTTCTTCCTCGACTTTTCTTTTATGTTCATAAAAGTAAGGTTGAACAAAATCGATGTTGTTCAATACATTCAAATGTGCTTGCAGCATTTCCTACCGACCCTTGTTATTAATTGTTAAACCATATGTACCCTTACCTTGACATCTTCTATCATCATGACGAGGCTTAGGAATCCCTATAGGATCTGTGTTATGAAGGTAGTCTGAACAAAACTCAATAGCTTCTTCTGCAACATACCTTTGAACAATAGATGCTTTAGGACGGTGTGGATTCTTCACATACCCTTTCAAGATCTTCATGTAGCGCTCAACTGGGTACATCCATCTCAGAAAAACAGGCCCACATAATCTAATCTCCCTCACCAAATGAACAATTAAGCGAACCATGATGTCGAAAAATGAAGGAGGAAAATACATCTCCAATTGGCACAAGATTGTAGCAGCCTCAACTTCCAACTCATCCAACTTATAGGGGTCAACGACTTTACTACATATAGAATTGAAGAATGAGCACAACCGAGTAATGGCATGTCTAACATTTTTTGGAGCAATACAACGAATAGCAATGGGCAGAAGTTGTTGCATCAAGATGTGGCAATCATGAGACTTTAAGCCAACCAATTTTAGATCACCAGAGACAAGCCTCTTGATATTTGAAGAGTAACCATGTGGAACTTTGATGCCCTGAAGACACTCACAAAAACTTAGTCTCTTTTTTTTTTACAAAGTATGACATGCTGGAGGCAAATAAGTCCGCTAACCATCCTCAACAACTGGAGCTAACTACTCTAGTATACCCATAGCAACGAGGTCGAGATGAGCATTCACACCATCATTTGTCTTGCCCTGAATGTTGAGAAGCGTCCCGATCACACTATCACACACATTTTTCTCCACATGCATCACATCAATGCAGTGTCTGACATCAAGCTTGCGCCAGTATGGAAGATCAAAGAATATTGACCTCTTCTTCCATATGTTTTTCTCAGTAGCCTTACCCTTCTTTTGGACTTGCTGAAGATAACATTGATGTCCTTTACTTTATGATAAACCTGCTCTCCATTTAAGGCCGTCGGAGCATCTTCAGTCTCTTGGCATCCATTAAAAGCTTTTTTCATTTTACGATATGGGTGATCACATCTAAGAAATCTTCGATTCCCAAAGTAAACCGTCTTATTTCCATGATGCAACTGAGTGTAGCATGTGCCTTCTTCACATATAGGGCATGTTTTATGCCCCTTGACACTATACCCGGACAAGTTCCAATATGCTGGAAAATAGTTGATGGTGCAAAATAACATGGCACGTAGCTTGAAATTCTCGTGAGAATACCCATCAACTACATCAACACCTTCCACCCACAGTTTTTTCAAGTCTTCAATCAAGGGACTTAGATAAACATCTAAGTCATTTCCCGGTTGCTTTAGGCCTGAAATCATCATAGATAACTGTTGAGTCACCGGCAAGTGTACCGGGTTGTCGTAAGTAATAAAAGACACGGTAAGCAATTACCGAGGTCGAACTCAGGGATTGGGCTACCAATTCTACCAATTCGCGAGAAAGTAGATACGTTAGGTCAAGCAAGGAAAGTGGTTGAGGGAGAGAGAGGAATAGGGTCCCAATTCAAATTAACGAATCAAATAAAGCTAAGGTATTAAAATCTAAAATTAAAATATCTAAGGTCTCAATTCCACCTACTCAATAATGCATAGTACCCAAGTGATGATGATTCCTTCCCTAGGTTCAATTACAATGTCAACCAGGACTCCCAAATTCTCCTAAATCCACTGTCGTGCTCAATTGGACGTATTCGACGATTGAATTAATTACCTACTAGGTCTCATAACCCAATTATCAAACTCTATTAAATATGGTTCCTATAAGGTTGCACCGATCTCCTATTCACTCTCGTGCAATAGTCGATCGATGATCCCAATTCAAGTTCTAAAACGCGAATTGCCTCCTAAGCTTCAACACGTTTAACTAGTTAATCACGCAAGCATATGATTAACACAACACGTTCAGAATTGGAAAACACTATTGAGAAAAGGGAGAGAAACATACTTCACATCGAATCTACACCGCCATGGGTGGTTTCATTGATCCCTTAGACGAGGGGATTAGTTCCTCATGCTCGTAAAGACGCACAAGCAATCGGCCATAATCACCATTGTAAAATAAGAAAATAAAAGAAGGAGACACAGCTCCAGAGAACAAGAAATTCGTCCCAAAATGCTGCAAAACAATGGAGAACCAAAAAGCTCCCGTTTCTGCCCTAAAACAGTAATATATAAAGTTCAGATTCTGCGCGCGCTCGCGAGGCGAGTAGCCTCTCGCGACCCGAATATTAAAAATGGAGCGCTTTCAAAATTGGACTTTCGTGAGGCGAGATGATGTTCGCGAGGCGAGACTTCAAACTCTAGTCTGTCACAGCCATGACCTTCATCACGGCTAGGCCGTGATGGTATCTGTCCTCCCGGGTTTTCAGGATTCGCGAGGCGAGCAGCCTCTCGCGGGGCGAGACAGAAAGGATGACTGTTGCTGCTAAGCTGGACTTCAGGCTCGCGTGGCGAGCAGCCTCTCGCGGGGCGAGTGTCTCCAGAATGGCAATTTCCACTGTTTTCTTGACTCGAAGTGCTTCCCCTTAACCTGAAACAACAATAAGAAAACGAAAAGCGTAATTCTATTCAAAATAGACTAAAAACTACTAAAAATGCCTAAAACGAGTCAAAGTCTAACTTAGGAACAAAACAAGGCCAATTTGGGAGATTAGCGAGGGTGACTCGCCCAATTAGGCACAAAATATACTTCTTTTCTAGCTGGAAACTAGATAAGGCAGAGGCTTATCAAAACACCCCAAACTTAAACCTTGCTTGTCCCCAAGCAAGCTAAAAATCAAAAAAGACTCAAGACTTGGCAAGCCTAAAGGAATCAATCAATCTTCGCACAGATTTCATGTAATCTTAACAAAACAGTTTTTCTTCAATGATTTCCCCACTTGCATCAATGTAATCCCCACATTCATTTACTTTAAACAATTGAGAACTTCATCATTCATGCAATCATTAATCTAAGTTGAGGATCAAAGTTACACACAAAAGGGAGATCACCAATTTCAAACAATTGCCTTCCTCACAAGGGTATGTAAAATTTTACTCATTCGCTCAAATTCATCTAGGTTATCAACTTTTCACTCAATTTCACATATCAAGAGAACTTCCCATGAATTTGATTTTCATCTCAAAAATAGCTCCCACGAAAACATGCATGCAACATCAAAAGGTCTTTTAAAGGTTGTAATGGGGCCTGGCTAAGGGTAGGATATTCAAGGATACTAGGCTATACATCCCTAGGAATTAAGAGAGCACAAACATTCGACACATCGAATCTCCACTCAAATTACTTTTTTCCATTTTTCCTTTTTCCCTTGGGTGACTACTGCCTTTCTCTTCTAATACCCTTTTTTGACATTTTGTTACTTTTCCTCTTCTTCTTTTTTTCTTCTTTTTTTTTTCTTTTCTTTTGCCTTTGGCTCCAACCTTTATTTTTCTTTTTCTCAACCCAAAATGACATATCAAACCTTGTAGCCACCCCAAACTTAGTTTCTTACAACCATTCTCTTGCTAAGTTTTCATGCTCTCCTAATCCTAAGATTGGGTTAACATGGTTTTTCCAGATTTTGGCTTATAAAATAGGGTCATCAAGAAACAATAGGCTAATTAGGCTCAATGTGGCTAACTAGGGAACATGCATTAGGGATGGTTCTTTTTAGGCCAAGTAGCTATTCAAAGAAAATTGCCTAAATCATTTGATGCAACACATAAACATGCAAACCATGAAGAGATTCAAGCAAATTCGGGAAAGTGCAACTTAAAAGTGATCCACACAATCAAAAAAAAGTTGGAGGCTCAAATCCTCACCTGGACATTTTTTGCAAATTGTTTGACCGAGATACAATTCCTAGTGTGTGCACCCCCTTCACCCCAAACTTGTCATAAATCAAGCAATCACAATAAAAATTCTCAAAGTTAAATTTTCAATTTTTCACACGGGGATCAAATTTTCGATTTTCAGAACCTAGGGGGAAATCATCAATGTTCAACATAATTCATGCAATCAATCTATGCTAAATTTAATTAAAATACAACAAGCTTGCCGACACAACACTCATACACATACTCTTGATCTTCTCAAATTATTCAAGAGCGACATTCAAAAACAAAAGGAAAAGGGAAAAGAAAAGAAAACAAAAGGAGAAAGAATAGAAAAGAGCAAGGATAGAAATTTTTATCTCAAGGGGGTCCAAGCGGACCCCATGCTTTCAGTTGAATTCCTTGCCTCTTTCCATCTCTCTACTACCCCGCCTCACAGCGTGGCTAGTTTCGGCCCCATCCTCATCCAATCTGGGCTCTCCATGTTGATCCATTCACAAGCAAACTTGAAAGTTAAAGCAACAACATACAATATATATATATATATATATATATATATATATATATATATATATATATATATATATACAGTATTCCAAGTTTGCCAGTGAAAAGTCAGTAAACAGAGTTTCTAGCTAGCTATAATGTACAACCATATCGAACTACTAACTAGAACTCTAAACAAAATAATGCAGGGGCCCGGATCACTGATCAAAATCAATGCTGTCCGTCGGGTCACCCTGGTCATCCGGTGCCTCCTCATCCTCTGGTCCCTCGGGCACCCCCCTGTGGCATAGCACCCTGGTCCCCAGGGTAGTCCTGCCACCCAAGCCAAGGGGACAACTCCTCCTCGGAGGGGTATACGGGCACCCGACCCTCCTGTTGGGCCAATGACATCTCTCTGAAAAACTCCCGCAGCACCTCCTGATCCCGCCTCATAGCCTGCTGGTTCTGCAAGAGCAGAGCCATGTCTGATGATCGTGGTCTCTGAGTGGGTAGGGGTGGCGGCCTCCTAGGTGCGGCCGGGGCTACGTAGCAGAAACGCCGGATGTACTCCCGGTCAATGGGTTGCCGTGGGACCTTCTCCATCACGGTACTCACCGCCACCCCCGCCCGGCGGATAAGCTCGGTGATCAGCAGCCTATGACCCAGGCTCTCCTTCAATACTCGGGAGTTCGCCTTCATCTGGATGTCCGTGGCGATGACTCCCCCGACGTTAATCGTGCAACCTGTGAGAATGCCGTAGAAGAGATTGGCTCTGGCGGCGGTGACTGTGGACTCATGCGAGCTCACTCTAAGGTTGGCATGTAAGAACGCCGACCAGACCTTAGCATCTGAGGTAGGTCCTGCCTCCTCAACCTCAAAAGGTTCCCCGACGTCCCCATCTCCCATGCTGCTCCTTGGACACAGCAGGTGTCCACAATGGCCTGAGCTAGGCCCTGCACCGTGGGAAGCTGCTCGTACTCGCAGGCCTCCTCTCCGATGGGGATCCCCAGGCATGAGTTAATGTCTGATGCGGTGAATGTAATGGGGACCCCTTGAACCTGCGTCACGCAACTCGGATCTGTAATCTCGAGTTTGAGAGCGTTGGCATAAAATTCCTGCACCAGTTTGATATCATACCGGTGAGGAAGATCAGCCAACATCTCCCAACCTCGATTGCGAATCTGCTCGGAGACGTTGGCATAGTTGTTGCCCACCAGGGACACACGCCGCTCTAAAACCATCTCCTTCCTCACCACCAGGTCCCAATGCTTCCTATGATCAGGAGAGCGGAACCTGGGAGAGTAGGAGGTGGCCCTAGAGGAGGCGCCCGGCCCTGAAGGTAACACTACGTCATCCCCCTGAGCAAATGCGCGCTTTTTGCGCTTAACCTGCTGCTTCTCGGCGTTCTTAGGCCGAGCCATAACCTGTAAATCAGAAAAGTCCCAGTACAGTTCATAAACCAGTATTTCAGAATATTTATAACATAGGGACTAGACAAGGCTATGATCATGGCATCTACCCTACTACCAGTTATACAGACATTTAGTGCACAGTGTGTGGTGTGTCTGTTTGCATTCCACAGAGCATGAACAAGGGCATATTGAGTTCAAGTGAGATGTCTTACGTTGCAGAGATGAATGAGCGCAAATGCGTGAGGGTGAGAGTGTGAGAGTTAGTGTGCTGAGTGGGAGGGGAAGTTAAACAGTGAACCACGCGAGAGAGAGAGAACAGTGAAGGGTCGTGAGGCGAGAGGACCCTCGCAACGCGAATTTTAAATTCTGCCCCAAATTGAAAACCCTAATTACAGATTCGCGATGCGAGAAATCACTCGCGAGGCGAATCTGGAAAAATTGTTCTTCACATTTTCCAGAATCGCGAGGCGAGTAATAGATCGTGAGGCGAATCTGGAATTCCACCAGCTGATGATTCCCAGAATCGCGAGGCGAAAGTGACCCTCGCGACGCGAGACAGAAGTGCGAGTAAGCCTCTGAGATTCAAGGCTTCTGTCTCGCGAGGCCACACCAGATTCGTGAGGCGAATCTGGTTATTTAATTTTTTTTTAGAAGAGAAAATGACAGAAACTTAAAAATAATAAAGGATATCTATCTTGGGTTGCCTCCCAAGTAGCGCTTGTTTAACGTCCCGAGCCTAACTCAAGTCGCCCCTAAGGGTTAATCCGGAAGAAGATCTTGCTTGCCATGCCATGCATTAGTCCGCTTTTTGTAGGTTCTTGCCTTTTTATATGCTTGCATGCGGTTCCCGGACAACTCATTTAAGTTCAACAACCTTCTATAATCGGCACGCACTCTCCACTCCGTGATGGTCCTTGTTGGGATCGATTTATTGTTTTTGTTGACCACCACGGTTGTGCCACCTTTCTTTGCGACCACATGAATTGGACTACCCCAACTACTATCCGAGATTGGATAGATGATTCCGGCCTCTAAAGGTTTGATCACTTCCTCACGCACAGCTTCTTTCAATCCTTCTTTGTTGAGCTTTTCCCTTACACCTTCATCCTCTGGGAGACTCGGTAAGGCTTCCATGTCTTTTAACCACTAAAGGTAGACCTCATCCCCCAAAGGGTCTTTTTCCTCACTATCACCGTCATGGGATTTTACCAACACTTGTGCAAGTGAAGAACCATGGGCTTCTCTAGTTGCCATTGCCTTGACAGTTGAGTCCACCATATCCACTCGATACACATCCGACCTCTCATTTGGGTGCTTCATTGCTTCAAAGACATTGAAGACTACCTTCTCATCTTGCACCCTTAGAGTGAGTTTCCCTTGTTGCACATCTATCAAGGCACGCCCGGTGGCCAAGAAGGGCCTACCCAATATGAGGGGGATCTCGGCGTCTTCATCTATATCAAGCACCACAAAATCCGCCGGAAATATGAACTTGTCCACCTTCACTAGCAAATCTTCGACCACCCCATAAGGATATTTTATAGAACGATCGGCGAGTTGGAGTGACATCCGTGTATCCTTGACTTCTTTGATCCCCAACCTCTTCATCATAGAGAGGGGCATCAAGTTGATGCTTGCCCCTAGATCACACAACGTCTTTCCTAGAGTCATCCCCCCAATGGTGCATGGTATAGAAAAAGAACCGGAGTCTTTCAACTTTGGAGGTAGTTTTCTTTGAATGATGGCACTACACTCCTCGGTCAAAGCAACTGTTTCCTCATCCACTATTCTCCACTTCTTGGAGAGAAGCTCCTTCATAAACTGGGCATAAGATGACATTTGTTCCAAGGCTTCCGCAAATGAAATGTTAATTTGAAGTTTGTGGAAGACATTGTTGTGAGTCCGGCAAGTGTATCGGGTCGTCGCAAGTAATAAAAACACGGTAAGAATTTACCAAGGTCGAACACAAGGATTGGGCTACCAATTCTACCTATTCGCGAGAAATTCGATACGTTGGTCAAGTCGCAGAAAAGTTGTTGAGAGAGAGAAAGAGATTAAGGTCGCAATTCAAATAACAAATTGAATTAAGCTAAGGTGATTAAATTCAGAAATTAAAATATCCAGGGTTTCAATTCCACCTACCCAATCATGCATAGTACCCAAATGATTATGTATTCCTCCCTAGGTTCAATTACAATGTCAACCGGGACCCCCAATTTCTCCTAAATTCACAGCCGTGTGCAATAGGACGTATTCAACGATTAGGATTACTTACTCACCAAGTCTCATAATCCTAATCCTCGAATTCTGTTAATTCTTGTTCCCTGCGTGGTTGCACTAATCTCCTACCCACTGTCGTGCAATATTCAATTAGTGATCCCAATTCAAGTTCTAAAACGCGAATCGCCGGTCGGCCTTAACACGTTTAACTAGTTAATCACGCTAGCATATGATCAACACAATAATATCAGAATTGGAAAACATTTATTGAGAGAATGGGAGAAACACATACATCATATGAACACTACACAACCATGGGTGGCTTCATCGATCCCCTAGACGAGGGGATTAGCTCCTCATGTCCGTAACAACGACGCACAAACAATCGGCAATAATCTCCATAATAGTAAACTAAAAGAAAAAGAGAAGAGAAGGGAGACGCAGCTCCTGAAACAAGGATTCGCACTACTATTCTGATCTGTGGCTAACAACTTGATATCTAATCCTGATCTGAGACAGCCTTTAAATAGGGATTCTGTTTCTCGCCCACTCGCGGGGCGAGCTTACTCTCGCGACGCGAAATTAAGCATTGGCGCGCTTCAAATTTTGGATTTTCGCGAGGCGAGCTTGTATTCGCGGGGCGAGTCTTCAAACCCCAATCTGTCACAGCCGTGACCTCCATCACGGCTAGGCCGTGATGGTCTTTGTCTTTCAGGGTCTTCAAACGCTCGCGGGGCGAGAATCAATTCTGTCCTTCATCACGGCTAGGCCGTAATGGTCTCTGACTTCCAAGTCTTCATTCTCTCGCGAGGCGAGCTGTCTCTCGCGGGGCGAGTCTTCAAACCTCAATTTGTCACAGCCGTGACCTTAATCATGGCTATGCCGTGATAGTCTCTGTCTTGCTGGTCTTCAGACTCTCGCGGGGCGAGAATACACTCGCGGGGCGAGTGTCTCCAGAATTGCAATCTCCACTATTTCTTGGCTTTCCTTGACTCCCGGAGCTTCACTTATTGACCTGAAAACAACACAAGCAACCACAAGCGTAATTCTATCCAAAAGAAGCTAAAAACTATACAAAAGACGCAAAACGAGTCAAATTCCAACTTAGGAACAAAACAAGGCAAATTTGGGCGAAAACGAGATTGAACTCGACTAATTAGCACGTAAACCACCGTCTTACTAGTTATAAAACTAGATAAGCCAGAGGCTTATCAAATACCCCAAACTTAAACCTTGCTTGTCCCCAAGCAAGCTTAAAACTCAAAAACGACTCAAGACTTGGCAAGCCTAAAGGAATCAATCGATTTCGCACAAATTTCATGCAATCAAAACAGTTTTTCTCCAATGATCTCCCCCCTACATTAATGTAATCCCCATATTCATTTACTTTAAACCATTGAGGACTTCATCATTCATGCCATCATTACTCTAAGTTGAGGCTCAAAGATACACACAAAGGAAGATCACCTATTTCAAACAATTGCCTTCCTCACAAGGGTATTTAAAATTTCACTCATTCGCTCAAATTCGTCTAGGCTTTCAACTTTTTCACTCAATTTCACTTATCAAGAGCACTTCCCATGAATTTGATTTTCATCTCAAAAAATGGTTCCCACGAAAACATGCATGCAACATCAGAAGGTCTTTTAAAGGTTGTAATGGGGCCTGACTGAGGGTAGGACAGTCAAGGATACTAGGCTTAAGTCCCTAGGAACTAAGAGAGCATGAGCAATAAACAAATTTTCCACTCAAATTCCTTTTTTTCATTTTTTTTTCTTTTTGTCTCGGGTGACTACAACTTTTTTCCTTGCTCATCTTTTGATTTGCCCCTTTTCTTTTGGATTTTTTTTTCTTCAACCTTTATTTTTCTTTTTCTCACCCCAATATGACATATCACCTTGTAGCCACCCCAAACTTAGTTTCTCACAACCTTTCTCTTGCTCATTTCCATGCTCTCCTAATCCTAAGATTGGGTTAACATGGTTTTTCAGATTTTGGCTCGTAATGTAGGGTCATCAAGAAACAATAGGTCAATTGGGCTCAATTTGGCTAACTAGGGAACATGCATTAGGGATGGTCCTTTTTAGGCTAAGTGGTTATTCAAAGAAAATTGCCTAAATCATTTGATGCAACACATAATCATGCAAACCATATAGAGATTCAAGCAAATTCGGGAAAGTGCAACTTAACAGTGATTCACACAATCAAAAACAGAGTTGGAGGCTCAAATCCTCACCTGGACATTTTGCAAATTGTTTGACCGAGATACAATTCCTAGTGTGTGCACCCCCTCACCCCAAACTTATCATAAATCAAGTAATCACAATAAAATTCTCAAAGTTCAGTTTTCAATTTTTAAGTGGGGATAAATTTTTCTAATTTCAGAACCTAGGGGGAAATCATCAATGGTCAAATAATTCATGCAATCAATCTACGCTCAATCTAATTAAAATCCAACAAGCTTGCCGACACGACATTTCATACAAAAACTCTTGATCTTCTCAAATTATTCAAGAGTGACAAACAAAAACAAAACAAAACAAAAGTTAGGAGAAGAGACGGATACCTAGCTTGGGTTGCCTCCCAAGTAGCGCTTGTTTAACGTCCCGAGCCTGACTCAAGTTGCCCCTAAGGGTTAATCCGGAGGAAGATCCTGCTTGCCATGCCATTCCTTGGCCCGTTCTTTGTAGGTTTGTGCCCTTTTATATACTCGCATGCGGTTCCCAGACAACTCATTTAAGTTCAGGACCCTTCTATAATCAGCACGAACTCTCCACTCCGTGGTGGTCTTTTTTGGGATCAACTTATTGTTTTCATTGACCACCACGGTTGTGCCACCTTTCGACTTCGGTGCTTTATTATCCTTTTTCATACCCTTGTTGTTGAGCTTTTCCCTTGCACATTCATCCTCTGGGAGACTCGATAAGGCTTCCATGTCTTTTAACCATTCAAGATAGACCTCATCCCCCGAAGGGCCTTTTTCCTCTCTATCATCATCATGGGATTTTACCAACACTTGAGCACGTGAAGAACCATGGGCTTCTCTAGTTGCCTTTGCCTTAACAGTTGGATCCACCATATCCACACAATACACTTCCGACCTCTCTGCAGGGTGCTTCATTGCTTCAAAGAGATTGAAGATCACCTCATCATCTTGCACCCTTAGAGTGAGTTTCCCTTGTCGCACATCTATCAAGGCACCCCCAGTGGCCAAGAAGGGCCTACCCAATATGAGAGGCACCTCGGCGTCTTCATCCATATCAAGCACTACAAAGTCCGCCGGAAATATGAGCTTGCCCACCTTTACTAACAAGTCTTCGACCACCCCATAAGGATATTTTATAGAGCGATCGGCTAGTTGGAGCGACATCCGTGTATCCTTGAACTCTTTGATCCCCAACCTCTTCATCATAGAGAGGGGCATCAAGTTGATGCTTGCCCCTAGATCACATAATGCCTTCCCTACGGTCATCTCCCCAATGGTGCATGGTATCAAAAACGAACCGGGATCCTTCAACTTTGGAGGTAGTTTTCTTTGAAGAATGGCACTACACTCCTCGATCAAAGCAACCGTTTCCTCATCTACTATTTTCCGCTTCTTGGTGAGAAGATCCTTCATAAACCGGGCATATGATGGCATCTGTTCCAAGGCTTCCGCGAATGGAATGTTAATCTGAAGTTTTCGGAAGACATCAAGGAACTTATTGAATTGCTTATCCTGTTGAGGCTTCTTCAATCTTTCAGGATACGGTACCTTCATGTAGGGCGGGAGGTCTTGGGGTTCAACCCACTTCTTCTTTCGGAACTCTTCATCCACAAGCTTCAGCCTTCCCCCTTGCTCCGGTGCCTTGTCACTTGCCAACTTCTCTTTTTCAGGTTGCTCTTCCTCAATGTGTGGTTGTTCCGGGGCCTTGTCATCCTGAGAACTAGTTGTAACCCTGTTAGGTTCCAACACCCTTCCGCTTCTAGTTGTTATGGCATTGCAATGGTTCTTAGGGTTGTTCTCGGTATCACCTGGGAATGTGCCTGGGAGACGCTCATTAAGTTGCCTTGCGAGCTGAGCAACCTGCGTCTCTAGATTGTGAATTGACGCCCCTGTATGCGTTGCCAACTTGTCAACTGTCGCAGTCACCTTCTCAAAAGCTGTACTTGTATCAATTGACAACTTCGCAACTGCCGCGCTCACCTTCTCAATAGCCAACTCCCAAGGCTGCCGTCCACCATCTGTTATTTGCAACCGATTAGGCCCCGGAAGAGCTCTTTGAGTATTTTGTTGCTTGAATTCCAATGCTCGGTCTCAGACCCTGTTGGGGTTGTTGCCAATTCTGTTGAGGATGTTGCTGACCGGCTAGACCACCTTTAGCATCACTCCAAGCGAACCCCGGATGGTCTCTCCTCATATACCCCCTATTCTGATTCTGACTGTAGTCATTACATGCATTTCTCTGATAATTGGTCTGGGGCACAGTGTCATAGAAGTTGTGGCATGAGTCCACATGTTCCTGAGAGAAATTTAGCGGGCAAATCTGAGTGTCATGATCTCCATTACAATTTGCAAAACCCGGAGGCATTCCCTCGTGTATCGCATTAACCCTCTTGTTCCCAAACAAAGCCTCAATCTGCATCTTCAACAATCTGTTTTGCTCAAGAATGGCCTCCATTGCCCCAGAACTGATTCCATTTGAGGTTTCCCTTCCACGGTTGTAATCATTATATGACATTTTCTCCAATAATGCCCATCCATCCTCAGCTGATAAGTAGGAAAAAGAACCGCCAGCTGCGGCATCACAGTTCATCTGATAGCGTCCCTTCAACCCATTAAAGAAGTGTTGAACTTTGGAGACGGGGTCAAAGAACGCTGAAGGGCATCTTCTCAATAAGCCATTGTACCTCTCCCAAGCTTCATTATATGTTTCATCCTCTGTCTGCCTGAAATACGTAACGGCTATTCTTGCTTGTACCGCCTTCTGAGGAGGAAAATATTTGGTTAGGAACTTTTGTGACATTTGCTCCCAAGTTCTGATGCTGTTCCTATCCAAGCTGTCAACCCAATCGCGAGCGACATCCCTAAGAGAGAGAGGGAAAAGTCGCAAGCGAAACTCATCTTGTGAGACTCCTCTTGTCTTCTGTAAGTCACAAGCTTCAAGGAAGCGAGTGATGTGTCTATGCGGGTCCTGTTTGCCACTCCCATCAAACTGATTCTCCCGGATCTGGAATGTGACACATGCTTCAACTCTGAAGGAGTCTGTGTTCAGGTTGCCCCTCACAATAGAAGAGTCACAATCACCCAAGCTGGGTAGATCGTACTCGAAGAGAGGCTTGTAACGAGGAGGAGGAGGATGAGGATTTTCTTCAGCCATGCCCTCTATTTTAATTCCTTCAATTCTTTTCCGTTCCCTAGCTTCTTTCCTTAATTGCCGCTCGGTCCTGGTGATCTCGGAATCAAATAGCAAGTCCTCTTGTAGAAGGGTAGCTCGCATACAAAAACAGGCAAAGACCAAGTGGAATCAAAGAAGCAGAGAAAAATAATAACGAAATAACAGAAGAATAAAAAAAAAACGCTTAACTAAATAATCAAATTTCCTAAAAATTAGGAAAATTGGTGTGCCAATCCCCGGCAACGGCGCCAAAAACTTGTTGTGAGTCCGGCAAGTGTACCGGGTCGTCGCAAGTAATAAAAACACGGTAAGAATTTACCGAGGTCGAACACAAGGATTGGGCTACCAATTCTACCTATTCGCGAGAAATCCGATACGTTGGTCAAGTCGCAGAAAAGTTGTTGAGAGAAAGAAAGAGATTAAGGTCGCAATTCAAATAACAAATTGAATTAAGCTAAGGTGATTAAATTCAGAAATTAAAATATCTAGGGTTTCAATTCCACCTACCCAATCATGCATAGTACCCAAATGATTATGTATTCCTCCCTAGGTTCAATTACAATGTCAACCGGGACCCCCAATTTCTCCTAAATTCACAGCTGTGCGCAATATGACGTATTCAACGATTAGGATTACTTACTCACCAAGTCTCATAATCCTAATCCTCGAATTCTGTTAATTCTTGTTCCCTACGTGGTTGCACTAATCTCCTACCCACTGTCGTGCAATATTCAATTAGTGATCCCAATTCAAGTTCTAAAACGCGAATCGCCGGTCGGCCTTAACACGTTTAACTAGTTAATCACGCTAGCATATGATCAACACAATAATATCAGAATTGGAAAACATTTATTGAGGGAATGGGAGAAACACATACATTATATGAACACTTCACAGCCATGGGTGGCTTCATCGATACCCTGGACGAGGGGATTAGCTCCTCATGTCCGTAACAACGACGCACAAACAATCGGCAATAATCTCCATAATAGTAACAACTTGATATCTAATCCTGATCTGAGACAGCCTTTAAATAGGGATTCTGTTTCTCGCCCGCTCGCGGGGCGAGCTTACTCTCGCGACGCGAAATTAAGCATTGGCGCGCTTCAAATTTTGGATTTTCGCGAGGCGAGCTTGTATTCGTGGGGCGAGTCTTCAAACCCCAATCTGTCACAGCCGTGACCTCCATCACGGCTAGGCCGTGATGGTCTCTATCTTTCAGGGTCTTCAAACGCTCGCGGGGCGAGACGCTTTCGCGGGGCGAGAATCAATTCTGTCCTTCATCACGGCTAGGCCGTAATGGTCTCTGACTTCCAAGTCTTCATTCTCTCGCGAGGCGAGCTGTCTCTCGCGGGGCGAGTCTTCAGACCTCAATTTGTCACAGCCGTGACCTTAATCACGGCTATGCCGTCATAGTCTCTGTCTTGCTGGTCTTCAGACTCTCGCGGGGCGAGAATACACTCGCAGGGCGAGTGTCTCCAGAATTGCAATCTCCACTATTTCTTGGCTTTCCTTGACTCCCGGAGCTTCACTTATTGACCTGAAAACAACACAAGCAACCACAAGCGTAATTCTATCCAAAAGAAGCTAAAAACTACACAAAAGACGCAAAACGAGTCAAATTCCAACTTAGGAACAAAACAAGGCAAATTTGGGCGAAAACGAGATTGAACTCGACTAATTAGCACGTAAACCACCGTCTTACTAGTTATAAAACTAGATAAGCCAGAGGCTTATCAGACATCAAGGAATTTATTGAACTGTTTATCTTGTTGAGGCTTCTTCAATCTTTCAGGATACGGTACCTTTATGTAGGGCGGGAGGTCCTAGGGTTCAACCCACTTCTTCTTTCGGAACTCTTCATCTATAAGTTTTAACCTCCCCCTTGCTCCGGTGCCTTTTCACTTGCCAATTCCCCTTTCTTGGGTTGCTCTTCCTCAACATGTGGTTGTTCTTCCTCAACTTCCTGAGAACTAGTTGCACCCCTGTTAGATCCCAACACCCTACCACTTCTAGTTGTTATGGCATTGCATTGGTTCTTAGGGTTGTTCTCGGTATCACCTGGGAAAGTGCCTGGGAGACGCTCATTTAGTTGCTTTGCAAGCTGGGCAATCCGCGTCTCTAGATTCTGAATTGCCGCCCCTGTATGAGTTGCCAACTTATCGATGGATGTGCCTGTATTGATTGCCAACTTCTCAACTGCCGCATTCATCTTCTCAAGAGCCAACTCCCAAGGTTGCCTTCCACCATCTGTTATTTGCAATTGATTAGACCCCAGAAGAGCCTGCTGAGTATTATGCTGATGGATTCCATAGTTTGCCCTCTGATTCTGCTGAGGTTGTTGTTGTTGGGCTAGACCACCACTAGCATTACTCCAAGCGAAACCCGGATGGTCTCTCCTCATATAACCCCTATTCTGATTCTGATTGTAACCACTCTGTCTATTCCTCTGATAGTTGTTCTGGGGCACGCTGTCATAGAAATTGTGGCATGAGTCCACATGTTCTCGAGAGAAGTTGAACGGACAACTCTGAATGTCATGATTTCCATTACAATTATCACAACCCGGAGGCATTCCTTCGTATATCGCATTAACCTTCTTGTTCCCAAACAAAGCCTCATTCTGCATCTTCAACAGTCTATTTTGCTCTAGAATGGCTTCCATTGCTGCAGAACTGACTCCACTTGAGGTTTCCCTACCACGGTTGTAATCATTGTACGACATCTTCTCCAATAATGCCCATCCATCCTCAGCTGATAAATAAGAAAAAGAGCCGCCAGCTACGACATCACAATTCATCTGATAGTGTCCCCTTAACCCGTTAAAGAAATGTCGAACCTTGGAGACCGGGTCAAAGAAAGTTGAGGGACATCTTCTCAATAGCACATTATACCTCTCCCAGGCTTCATTATAGGTTTCATCTTCTGTCTGCCTGAAAGATGTGACAGTAACTCTTGCTTGTGCCGCCTTCTGAGGAGGAAAATACTTGGTAAGGAACTTTTGTGCCATTTGCTCCCAAGTTCTGATACTGTTCCGATCCAAGCTGTCAAACAAATCGCGAGCGACATCCCTAAGAGAGAGAGGGAATAGACGCAAGCGAAACTCATCTTGAGTAACTCCTCTAGTCTTCTGCATGTCACAAGCTTCAAGGAAGCAAGTGATATGTCTATGAGTGATGTGTCTATGTGCTGTGACACATCCTTCCACTCTGAAGGAATCTGTATTAAGGTTGCCCCTCACGATAGAAGAAGCACAATCATCCAAGTTGGGTAGATCGTACTCGAAAAGAGGATTGTAACGAGGAGGAGGACGAGGAGGGTTTTCTTCAGTCATCCTAATTGCTTCAAGCCTCTTTCTTTCTATGGCTTATTTCCTTAAACGCTTCTCGATCCTGGTAATCTCTGAATCAAATAGCAAGTCCTCCCGTGAAAGGGTACCTCGCATACAAAAATAGGCAAGACCAAGTGGAATCAAAGAAGTAGAGAATAAAAATAGTAAATAAATAACAGAAAAATAAAAATAAAAATAGCTTAACCAAATAATCGAACTTCCTAAAAATTAGGAAAATTGGTTGTGCCAATCCTCGGCAACGGCGCCAAAAACTTGTTGAGTCACCGACAAGTGTACCGGGTCGTCGTAAGTAATAAAAAACACGGTAAGCAATTACCGAGGTCAAACTCAGGGATTGGGCTACCAATTCTACCAATTCGCGAGAAAGTAGATACGTTTGGTCTAGTAAGGAAAGTGGTTGAGGGAGAGAGAGGAATAGGGTCGTAATTCAAATTAACGAATCAAATAAAGCTAAGGTATTAAAATCTGAAATTAAAATATCTAAGGTCTCAAATCCACCTACCCAATCATGCATAGTACCCAAGTGATGATGATTCCTTCCCTATGTTCAATTACAATGTCAACCAGGACTCCCAAATTCTCCTAAATCCACTGTCGTGCTCAATAGGACGTATTCGATGATTGAATTAATTACTTACTAGGTCTCATAACCCAATAATCAAACTCTATTAAATCTGGTTCCTATAAGGTTGCACCGATCTCCTATTCACTCTCGTGCAATAGTCGATCGATGATCCCAATTCAAGTTCTAAAACGTGAATTGCCTCCTAAGCCTCAATACGTTTAACTAGTTAATCACGCAAGCATATGATTAACACAACACGTTCAGAATTGGAAAACACTATTGAGAAAAGGGAGAGAAACATACATCACATTGAATCTACACCGCCATGGGTGGTTTCATTGATCCCTTAGACGAGGGGATTAGTTCCTCATGCTCGTAAACACGCACAAGCAATCGGCCATAATCACCATTGTAAAATAAGAAAATAAAAGAAGGAGACGCAGCTCCAGAGAACAAGAAATTCGTCCCAAAACGTTGCAAAACAGTGGAGAACCAAAAAGCTCTCGTTTCTGCCCTAAAACAGCAATATATAGAGTTCAGATTATGCGCGCGCTCGCGAGGCGAGTAGCCTCTCGCGACGCGAATATTAAAAATGGCGCGCTTTCAAAATTGGACTTTGGCGAGGTGAGATGATGTTCGCGAGGCGAGACTTCAAACTCTAGTCTGTCACAGCCGTGACCTTCATCACGGCTAGGCCGTGATGGTCTCTGTCCTCCAGGGTCTTCAGGATTCGCGAGGCGAGCAGCCTCTCGCGGGGCGAGACAGAAATGATGATTGTTGCTGCTAAGCTGGACTTCAGGCTCGCGTGGCGAGCAGCCTCTCGCGGGGCGAGTGTCTCCAGAATGGCAATTTCCACTGTTTTCTTGACTCGAAGTGCTTCCCCTTAACCTGAAACAACAAAAAGAAAACGAAAAGTGTAATTCTATTCAAAATAGACTAAAAACTACTAAAAATGCCTAAAACAAGTCAAAGTCTAACTTAGGAACAAAACAAGACCAATTTGGGAGATTAGCGAGGGCGACTCGCCCAATTAGGCACAAAATATACTTCTTTTCTAGCTGGAAACTAGATAAGCCAGAGGCTTATCAATAACATCATGTATTTGCGCTTCATGCACAACCAAGGAGGCAGGTTGTAAATTATCAACAAAACGATTCATGAACTATGAATACTACTCATGTTACCATATGGATTCATTCCATCCGTAGCAAGTCCAAGCCTTAGGTTTCTTGGCTCATCGGCGAAATCCGGAAACAAAGTATCAATATTCTTCCATTGCACAGAATCAGCCGGATGGCGAACCTTTCCATCACATTTCCTCTCATCATGATGCCATCTAAGATTCTTCGCATCTTTCACATTGGTAAACAATCGCTTAAACCTTGGAATTATTGGAAGATACCACGACACCTTTGTAGGAGGACCCTTTTTTCTCACATCACATATCGAATCATCAAGATCATCACCATCATCACCATCCTTCATTTTGTAGCGTGATAACCCACACTTGGGGCAATCGTGATTGTCTTCATAAACACCAGTGTAAATATGCAATCATTGGGGCATGCGTGTATCTTATTATGTATCTTATTATACTCCATAACCATCGGACACAATACCTCCTTGGCCTCATAGTTACGGTCAGGCAATGTGTTGCCCTCCAGAAGCAAGCCTTTCAGTACTTCAAGCAATTCGGTGAAGCTTTTTATCGGTCCAACCATTTCCAGCATTCACACAAACCAATTTTAACACCGCCTACAACCATGTATGAGTAGTACACTCGGGATACAAAGGCTTATCCGCATCACCGCACAACCTATCATATAAATGTGCTCGCTGAAAAGATTCCTGTCCAATATCACGGATCAGGTCCTCTACTCGATTATCCTCCATATCTACGTCAACGTCCTCACTTTGGGAGACACTTGCCTTAGTACTTAACAACACATCACCATGCCATATCCATCTTGTATAACTCAAGCAAATCCCAAAACAAATCAGATGAGTACGTATATCCTTCACCGTACATTTCCTCGTATTCAAACACTTGACATAAGGACAATAGAACATTCTGTTACTGTTAGGAACATTCCTTTGAGTAAATTCTATAAACTCTCCCACTCCTTTCAAATACTCATCACTTGTGCATTTACAAACCATCCAACTACGATCCATAGCTAGATAGGTTCTGTAGATATACACACATATATCCAATATAAGCACAATATAGGGGAGATTGGAAAAGCGCACTAGTATTTGAAAACCTAACAACCATATATACACACCACTATTTGTTTCTTTTTTATTATTTAGCTTCACAGTATACATTTCAACTAAAAAAAAAAGGAAAACTACCCTCTAACAAAACAGTTCCAAAACTACACACTACACACACAAAACCCTCCACCATTGCAAACATCATCAATCTCAATATCATTCCATAAAAACAGTATCATCAACCAATTGCAACCAAAACTAGGAAACACCATAGACCATCATTTACAACAAATGCACAACAACCCCGACTCATTTCATATTCAACTATCATAAATTAACCCCTCAACCCACACCAAAAACAAAAATGAAAATGAAACTTTGAGGGTTTAGGGAGTTACTTGAGTTCAGAGAGAAGAGAAGGAGAATGGCTCAGTGGTGATGCTATCACAGGCGGCCACCGTTCGATGTGGCTGAGAGTGAGTGGGAAAGAAAGAGTTAGGGAGCACGAAGTGAGAGAAAGTTAGTGTGTGATTCAGAGAGAGAGAGAGAGAGAGTGAACCTGACCGCGTGAGGGAGAGGCCACCGTTTGATGTGGTTGCTGAGAGTGAGGGAGACAAAGAGAGTTAGGGCTCACAAGAAAGAGTGTGAAGTTAAGAGAGAGTGAGAGATAGAAAAAAAGGTACCTCACGGTGGTGAGGAGAGGAGCTCGCGGTGGTGAGGAAATGAGTTCGCGGTGGTGAGGAGAGGAGTGAAAGGGTTAGGGCAGAGAAGGGTGCGGGTATACGTTGTGAACAGAGCATAGTATGAAAGTGATGAATAAACGTGGGTGAAGCAATTAAGTTGTCCTCACTCAAATTTTTTTAATTCAATCACCTTTTAACGTCAGTTGTTAAAAGAACTGACGTTAAAAGTCAATATCATCACTTTTTACGTCAGTTCTATAAACAACTGACGTTAAAAGTCAATATCATCCTTTTTAACATCTACTTTTTTATTAACAGACGTTAAAAGCCACTGTTTATGCATCCCAATCAGTTATTCATTCTGCACGTTTATAATATATAACTGCATTTATTACTTTATTTGACTGCCAACTCCTCATGCGCATTGGAACCTAATCCTCTTAATGATCAATTTAATTTTTTAGCAACTTACCACGCCTAGTAACTTCATCCCCTGCTCCTATAAATAGCTTCCTTCCTTCCTTTTATTTTTCTGCTTCACAATATGGCGCTGTCATGGAGATTAACTTCATCACTCTTTCTTCCTATTCCTAGACTCAATAGTCTTTATCTTAATGGTCAAACAACTTCAGAGGTTGTGTAAATCACATAACATGGGTGATAAGGTTGTGTAAATCACATAATGTGAGTTGCTCGCCTTATCATCTTTCAGGAGAATCGACGGCTAGATCCAAAACCTCAGCTTTGGCAGCAAGTGACAGTTCAAGGACCATTGCTGAAACAGATCCAGTGCACCCTTGCTCAGCCGCTTTGGAAAACTCAGTCGCTCGACTCTCCTTTCTTGCTCACCCGTAAAGGGAACGAAGCCTCAACAAATGTTTAGGATTTTATAGGATTTTAAACCCTTTCAATGTAACTTTTTATTGGATTTTAAATATTTGAATGTATCTTGTAATTGTATTATTGATACACTTCATGAATGAGAGATCCGGTTTGGGTTATTGATTCAACTTATAGCAGTTTTACTTCACACATATATTTTAGTTTTCAAAACAGAAACACAAAACATAAAAGCAAGTGAAACTGAAACTTTGAGGAAGGCAGTGCGGGAGGGTACGTATACTGTCTAAATTTTTTTATTAAAATGACCTTTAACGTTTGTTAATGGAAGAACGGACGTTAAAAGTTAAGTGACTCACTTTTAACGTCAGTTCTTACAACAACTGACGTTAAAATTGAATTAATGAAACCTGATATTTACAAAATTGCCACCACATCCTTTTTAACGTCTAGCTTTTGGTTAACTGACATAAACCTTTATCATCTAATGTATATTTTCCACTAGTGTTTGTCAATGTTTGAACCTTGGACCTCCTACTCCTTATATCGTTAGCTTAAACCACTTGAATGTAATAAGAGACAAAAAGTTTATTCTTACTTATAATACTAGGAGTTATGTATGTTATATGTACAATATTAATAATTAATTGATCCAAATACATCATAAAGTGGGGGGCAACAGATCGAAATAAACTTTTCCTTACTAGCGATATAGCTTATCACGCGTTTGCATGTTGCAGGCCATATAGTTACAAGTGACGTTAAAATTGAATTAATGAAATCTGATATTTATAAAATTACCATCACCTCCTTTTAAACGTTTAGCTTTTGGGTAATTGACATAAACATTTCCCATCTAATGTATATTTTCCA
The DNA here is from genome assembly GCA_030762895.1 of Sophora flavescens. Lineage (NCBI taxonomy): Eukaryota > Viridiplantae > Streptophyta > Magnoliopsida > Fabales > Fabaceae > Sophora > Sophora flavescens. The sequence continues at coordinate 95,493,493 of CM061070.1, forward strand.
CTAGTGTTTGTCAAGGTTCAAACCTTGGACCTCCTACTCCTTATATCCTTAGCTCAAACCACTTGAATATAATAAGAGACAAAAAGTTTATTCTTACTTATAATACTAGGAGTTATGTATGTTATATGTACAATATTAACAATTAATTGATCCAAATACATCATAAAGTGGGGTGGGGTGGGGGGACCAACAGATCGAAACAAACTTTTCCTTACTAGCGATATAGCTTATCATGCGTTTGCATGTTGCAGCCCATATAGTTACAACTGTACTGTATCTAAAACTAGGATTATAAGACATGAATTTCATTATCAATGATTCATTTCTCCAAAAATAATATTATCATTGCCTCAATACTCAAAATCCCTCATTATACTTGCTTCCAGTTGTTGAGATCATGATAAGGGCGCTGGTTACCATTCTCTATTATAATTTAGAGAAATGATTTTTGTATATTAAAATATGACACAACAATTTATTTATTTATATTTTTTGTATTTTCGAGAAACGTCAGGACCGTGCAGAATGCAAGGCCAATAAGGCCATTACCTTAGGCCCCACTTTTTTTTTAACTTTATATATATATAACATTAATTGGCTTGGCAAGTGGTTGAATAACAAGGCCTAATTCCACGTATAATGTATGCATTATTAAGATCGAAAATCAATCACATGTAAGTGCAATTCGACAGCATTAGTTACATTTCAAAGCCTCTGCCTTTATGCTTTTATTACTCTTCCACGTACATTTAATAGTTAGTTACCATTGAAGGTAATCCATATAATTAACAATTGGGAAATGGGAATGCAACTATGCAAAAGGATAAAATAGTCGTCAGAGGTAATTAGTTAATATTTAATTACTTTTTTATATTTCGAAAATTTAACTGTTATTTCACTATATATATATATATATTATAAAATTTTAATATTTTTACTTCAAATTCTTTGAGCTCTCTCATTTTTCTATTTTTTCTCCTCATCTTCATATTCTATTGAGAGTGAAATGTTAAAATTGTTTAATTATGAAACTTTGATATATAAATTCGCAACTCAAAAAGCTAGATGATTAATATGAGAATTAATAATTTATATAATATTAAGTCCCATTAAAATTTTCACCTAAGGCCTCAAAATTCCTATACACGGTTCTGAGAAGCGTGTATGCAAAGAAGACAAAAAGTAAGTAAGCGATAGATATAAACATATACGATGTCACATATAGTGTCCAAAATTTGTGTTCAAATAACATAACTTTATAATTTATAACGATATAGCTTATCATTTCGTTTACAGCCCATATAATTACAATTGCAATTTTGTACCATGAATGATTCAATATACTCAAGATCTCTGATTCAATGGTGGCCCTGAGCACGGTTGAGATGGGTGATCGTACCCTATTTTTTGGTTGGCACCATATAGTAGGTAAAATTTTACTTAGTAAATACAAATATTATATAAAAAATTCATATAATTATTTTTAAAATAAAAATAATATCATCCCAAAAAATTAATAATAGAGTGATAGAAAATAATTTGATAAGTGTATCTGTATGTGTATATTAGAATATCTTTTTAATTTAATATATTTTAAAATTTGTTACACTCTAAATTTATTTCCTATTTAGACTTTTCATTTCCCCTGATTCTCTCATTCTCTCTCTCTATCCTAGTCTCTCTGACTTTCCGTCTTTCTCAATCTTTCAGAATCGAGAAACGAATTATTCGCCAATAAAAAAAAAAGAAACGAATTATTTGCCTGTGGAAGAAAAGCTTAAGAAGCATTTAATTGTTTAGTATTGTGAGGAAAAGTCTATGGAAGGATTGTTTGAGTAGTATAGCCCATATAAGGAGATTTTTGGTTTTTTATTTAGTATTAAAAGGCTTATGTTATTCTCTGATAAGGACTTGAAATCATGTTGCAAACATCTTGAATCTTATCTAAAACATGATAATTATTATGATCTTGATGAATAAATTATATTTAAAAAATTAAAAGTCATTAGAAATATTTTAACAACTGAATCAAAATCAAGCTTTATGATATTAACTAGTTCAACTGGACGTCCCAAAGTTTACATCCTACTATTTCGGTTTTCCTCCTTCCGCCAAGATATTTCTATGAGCTATGGCTGGATGCGTGATGGTTGACTAATGATTTTCTTTTATTTTGATATGAATCCAAAATATACTAAGTAAAGTAGTAAAATAAGGAGAGCTAGAAACCGTCAAAATATATATATATATATATATATATATATATATATATATATATATATCTAAACAAAAATTTTCGGGGAGCTATTAGTTACTAACTAATCAGTGGCGGATCTAGACAAAAATTTTTGGGAGAGCCATTAATTACTAACTCAAGTAATAGAATCATACATAATTTTATTAGAAAGAATGACTTTAAAGTCGACCAGTTGAAACTATACAATTTTCATCTTAGTCCACAATTTCTCTTTTGAAAAAGAATTTAATTGGTATGCACTTTCAGTGGATAGATTTTTATACCGCCGATCAATTAGAAATTAACACATAATAAAAAAGTTTGATTCTTATCTTAGTTACCTTAAAAGTTACACATGTTATGATTTTTAATTGATTGATAGTGACATTGTCAATGTATAACAATCGAACTCTTTGAAAAAAATACATCAATTTTCTTATGTTTAACCATTTTTTTCTTTTCAAAAAATTATACCACGCATAAAACATTTGAAATTAATTATATAAAAAATTATTGAAAGTCCATTTAATCAACAATTCAATCTAATAAAATCTGTTTAAGCAAAATAATCAAACCCGAAAAGAGAAAACATTTGAAATAGAGAAAGTGAAAATGATTGCAAAAGAAAAATAGAAATTACATCTTAAGTCGATTACAAAAGAAACCTATGAAAACCTTCGGAGAGTTCTTGTTAGAGGGTATTTTAGATTACACCTATGAAATCACAACAATACTTATCTTTGCTAAGAAAACGAAGATGCCATTAATTTTTTTTCTTTAAAATGAGGGAGCAAGGCATATTTTTTCTTTAAAAAAGATGTTAAATGTTTTTTTGTTTGGGGGAGCCGTGCTCCCTCCAAGCTGTATCAAGGTCCGCCTGTATATAAAGAGAGCTATAAATGCACTTCCTAACACTCTCTTTCCAACATATTTCTTTCACGTGAGTCTCTCTATTTTGAAAATAAATCATATTAATTTATGTGGATCCCACTTAAATTTTGTAGGACCCACATAAATTTCAACTAATAAAAAAATATGTGTTAAAAAAAGAGTATTATTAAATGTGTTGCTAAAATTTCTCATTATGATATATGGCAACTGGTTTGGCCTGGCAGGAAGTGTAGTTAAAGTTTTTTTTTGACAAAAAAGTGTAGCTTAAAGTTGAAGTGGATATAAGCACCAGTTTAAAGTTAAAGGTTAATGTTGAGCATGTTCAGTGTAAAATTTTAATCAATCACACATTGTAATCAATGTATCACTTTAAAAATAGATATTATAAAATCGTGTAAGAATAGAAGAAGAAAATTGCTCGTGAGCACTAAACGAAAAATCATACACAGACATTTGTGAAATACGACATTTTAGTTTCGTCACTTAATTTGATATACTTGCCTTAATAAAATGAAATAATTCATTGCCATTTGCCACGTACGTCGTTTTGCATCAGAATATAGTACGAAAAAATGCTTGTCACTGTACGTATAACAATACTGATAGAAGAAAAATTCAGCATGTAGGTGGTTGAAGTGCTCAAAGTCCAGATCGCGTACATATTTCTTTGGAGGGATGAATGGTCAATGTACGTAAGTGGCACTTGTTTCTGAATCTGATGGTGTGTTTGGATGGGGTATTTATAGAGGGTGAAGTATTTTAAGAGGATAATTAAAATATTTTATTCTAAAATACTTTGCTTGGGTATTTTAAGAGAATGAATAAATCGCCTCGAGCATGAAATATTCCTTTCTCCTTTGTGCTTTTATAATTTTTAAAATATTTTTGCTCTTTTTAACAACACATGTAACTTGTTTTATTTTATGGTTAGTGCCACGTGGTGCACTCTGGTTGAGTGGCGCCAGTTTAACCGGTGTCATTGACCTGCTACGTGGCAGCTCCTGATTGGTCCGTCAGTTGTTTTTGAATTTTTTTTAAAAAAAAGGTTTTTCTGGTTAAAAAAAGAAAAAAAGATTATTAATCAATTAATATAATTATATTAATAAATTTTATCATTATATAATTATACTATTTAATAATACTAATAATATAATTAATAATTAATTAATACCAATTAAATATTTTAATTGGTATAATTGTATTTTAAAATTAGTATATTATTATTAATTAGTATAATTATATAATGATAAAATATAATTGGTTTTAATTAATTAGTAATTATATTATTAGTATTATTAATTATTATAATTATATAATGATAAAATTTAATAATATAATTATATTAATTAATTAATAATCTAATTTTATTTTCTTTATTTTAATTTTTTTAACCAGAAAACCTTTTAATTGATATAATTGTATTTTAAAATTAGTATATTATTATTAATTAGTGTAATTATATAATGATAAAATTTAATTGATATTAATTAATTATTAATTATATTATTAGTATTATTAATTAGCATAATTATATAATGATAATTATGTATTAATAGAATTATATTAATTAATTAATAATCTAATTTTATTTTCTTTATTTTAATTTTTTAACAAGAAACCCTTTTAATTGATATAATTGTATCTTAAAATTAGTATATTATTATTAATTAGTTTAATTATATAATGATAAAATTTAATTGGTATTAATTAATTAATAATTATATTATTAGTATTATTAATTATATAATTATATAATGATAAAATTTATTAATAGTATCATATTAATTAATAATCTAATTTATTTTATTTTTTTAAAATTTTTTTAACCATAAAAACATTTTTAAAAAAATTTTTTCAAAAAAAACTGACGAACCAATCAGGAGCTGCCACGTGGCAGGTCAATAGCCCCAGTCAAACTGGTGTCACTCCACCAGAGTGCACCCCGTGGCACTGACCTTTTCTTTTCGCCAAAAAAATAAAAAAATTAACTTTTTTTTGGCAAATTTTTCAGACCAATCATGACCTGCCACGTGGCAGGTCAACAACTCAATGACGCCACTAAAAAATATAATTTTTTATTCAAAAGTAGATTAGTTTGGTAAATTGTTTCAAAAGTAGGTTATTTTTATATATAGTTTCTAAAAGTGGGTCACTTTGAAAAAAAAGCCGGTTTTATTTTCTATAAGTTCAATTTGGATATATTTTTACCTTACAATATTTTCTACAATTAACAAATAATATATTATTATATATATGTTTTTTTAGGCAATTATATATATGTTTTTGAGAATATTATATTAATAATATAGTAATATATAATTAAATATTGGTATACATTTTTTATAGTGATAAGGCATATAATTAAATTAAATCTTACTCCAACTCACCAAAAATAGAATAATCAGAAAAATAGTGCATTTTCTTCTATAAGCGTTTTTTATAGGCAAATGTTAGTATGTTAATATGTTAGTTATTAATTTTTCTCATTTGCCAATGATTGAACATTGGACCTCTAACACCTTAAACCCTTAGCTCTTAACCACTTGAGCTACTTATTCTAAAGGGATAGTTGGGAAACTATCTTCTCTTACTATTTTCTCTAGCTTAATCAAATCTCAAAGTGAAGGAATATCATATTAAAATTTTAATAGTGATATTATAATTATGAAAAATCCTGTTTCAACAAAAAAAAGAAAAGGAAAATCCTCATAAGACAAATATTTAATTATGTGAAAGGCTCATAAATTTATCAGTTATATTATTTGAACATCACAAATAAAGCCTTAATCTTCTTATCGCTACACTCGGTAACTCTCTCACTCCAACCACCAAGCCAACCTTATAACCCTTACCAAGTAGCATTACTGGTACCCTAGATAGCCTATTGCTAACGAGTGTCATAAGGGTATTGGTTAAAGAACCCACAAAGAAAAATTTGTATTGAAAAATTAAGTGTTACACTCTTCGAAATGTTAAATACACTGTTTCCCATACAAATTTTCTATTTTTAGTTCCTTAAACAATGCCCTATGAACATTTGTTAGCATTCTCATGATAACTATGATCTTGAAGCCGTGTCTAAACGCACTTTAATGGAATTGCACAAATTGAAATATTTGGAATTCAGGATATATATATATATATATATATATATATATATATATATATATATATATATAAATTGAATTTATATAACTTATTGGGATCGATATTGAATTTCAGTATTCCAAACGTTGAATATTGTCATATTATCCTATCAATCATTCATATCAAATTTTATAAAACTCAAACATTCTTAACTATATAATCTTATAATTGATATTTAGTGGTATTTTTAGAAAACTTATTATACGTCGAATCCAAATTGTGGATGTAGACCAGGTAATACATTTAATGACTGGTAGCTAGCAAACAATGAGCGAGAGTCATCTAGCTACAGAGAGTTCTTGTAAGCCAACCGGTGAGGAAATCCTTGAGAGAAAATGTGAGGCTCCTTCCTGAGAGAGCTCCCATAAAACACATCGTGAGTGAACCCTTGAGGGAGAGACCAACACCTTTTAGAGGTTACTCTAGATGTGTGTTTGGATGAGGGAATTTAAGAGGATAATGTATTTTTAGAGGGTAATTAGAATCCATCAGTATAAAATGTATTGTATTTTTACATTGACGAATTTTAATTACCTTCTAAAAATACATCATCCTCTTAAATTCCCTCATCCAAACACTACGAAGTAGTTTTAAGGAACCCAAAAACATCAAACCAAGATTCAACAATGGTTACAACGGTCACCTGGTGGGCACTACTGCATTCTTCTTCACAAACTTCCTGGAAGGACACAGCAAGAAGGATTTATGGGAAGTCTTCTACAGGTGGGGTCAAGTAAGGGATTTCAACATACCATTCTAGAGGGATAGACGTGGAAAACGGTTCGGTTTTGTAAGCTTTAAAGACGTTGGGAATCCTAGGGTTTTGGTGGATCAACTGAGGTCCATTAGAATAGGTTCATTTCAGCTGAGAGTTAACTAGCCAAGATTTGAAAATGGACAGTCGACGTCTGGTTTTGGAAATAACATCAACTTGCAAGACAAAATATTTCCTTCAAAAGGAATTGGAGTTAATGCTAGGAGAGAGGTCATTGATGGAAGGTCTTTTGCTGCTGCAGTCTCAAAAGGGGTAAGTCCCAGGAACCATAATAACCATGTACAACAAGCAAGGAGGAATGTTTTCGACAAGAACAAAAAGGATGAGGGGTGGAAAGGCTTGTCTTTCACTATTTCTGAATCTGAAATACAGTGGTTGTACAACTCGTATGTGGGAAAAACATATGATATTGATCATGCCTATGGTATCCAAGATAACTTACGTAGAGAGGGTATCTTTAATATCACAGCAACACCACTAGGGGGCGTAATGATCTTACTATCACCAGTCGGAGAGGTTGACTTTCCAAAAGTTCTGCAAGATGAATCAGGGTCCTTATCCAAATGGTTTTCAGAGATAATACCTTGGGAACCTAGTATGGAGACAAGACAGAGGTTGGTTTGGCTTAATGTTATGGGCGTCCAAGCACATGCATGGAGGGATGATGTGTTCAAGACTCTGGCTCAAACAGTGGGCTGTTTTGGTTTGCTTGATGAAGATACAAGGTTCAAAAGGAGGTTAGACGTGGCAAGAATGCTTATCTCTACCTCCTTCCCCGAAGTTATTAGACGTTCCATCAGGGTGCAGGTAAATGGAAGATTGTATACAGTTAGATTGATGGAGGATTCACACTTCGATGGTGGCAAGATCTTCAGGTCAAGTAAACAAGCAAGTCTCACGGCGGAAACATAAGGGGAAATGCCCTACTTCGGGTGGTGGTAGAAAACAAAATTGGTTAGTGTCTCGGGAGGGGAAGAAATTTGCCAAAGTATGGTCTTAATAAGGTAGAGGGTTGTGCTGATAATGAAGGAGTTGGGCAAAGTGTTCCAGGTATGGCTGTAACTTCTAGTAGCGTGAAAAAGCATGGCAATTTGGATTTTGGACAATCAGCCAGCTCTTTCTGTAGGGAATGTGAGATCAGTGCTTGAAGTGGGGCTACAGGGACTACCAGATTTGGTGGTTCCGGAGAGTCCTCTTTCTTTTTAAACCCGTTATGTGTGCACTCAGAGCAGGCGACAGCTTTCAAATTCCTTGAGTGCCAATGAGGTTGATAAGGATGTAAGGCTCAAAGGCCCTGTTACTAATCAGGTTACGGTTGGTGGGGATCCTAGTGAAGGGCCAGATAGTTCATATGTGCAAAGTAGAGACTCGGGTGGCTCACCAAATAGGTCAGTTACTACTTCCTCTGCTTTTGATGTTCCTGATAGAGTAATTAGGAGGTGTAATGAAAAAATTATTTTGGGAGGTGGGAGGAATCAAGCAAATAAAATATGGGGTATTAGTAAGCAATTAGGGGTGAGTTTTGAAGGTAAAGAGGAAGATGTTATTAATCTTGTGGAAGGGATGGAAAAAAGGGACAAAGCTGCCAAGGCTGGCAGGGGAGATAATAATGTTGAAAGATGAAGATCATATCTATAAATATTAGAGGGTTAGGGGCTAGCTTGAAGAAGGAAAAAAATATAAGAAATCTAATTAGGGAGGAAAGGGTAGATCTCATCGCTATCCAGGAATCTAAGTTGTCTCATATGGATAGTGCACTTTGTAGGTCACTATGGGGCGATCAGGAGGTGGAATGGGTTTGTACTCCAGCAGAAAGGAACTCGGGTGGAATTATTAGTATGTGGAATGGTTTTTAGTTTAAGCTTACTTACACTTTTTCGGGAAAAGGGTTCCTGGGTGTTTATGGAACCTGGGTGGAAAACAATAAGTGTTGTAATATAGTAAACATGTACTCATCATGTTCTATCTCGGACAAGAAGGAGATGTGGAACATGTTAATTATGTCTAAGATGGGTTTTGGTGATGATTTATGGTGCCTGGTAGGTGATTTCAATGCGGTAAAGAATAGTTCTGAAAGGAGGGGAATGACATTGGTTTCACAGGATGCTAATAATGCAGAGTTTCAGTCTTTCATTGATGATATGGACCTAATAGACTTACGGTATTGGGGAAGAGGTACACTTGGTTTAGACCAGATGGCTCTGCTATGAGTTAGCTGGATAGGTTCATAGTTTCGGAGGGTTGGGTAAATCTGTGGAGTCTTTCAGCACAATGGATAGGTAGGCACGATGTTTCAGATCATTGCCCTCTCATGCTAAAAGGGGAAGTCATAAATTGGGGACCGAAGCCTTTCCGTTTTAATAACTACTGGTTGGAGCACTCGGACTTCTCAACTTTAGGCACGATGTTTCAGATCATTGCCCTCTCATGCTAAAAGGGGAAGTCATAAATTGGGGACCGAAGCCTTTCCGTTTTAATAACTACTGGTTGGAGCACTCGGACTTCTCAACTTTAGTGGAGACCTTCTGGAGAGAAACTGCAGTGAATGGATGGAAATTGTTTGCTTTCAAAGAAAAATTGAGATTGTTAAAGGAAGTTCTAAAGAGCTGGAATACAGAGGTCTATGGGAATCTAGATAAGAAGATTGAAAGGTTAGTGGAGGAACTTAATGCCTCGGACGAGGCGGCAAGTAGGCGTTTACTGAGTGAACAAGAGATAGGAAACAGGAGAAAAATTACAACAGATCTGTACAAAACAAAGATGTCAAGAAATAGCCTGCTTTTTCAGAAGTCAAGGGTAAAGTTGCTTAGAGAAGGTGATGCAAATTCCTCTTACTTCCACTGGCGTATTAATTTTAGGACAAGAAAGAATTGTGTGTCTGCGTTTTTAGTGGGAGGTAATTCGGTGGAAGGGGTAGTAAATGTTAAAAGGGAGGTCAAAAGTTACTTTCAAGAGCTTTACTAAAACTTTAGGCCAAAGACCAACTCTGGAAGGATTTAATTTTAGGTGTCTTTCTGTGGAGGATAAATTGATGCTCTCGGCACCTTTCTCTTCAGATGAAATAAAACAAGCATTGTGGTCTTGTGATGGTGATAAGAGCCCAAGGCCGGATGGTTTCAACTTTACTTTCTTCAAAAGATTCTGGAGTTCTTTAAAGGTAGATATTGGCCTTTTGGTAGCAGAGTTTTTTTGCAAACAACAATCTACCCAAGAGTGTTAGTTCATCCTTTATAGCCCTAATTCCAAAGCGTGATAATCCATAAAAGGTCTCAGATTATAGACCTATTTCTCTAATAGGAGCCATTCATAATATTATCACTAAACTCCTAGTAGCGAGACTAAAAAAAGTAATAGGGAAACTAATATCCACTACTCATGTTTACAGAGTTTTGGGAATTAGATAACGATTGGATCACTCTCCCACTCCGCAGACGCATACAATAAATTTGTATGTGAGAGTTCATGACACTTATACGAGTTACTCTGAACTCGTCCCACTGGGCGTGCCAATTTGTTAACGTCGATTTTTGTTTCTTGACCAAAATTCTGTGACAAATAATTGAAGATCAAACGAGTGTGGGACCTACGAGTTATGCGGTATCTCATCAAAAATATGTATGTAAATTGTCAGCCAAGTACAAATTTGACAATTAGCCAAATTAGGAATTACTGGCAAAGACTTAGTATTAAAACAAATATGTAAGTTTGAAAGAGATGTGCAGAATATTGCCAATAATGAAAGTTGACAATAAAACTGCTTGAGTTTGAAAATATAAGTTTGAAGTTTAAAAGAAGGACAATTATTTAATAGAAAATAACTTCCTAATCGTACTGAGTTTATAATGAAAAGAAAACTGAAGTTTGAAAGGAAAGTTGAGTAAAGAAAGATCTAAATGACACTACTTGCAAGAAGTAAAATAAACTTAAACGACGAACTTGAGAGAAATACTGGAAATTAAAAGGAACAAGTAAAGAACTTGAACAAAAGAGATGAAAATGGCATTGAATTTTGCCATAGTATTGAAATAAGAAGGATGGAAGGAATACTTGAATGTAATCCGTCAATCTGCTATGTGATCGAGATATATAGGATGTGTATCAAGTAACCGACCTTTATTACATTGTGATTACTAGTATTTATAGGCAAATAAAATAACTACCTAGAAATAACTCCTTATCTAAATGACTGCCACATGTCTTTGGCAGTTCTCTTAAGTTTTATACTTAAACTGTTTTGTCAAGCAATTCAACTAACTGCTTAATATCTTGAACCGCTCCGTGTCAATTTGCTTATCTTCGACGGTTTGGCTGCTTGACAACTTATCTTGCTAATGCCTTGTCAGTCTTGAGGACTTGGTCATTTTCACACTTCTCTGTACGTTTGACAACTCTTCTTAATACTTTGTCAAAAAGCTTGGTTGTCAATTTATCCTTTCTGTCGACCAGTATTTTCTTGTCAACTAAATATTTTCAATACTTAGAAAATATTAGTGATTACTCTGATTCCTTCGTCAGTCTTGTCAACTAAATATCTGCTGGTTTGCAGTCCAGCAGCCCCACCTCAACCAATAGGTCCAACACATACTTTCTTTGAGACAAGAAAATGCCTCTTTGTGACCTTGCCACCTCTATTCCCAAAAAATACTTGAGTCCACCCAAATTCTTCATCTCAAACTCAGCTGCCAATTGCTCTTTTAGTCTTGAAATTTCTTCGGTATCATCTCCAATAATAATCATGTCATCTACGTAAACAATTAGAGCTGTCACCTTTCCTTGCTGATGCTTTAAGAATAGGGTGTGATCTGCATTACTTTGGTTAAAACCACACCTTCTTATAGCTGAGCTAAACCTTCCAAACCATGCTCGAGGTGATTGTTTCAATCCATATAATGCTCGCTCTAACTTGCATACCACCTTGGTTCTGGAAGAGGACATATAGCCCGGTGGGATATCCATATAAACATCTTCTTCAAGATCTCCATGGAGAAAAGCGTTCTTCACGTCGAGCTGGAGTAGTGGCCAATCTAAATTTACTGCAAGAGATAATAGGACTCTAACAGTATTTAGTTTGGCCATCGGTGAAAAAGTCTCTGTATAATCTATACCGTAAGTCTGGGTGAACCCTTTCACCACTAGCCTTGCCTTGTGTGGATCAATGGATCCATCGGCTTTGTATTTGATTGAGAACACCCATTTTCACCCCACTGTCTTCTTCCCCTTAGGAAGTGGTATCAACCTCCATGTATTATTCTTTTGTAAAGCCTCCATTTCCTCTTGTATGGCCTGTGCCCACTTAGGATTAGCTAAGGCTTCTTCCACATTCTTTGGAATTTGACAGGAGAATAATGTCTCTGTGAAGGGTTGAATAGGCTTTGATAACTGTTGAGTAGACACATAATTTGCAATGGGGTATTTGGATCGCCTTTCTTCTGCATCAGGAGAGTATCTATTGGGTGGCTTTCCTCGGTTGTTCCTGATAGGTAATACATATCTTACATCAGCATTAGTAGATGGGGAGATAATAGGAGATCTTACCTTAGGATAGTTCTCAGTGAGAGGGTCGGGTACTGTGGAGAGAGGGGGCTCTTCACTTCCTTGATCGATATACTCTTCATTGACGGGAACCTCTTCACTAGCAATTTCTTCATCAGTAGGAGGATCCTCTTCACTCTCAACTTCAGTGATGTTTAAATGCTGCATTTCTGTAGGTTCATCATGGATTACTCCTTCAACTTCGGATTCATGCTCTCCAATTTGTTTCTTTTCAACAGTTGATGATGGAGCCGCCAAGTACCAATTTAGCTCTTTATTCATGGACTCCCCCTGAAGAGCTGAATTGGATACCATAGGAGAAAAGAAAGGTTCAGATTCTAGGAAAGTTACATCCATAGTGATATAAGTTTTGTTGGTGGTAGGGTCAAAGAATTTGTAGCCCTTTTTGTGTAGTCCATAGCCCAAGAACAAGCACCTAACAACACATGGCTCAAGTTTGGTACGTTGGTTTTTGTGAAGATGAACAAAAACCACACACCCAAAAATCCTAGGCTGAAGCATCAACATGGTAGGTAACTGTACATGAGAGGAGAGTACTTGCAGAGGTGTTTTAAAATGCAAGACCTTGGAGGGCATGCGGTTGAGGAGGTATACAGCTGCAGTTACAGCATCATCCCAATGGTGAGTTGGAACATAGGTGCTAAGAAGAAGAGCACGTGTTGTCTCCAAGATATGACGATTTTTTCGTTCGGCGATGCCATTCTGTTGTGGAGTTTGTGAGCAAGAGGTCTCATGAAGAAGACCATGTTGCTGGAGGTATGCTTTGAAACGATGGTCGACAAACTCCCTCCATTGTCCAATCAAGAACTTGAATCTTGGCAGAAAACTGGTTTTGAATCATGACATGAAAATTCTGAAATATTTGAAACACCTCATCTTTAGTCTTCATCAAGTAAAGCCATATCATTCGTGTGCAATCATCGACAAATATTACGAACCAACGGTGACCAGATACGGTAGTCCTGGGGGAAGGTCCCCACACATCAGAATGTATTAGAGCAAAAGGAACACTGCTTTTAGCCAAAATACAAGTATCACATGTAAACTCAACGTTTTTCAAATTTAAAAATAAATCTGGAGATAGGTGTCTTAAATAACTGAATGATGGATGTCCCAAACGACGATGCCACAACCATATTTCTCGTTCTTTGCTACAGAACCGGTGGTGCACGTGATGTGCTTCTCCTTTGCTAAAATCATCTAGGTAGTATAGCCCCCCTCTCTTAGTACCACGCCCAATAATCTTCTTGCTGAGAACATCCTGAAGAAGACAAAAGGTAGAGTACATCAATGCCACACAATTGAGTTCTTTAGTTATTTGACTCACAGATATTAATTTATTAGATAGTGTAGGAACAAGGAGAGTGTGAGATAAGGAGAGTGAGGGTGATAATGCCACAGTTCTAGAACCTGTGACTGGGTATCCATTGACCTTAATAAATTATTCCTCAAATAATACTATTTTATTTTCCTAAATCATATCATCCGAAAATTAGAGAAATGGTGAAATAGTAGTCATTGCTTTAGTTTTACGCTGGGTTTTCGTGAAAGTGGTGAAACTACTAATCAGGTAACTATCACTATTAAAATGGTGAAATGGGTATCAAATAATTTGAGAAATCAATGCAGCCACCAGTTATATCACATTTTACATCTAAAAATAAATACAAAAATGATGCAATTAGAGAAAGAAACCTGAGAGCATGGCACATGAAGAGATGCAGAAAACACCACACGAATCGACTGCATTATGATTAATCCGAGATGGGAGGCGACGGCACAGGCGAGACACCGACGAACAGATCAGGTGACGCTATGACAAGAATAGGCAGCAACCAGTGAAGTGTGAAAAGGCGGGAAATGCTATGGAAGACAAACAAGTTACGTACGATTCTAAAATGGGAGGAGATTTTTTTTATTTAAAAAAATGGTTAATTTTTAATGACCTGTGAATTTGTAATCAAGTTAATGGGTGGTGAGATGGACCAATTGAGGAGGGTGTGTCCAAAAGAGTGTGATAAAGGGTATGGTGGTAGCATTCCTCTCTTATAATTTTTTTTATACATTTGATCTCCTTATTTTTTTTTAATGTTACAAATTTGATCCTTCCATCTTATATTTGTCAAAATTTTCAATGAACAACATAGAGGAAACCCTTCTCTAGGTACATAGAACCTTTGATTTGTCAAGGTTCTCTCTCCTCCGCCTTTTCGATTCAACGTGATTTAATGGTTCCTCTATGCTATTTACTGGTTTTGGCGCTCCGTTATATTACTTTTTTTTGTTCCACCACATGGTCCTTTACCAAAGAAGTTCAATGAGATGATCTACGTGCTTAGAGCACTGGGTCATCTATATATGATAATCACTGAAAAATTGACAGACGATGGATGGAAGGACTGAATTTGTAACACTGAAAAAATAGGGGACCAAATATGCGCAAAAAAGTCATAGGGACCAAAATCGCACATGGCCAATAGTAGAGGACCGATGGTACAATTAAGCCTTATTTTTAATTTAAAAATTAGGTTTAACTATTGAGTTAGTCCCTTAACTATTTGAGAATTTTTAAGTAGGTTCTTAAATTAAAAAGTTTCTAGCTGGGTCCCCGAACTTTTATAAAGATTTTAATTAGGTCCCTAAACTAAAAAAAAATTCTAATTAGGTTCGTGTACTTATATAAAATTTTCAATTGGATCCTTAAAATAGAAAATTCGTTAGTGATCCGTTGAATTGGATGAAATATCACTAATTTCATCCAAGCTGAATACATATATCAACCATCCATGGGTGGAGGATGAATCTTGAGACATTGTCACATCAAGATGGAACAAGATGTATTAAGTTGCAAGTGATAGAGCTATTTTAGACAAAGCTATGGAGGGATATGCAACCATGAAAAATAAATTGGGGAAGGAATAAACTATTTGTTCAAATGGAGGAGAAGCAATCACGGGTCACCTTTTGGTATTTTGGTTCAATATTTTGGTATCTTGCAACCCGAAATACAAAATTTGGGGGAGGGATTCCAGGTCACATTCACATCAGTAAACTTAACGACTTTTCACGGAACCCTACCTCAAGGACCCAAATAAAAATTTTATATAATTTTAAAGGCCTAATTAGTTTTTTAGTTCAAGGAGCCAATTGAAAACTTTATAAAAGTCTGGGGACCCGATTGGAATTTTTTAGTTTAAATACCTACTTGAAAATTATCAAATAATTCAGGGACCAAATCAATGGCTAGACCTAAAAATTATATTTATCATTACACTTTTTTTTGTCTATATGTAATATCTCATAATTTCAAATCAAACCCACGATAAAACTTAATTGTGTTATCCTTAACTCGTTACCGAAAACCATCATCAATCGATATTAAAGTCACTTATCACTGGTCACAGAATTCAGTTCATTAAACTATCAAATCACCATCCAACCATCACGAATAGGCACCATAATAATCTCATTTTCGAGTCAATCAAACTCACCCCTAAGATTGACCCGTGCCACTTACAACAAAACTCTTGTTTCTTGGATCTAGGACAGTGTTATATGCATACTGTTATATTTATGAAGTATTATATTTACATGCATTGATCCTGAATTGTCTTGGTTCTCTTGTATATAGGTTGGAGTACTCGTGATATCCTTAACTTAATTGTGTTATCCTCAAACCCACAATAAAACTTAATTGTGTTATCCTTAAGTCGTTACTGAAAACCATCATCAATCAATATTAAAGTCACTTATCACTGATCATAGAATTCAGTTCACTAAACTCTCAAATCACCATCCAAACCATCATGAATAGGCACTAGAATCATCTCATATTCGAGTCAATCAAACTCACGAGAAAAACCAACCTCATCCCTAAGATTGACCCGTGCCACTTACAACAAAACTCTTGTTTCTTGGATCTAAGATAGTGTTATATGCATATTGTTATATTTATGATGTATTCTATTTACATTGATCCTGAATTGTCTTGGTTCTTTTATATATGGGTTAGAGTACTCATAATACTCTCAATCAATATATTTTTTAATTATAAAAAAAAATCACCATTATACTCAACTTGTCACCTGAACCCGCTGCAAATGATCAACACTCAAGCCAGTGCTGATCACATAACTCAACACACTGTCATTCTCAACTCCCCACTAAGAGTTGCAATGTGACAAGTGTAACACCCG
The DNA here is from genome assembly GCA_030762895.1 of Sophora flavescens. Classification (NCBI taxonomy): domain Eukaryota; kingdom Viridiplantae; phylum Streptophyta; class Magnoliopsida; order Fabales; family Fabaceae; genus Sophora; species Sophora flavescens. Next base: position 95,510,291 of record CM061070.1, read on the forward strand.
AGTGCCGACGAGGGCAGGGAGTGGTCGCCGGTGCAAGAAGGCACGGACAAGGAGCAACTCCTGGCAGGCTTCTAGGCGGAGGGAGACATGAATGAACCGATTACACACCCGAATGAGAGGGATCCTGAGACTATGTAGGTATGGGACTATACAGTTGAGGAAGGCTTACATGAATTGATTGGTACTACCTATACTAACAAGATGCATCTTCTTTTAGGGAGCCCATCACTTAAGAACTCCACAGTTAAGCGTGCTTGACTTGGAGCAATTCTGGGATGGGTGACCTCCTGGGAAGTTTTCCCAAGAAGCGTGTGAGTGAGGACAAAGCACGCTGAAAAGACTCGTGCTGGTCTGTGGGGACAATCGTCAATCCATAGAGCAGCCAGGGATGTTACAAATGTACGGTGTGGTTCGGGGACGAATCAAAGCAGAAGCTGGTGGGCATGTAACACCCAGGTGCCGACGAGGGCGGGGAGTGGTCGCCGGTGCAAGAAGGCACGGACAAGGAGCAGCTCCTGGCAGGCTTCTAGGCGGAGGGAGACATGAATGAACCGATTACACACCCGAATGAGAGGGATCCTAAGACTGTGTAGGTATGAGACTATACAGTTGAGGAAGGCTTATATGAATTGATTGGTACTACCTATAATAACAAGATGCATCTTCTTTTAGGGAGCCCATCACTTAAGAACTCCACAGTTAAGCGTGCTTGACTTGGAGCAATTCTGGGATGGGTGACCTCCTGGGAAGTTTTCCCAGGAAGTGTGTGAGTGAGGACAAAACACGCTGAAAAGACCCGTGTTGGTCTGTGGGGACAGTCGTCAATCCATAGAACAGTCAAGGATGTTACAACAAGCTTGGTGGATGGATTTTGGCTTTTGGGCCATGGCGGCCGAGCTTGATAGCACTTTGGTTGGAAGATAATTGGGGCTTAATTACAAGGGTTAGGCTTGAAGAGGGCGCTGGTTGTAGTTGTCGGCTATGCATCCATTTATTATCATTATTCTCAAAAAAATTATTATGAGGACTTGGATCATCTTTAGTAAGAGTTCTCTAGGGGTTCTTTAAGAATAAAATATTATTACAAAAAGCCACATATGATTTTGGGTTCCTTAGATTTAAAATAGGTTCCTTATCTAAGAACCTTAAAACAAAGTTTTATAGCATTTAATTTTTTTATTTTTTTTTTTGCATTTGATAGTGTCAAAGAGGGAGAGAGAACATATTATATTAAAGAGAAAGAAATTAAGGAACTTAGTATTAGAAACTCCCATTGGAGTGAAAATTGAGTGGGTATCATAAACTCATGGACCGACTTAAAAACTTAAAATGAGTCCATTGAAATTTTACCATTGTTGATGTTCTTATACGTCGCCCGGTTAATTGATGAAAACCTCCATCTAAACTCATTGTTTTTTTTTTCAAAGAAGATTAATTCAATGTCTTAAAATTTTAAATTAATTATCGATCTTAGTTATAATTTAATTGGTTTGATTCAATTTTTTGATTTCATCGGATTAATCCGAATCAATAAGCACTAGGTTTGGTTTGGATGAAATGGAGAAAAAAGGGTGTCTGATTGCAATTTTGTAATTTGTATGAGAATTTTGCAATTTGATGTATATATAAGTCATCATAACATTTTATGTGTCTTGCTAACGAGTGTACTAAGGACATTGTTTAAGAATTTCAAACAAGATCATTATTCATTAAAAAAACTGAATATATCTCTTCTCAATATATTGAATATACAATTTTCCATAAAACTTATTTTTTTAGAGTTCTTAAACAATGCCCTTAAACCATTCATTAGAATTTCTCAATTTTTTTGTTTAGAATAATGGTAATTAAATGGATGCAATTCAAATACTCGATATTTTAATTTGTCTAAAAATTTAAAATGCACCATCTAAACTCAAACTTGAGAATTTCTCTTTGATTTAATTTTATCTTTGAAATATCCCACTCTTAGGCTTGACATGCATTTGTCAAAAAAAAAAAGGCTTGACATGCATTTATGTGGAGTTGTGTTATTTGAACACCTGAATTTGACATCCCGTATAGACGCTGTACATTGATGTGAGTGTGGATGAGATGAAAATGTATAATATTTTAAGATAGAGTATATATAAAGTATGTAATTGTGAGTGGGGCGCCAACATAGGTGTTCAAAATAGGTGTTCATCTATCATTTCTCATTTATGTGTGTTTGGTTGATAGCGTGAATCCGCAAGTGTACGGTTTAATTTCGTCGTCAAGTAATAAAAAGATCGAACCCACAGAGATCGTGATATTAAATAACAATTAATTAATAAATCAATTAAACTAAACAAGACAAAGATTTGGTTTTTGAAATAAGAATTAAATAACAAATCAAGTATTTAAAATGCAATCAAATAAAATCGCAAAACAAATCAAATCTGGAGTTTTTCAAATTAAAAGAGATTTCCAGGAATTGGGTTACCAACAAGACTGCTTATGATACTAAATTGACTACCCCTCTTGTTAATTATCAAAATGCTTTGAAGGTGAATTTATCCTGATAAAGTTAATGTTCCCTCTCGAGATACAAGAACCGTGCCCAATTAAACAAAACCTACTCTCGTGGTAATTGTATTTAAATTGAACTCATTAAGGTTTGTGACAATTCAATGAACCCTCGAAGGACCGCTTCTAACTCTCGTGATTTAAATCCTAAGTTCAATTCTTATGGATCCAATATCTAGGTTCACTTCTCAGTTCCTCCCTAGAATATCTAAGACATGCAAATAGGTGACCAATCAATTCACATGGATGAAGCACAATAAGAACCAAATCTAAAGCAAATTGAAATTAACAAAAAGGGAAAAACATCAATTCATCACTTAAAACAAGTCTTGGTCATAGCGCCAATTCCTAGAAATAAAAACGACTACTCAAGCATTGCCATGGTCATAGCAATCTTGATTAAAAAGAACATAAAAATACTAAGAGAAGAGAAGAAATTGGAGAAGAAGAGAAATCCTAAATTAAACCTAAGGTAGCATCCAAAAGATCCCTATTTTCGAGCCTAAGAGTCCTATTTATAATGTAGGTTAACTTGGGATTAAAACAATTACAAAATCAGATAAAAAAAATAAATCAAAATCCCAGATTTTGTACGTCACAGCCGTGACCAATTCTGACTTGGAGAGCTGCTTCACTGATGGCTGTCACGGCCAGGCCGTGATAATTGTCACGTTCAGGCCGTGATGGCTGTCACGGCCAGGCCATGACAGCTTCTGACTTTTGCGTTCTTCTTTTTCTTCAGCCCTACGCGATCATGGTCGTGATGCTTGTCACACCCAGGCCGTGATGGTCTCTGTTTTGCTCATTTTTCTTGTTTTTCAAGTTCCATCTTCATGCAAACTCCAAATCAACTGGATTTACGCATTTTCATATTCAATTCCTGCACACAAACACTACAAAACTACCTTGCCCGTTCCAAGGTAAAAACTAACAAAAATAAAATTAAAAATGCCTAAACTACATGAAAATGCATGCAATATGATAAATAAATATGAGGTGAAATCACACTCATCACGTATCTCGTAAGAAGTGACAAAAAAGTATATTTTTTTCGAAAGCGACAAAAAGTATATTTAAAGAGCGACAAAAAGTATATTTTTACGTATTATAATTGAGTCATGCGAATCAGTGCCCTAACTGGTTAAGGATTCCTAAATCAGAAAGTTTGCATAGGAAATATAACTATACCACTCTTCAAGACTTTAAATACAACAACTCCCAATGCATTTTTTCTATTCCTTGTTCCTTAACCAGTGCCCTACTGGTTAGCATTCTCCATTATAATTTAGAGAAATGATTTTTGTACATCAAAATGTGACACTACAATTTTTTTTTGTGTATTTTCGAGAAGCGTCAGGATCGTGTAGAGTGCAAGACCAATAAGGCCATTGCCTTAGGCCCCACTTTTTTTAACTATATATATATATATAACATTAATTGGCTTGGCGAATAACAAGACCTAATTCCACGTATAATGTATGCATTATTGAGACCGAAAATAAATCACATGTAAGTGCAATCCGCAACATCAGTTACATTTCAAAGCCTCCGCCTTTATGCTTTTATTACTCTTCCACGTACATTTAATAGTTAGTTACCATTGAAGGTAATCCACATAATTAACAATTGAGAAATGGGAATGCAACTATGCAAAATGATAAAATAGTCGTCGGAGGTAATTAGTTAATATTTCATTACTTTTTTATATTTCGAAAATTTACCTGTTATTTTACTATATATATATATATGTTATAAAATTTTAATATTTTACTTCAAATTATTTGAGCTCTCTCATTTTTCTATTTTTTTTCTCCTCATCTTCATATTCTATTGAGAGTGAAATGTTAAAATTGCTTAATTATGAAACTTTGATATATAAATTCACAACTCAAAAAGCTAGATGATTAATATGAGAACTAATAATTTATATAATATTAAGTCTCTTTAAAATTTTCGCCTAAGGTTTCAAAATTCCTATACACGGCTCTGAGAAGCGTGTATGCAAAGAAGATAAAAAGTAAGTAACAGATAGATATAAACATATACGATGTCACATATAATATCCAAAATTTGTGTTCAAATAACATAACTTTATAATTTATAACGATATAGCTTATCATTTCGTTTACAGACCATATAATTACAATTGCAATATTGTACTATGAATGATTCAATATACTCAAAATCTCTGATTCAGTGGTGGCCCTGAACACCGTTGAGATGGGCGATCGTCCAGGACCCCATTTTTTGGTGGGAACCATATAATAGGTAAAATTTTACTTAGTAAATACCAATATTATATAAAAAATTCATATAATTATTTTTTAAATAAAAATAATCATTCCAAAAAATTAATAATAGAGTGATAGAAAATAATATGATAAGTGTATCTGTGCATATTAGAATATCTTTTTAATTTAATATATTTTAAAATTTGTCACACTCTAAATTTATTTCCTATTTAGACTTTTCATTTCCCCTAATTCTCTCATTCTCTTTCTCTCTCTATCCCAGTCTCTCTGACTTTCGGTCTTTCTCAATCATTCAGAATCAAGAAACGAATTATTCGCCAGTAAAAAAAAAAGAAACGAATTATTTGCCTGTGGAAGAAAAGCTTAGGAGGCATTTAATTGTTTAGTATTGTGAAGAAAAGCCTATGGAAGGATTATTTGAGTAGTATAGCACATATGAGGGGATTTGTGGTTTTTTGTTTAGTATTGAAAGGTTTCGGTCATTCTTTGACAAGGACTTGAAATCATGCTCCAAACATCTTGAATCTTATCTAAAACATGATAATTGTTGTGATCTTGATGGATAAATTCTATTTGAAAAATTAAAAGTCATCGGAGATATTTAACAGTTGAATTAAAATCAAGCTTTATGATATTGAGTTCTTTGAAGACATTTAGTTGTTTTCCTAATGCATGCACAACTCAGAGAATAATATTAACTATCCATGTTACTATTGTATCAGTTGAGAGAAGTTTTTTTAAATTGAAATTGTTAAAATCTTATTTACAATCTACCATGTCACCAGGTAGACTAAATAGTCTTGGTTGGATTTCTATTGAAAATGATTTTTTAAAGAACATTGATTATGAATGGATTAATAATGATTTTGTAGCAAAAAATAGGATTTGGATTACCCGCATTTACACATTCACGGAGTTATAAGATATACCATTGGATCAATCTTGCTTTTAATTTTTTTAATACACACTCAAATGCATCTAATGGTCTATATCAATAAATGCGTGAATACGTGAAAATAATAAATGCAAGGAATCCAAATCCATTTTTGTAAGAAGGACAATTTTCAAATGATTATGAGGACACCATTTTTATCAGTTCGTCCAGGGCACCCAAAATCTCAAGATCGGTTCTGCTCTCATTAGTATTTTGAGATCATGATAAAATCAAAATTCGTAGAAAAATACAAAAAAAAGTAATAAGAAGTAAAAACAGCTCATAAAATTTAGTATATAAACTCTCTCTCTCACTCTCTCTCAATATATATATATATATATATATATATATATATATATATATATATATATATATATATATATATATGAAATGGCCGTGATATCCTGCATGTCATCGTTTGTGCATAGGACTATAAAGACTCAATTCTTATTTCGACTTCAATCACCACTTAATTGCTTTTTGATCTATACGTCTTCGTTAAGTCTCAGTCTGAGATGGCGAAATTGTCCTCAACTTGAATATTCCTAGTTGTGCTATTGAGTGCCAATTTATTTGTTTGTGGATCGCTCCCATTGCCTGGATTTGTTTTATAATTCTTCCTAGCCCGTGTTCTGATATCCACAAGAAAGATGACGAACATGGTTAATTCAATATGTCATTTTCATCGAATGCTAATTAATTACAACCATATGTTATATATAGTCCAACTAGCTATGGTGTCAGAATAAAATTTTAATGGTAGGTTTCTTTTCATTGATATTCATGAAAGTTCATTCTTCCGAAGTTGAAAAGTTGAAAAGAGAAATCTAAGCGTGTTTGGAAAATGTGGAAAAAAATTATGCTGATAATCAATTTTTGTATAGTCGATTATTGTGATGATAGATTATAATTAATCAGAATCTATTTTTGTTTGGGTCTGTTTGCTGAAAGCGATTTTAAGATAATCTCTTTCGTTTAGTTATGCAAAAAAAAATTCACTTTTATACAGTAAATTACGAAAAATGGTATAAAGTTATTTGTATAATTTAATAATATTTATCTAGCTAGAAGTTAGTTTTGTAGGGATAAACAAGGTAGAGAGTTTTGAGAATGAAAATAATCAAATCACAACAATCTTAAACTAAAACAAACTAGATGGCATAAAACAGTTTTTTTCTTCTACAAAAGAAGTTCTTTTTATTAATTTAAACAAAGTATCAAACATGTTAGATTACTTTAAAAACAGTGTTTTGGGATAAAACAACTGAATTTGGAAAAATCAGCTTTCCCAAACATGCTGGATCTGCTAGTTCTAAAACAATGGTTTTAAACCATGGGAAACAAACGATGCAATAAATTAAGGAGCAATCAATATTAAATGAAAAAAAGAAACTACTTACATGAACAAGGATTCAGCTAGCTGGGGAATGGGATTCAGAGCTTGAACTAAGAATTTAGGGTTAAAGATTCCCGATAGAAGACGAACCATGATGAACAAAGGGTGAGGTAATGAGGAGTGACTGCTTAATTTGAATTGCTGGAAAGCGAGAAAGAATGGGAGATTTAAAGAGCAGGACTGAGGTTTGAATTTGACTCAGTAATGCAAGTGTCAATATTTTCTATTATTAATTAAATTAAATCCATGCAGAAATAGTCCCTCCTTTTTTATAAACTATGTACTTTTTGTTTAGTTAATTTGTTCAAAGTTTAAAATATACGATTTGTGTAGTTGTCACTTGCCACTACAAATTGAAATAATCAAGTAATGAGGTACATGAGGATGAAGGCGTGTGAACTATAGCATGGTGTTTTCCCACTGCACGGTTAAAGACAACGAACAAATCCTATAAATTTTTTTTATTTTATAAGCCAAACATATGTTGATGGGATTATAGGGATATTTGGAACCCATATACAAAGTGCATCAAAATTGAGTACATGTAAAAACCGCTCCAAGAGAAATATCCTGCCAAGACCAATTAGCCTACCCAACCAGGACCAAAGATTTTAGAGGATATGGTGATGCCCACATATCCAACAAAATAGAAAAATTAAGGCAATAACCAGCTTTGAAGGCACTTGATCTATTACTACTTACATGACTTTACACATTCTATGGGATTTATACACCAATCAACAAAAGAAAAGCAACCTTTCTTCACTCGGCTGCTGTACCATGACCATACTCTTATTTTTATCAACTCAATCACCCTGTCAAAGTGTATTTGAAAAACCTGGAAAAAAAAGATTATGTTGATAATCGATTTTTGTATAATCGATTATTGTGATAATCGATTATAATCAGAATCTCTTTTTGTTTGGGTCCGTTTCTCCAAAAAAAGATTTTAAGATAATCTATTTCGTTTGGATGATGCAAAAAAAATTACTTTTACATAATAAATTACGAAAAAGGGTATGAAGTTATTTATTTATATTAATAATATTTATGCTTTTTTAATATTAAAACTTGTTAAAATATTTTATTTTTTAACCAAAAAATTTTTTAAAAAAATAATATAAATAAATAAATAATTAAATATGTCAATGTATGTTGCACCAACTTGACTTGAGTATTCCACGTTGATGTTCCATCTAAGTTAATTAAAAAAAATACAAAACGTAAAGTAGCTGGGAGTGAGGTGGGGGCAAGATCGGAAAAGTATATGTAAGTGGGGGAATAATCATAATCTAGTATTAGAGAGTCCTCCAAACTGGATTATTTCAAAATAGCTTTTTTTCCAACAAAATAAGCCTTTTTTAAAAATAAGTTAAATCCCAAACACTTCAAATTATTTATCAAACATATTTTTAAGCAGAAAACAACTAAAACTTGGAAAAACCATCTTTCCCAAGCACCTTCTCAGAGTCTAGAGCTCCATGGTTGAATATTATCTCATTCCTTAGAAGCCATAAGCTCCAAATTGTTGCAAACCAAATCAACCTCCAACCTTTTTTTGAAATTCTTCCCCTCCGTAATCCGCAATGTTGCAATAGGTGATCCCCAAGATTCCCTGCCAAAATCAGTAATGCACCCAACCAATAATATAAATACATCCCTTCCGCCCGGGTAGGACCCGACCCAATACACCAGGATACGAAACCTTGTGAGATAACCCGAGGGAACTCATCAGACCAACACGTCGGATAAGCTGAGAATAGGAGCACCTCATCCATCACCCTACTGGGTCATTCTCGGTTAAGGTGTCCTGAAATATAGACAAGACCAGCCCACCTGGGACCGAGAGGATCCCTCGAGAGCCTGGACTGAACTAATATAGCTAGGGTAATGTCCCTGTAACGAGGCCGAGTATCGCACCACCACGGCACAACCGTTTACTCGAAGACATAGTAGTAGGACTATACCGACCTAGGCAACCCCGCTAACTCGTATCCCGGTTTGGAGTCACCACATGCACTCTGGAGCGTAAGAGTACACGGCGATTGGCAAAGCTCGTTAATCCCTTGCCGAGTAGCATAACCGTCCAGTGGGATCCGGTCTTGGATGTTCCAAAACGTTCTATGACCATGTGTCCCCTATGATAGCTTACCATCGTACCATCCGTCCTTTAGAGGGACACGCGTCACAGAGCACTTGGAGGCCCTACGGACCACACCGCATCCGTAATACCCGCCAAATGGCCCGAGAGGGGGACCACGAGGTGTCTGAAAAGTCGATCGCTTATTCGCCTATATAAGGAAGGAACTATTCACGTAAGGGAAGCGAATGACTAAGGCATAAACCCTACTCTACCTCTCCAAACCCTAATCACCCAAACTTACCCTAAATCTTGTTCAGCCACCGGAACATTGACGCCACCTTGGGGCAAGGTAAAACTATTCCCTTGCCACACTTGACAACCCAAGAACGATGGTGCAGACTAGGAGCGGAGGAGGTGATGGACCGTCCACGCAGCAACAACCCTCCACAGAGGCTCCACATGTCTACCCCGCTGTCATTCAACGTTTCATGAGAGCGATGGAAAACCTCCAACGTGATAATGATGAGATGAAAGCACTACAAAAAATTTAACTTTTAGTGACGGACGAAAACTGTCACTAGAAGTCAAAAATCCGTAGGTAAATGTCGGCAAGACTTTTACCTTCGGTCATTCTACATGTCAACTTTAAGGGGGCAAATAGCTATGGTTATTTGTGTGTCACTATAGGCTTTACCTACAGATGACATGTTGGAACCAAAGTGGTTTTGGATTTAATAATCTCTAAGTTTTGATGCTAACAAAAAGATTAAATTTGCTTGGCAAAGTGTTAGTTGGGATCTAACATGTGCTTTCAGTTATGCAAGAATATTTACATATAAGTAAAATAAACGTGGGATAAGTTCTAATTGAAAAATACGCGTCCACCCTTGTAGACGGGCTGCTCAAAAACTTTGGTAAAGTTACTTCTTTAGACAGGCTTACTTAAGTAGACGAAACACTAAATACTTGCTAGATGAATACCTAAATAACTTTTTAGGTACAGCAATTCCAAAGACTTGATAAATAAGCGCATCCATCTTGCCACGTAAGCAGACGGAAGTAATTAGTTGAAGTAAATGAACTGAAAAATAAAGTAATCTAGTAGACGAGCTCTAACCGCCGCGTCATTAGATGGAGATATTTTATAGCTCATTGAGGAATAGCAAGTCCGAAGACTTGATAGACAAAAGGATATGCCACGTCATCGAGGCAGGCAAAGTAAAATATTAAGCAGACTTAGTCTCTCATATAACTAAGTAGACGGGGTTTCTTTTTAGACGAGCTCCATCTTAGAATGAATTAAATGCAATCCGAATCTCTTGAATTTATTTCAAATGATTGATATTTATTTAAATAGAATATTTGTTCTTCACATTTTTTATCTGCTTTAATGTTTCACCTTGTTGTAAAAGAAACATAGTACCATCAAGAAATGCAAAAAGCAGAATCATACAATAAGATACTACAAAACGATCTGTACGATGACAACTTTATGGCTGAAAAAGCTGGATTATACACAAAGGAGGAACAACAAATGCTCAAGCTGTAATACTCAGAGGAGTGAACCTCCAATTTCATGCTACCTCGATAACCAAGAGTACTATTCAGCATTGCCGTAATCAAGCTATCAGTCACAACGGATATCATGCATTAAATGCTATCTCTAAACGGGATTATTCAAAGTAACCGTTGAAGAAAGACAAGTGAAGAAGAAGGTCACTATAAATAAAAGACCTCAAGTTCTGAATAAAAAAACTTTTGCCAATCGATAATCACTCATTCTAATATTCTTTCAAAAGCAAGAGTCTATATTCTTTAGTTTGAATATTGTTGTAATATTCAACTGATCTTAAACTGTCATATCCTCACACATAGTGAGTTAAGAAGATCAAACATTATATCTCTTTGTTAGAGTGAGAGCCTGAAGAGGCTTGGTAAGAAAGAAATACTTGTAGCCTGGAGAGGTGTTGAATACTTTGTTGTAATCTATTTGGAGAAATAGTGGATAAATCCTTCAAGTCAAAGGGACTGGACGTAGCTCTTGGTTGGAAGAGAGTGAACCAGGATAAAATCTCTTGTGTGAATCTTTTATCCCTAAACTCTTCGGTTTTATTTTCTTATACTAACTGTGGGGTTTTGATATTGCTTTTGTTAAAGTCTTTTAAAAATGATCTTTGTCTTTGTGCTTGCTTCATTTCTAATCTCCTTGAGTGCAAAAATTGTTTTAAAGGTTGTTTTTTGAAAATTATTAACAAACACAATTCAACCCCCCTTCTTGTGTTTGCCTGTGTCAACTTCGGTTGGTATCGAGCTCGGCCTCGAAAGGGTTGAGCATCTAACCAGATGTTGAGGAGTACGAGCCAATAACCATGGATGAAGAAGGACAAGCTATCAACAAACCTCCTCTCTTTGATGGTTCCGATTATGACAATCGGAAGAAGAGGATGATGGCATTTTTGGATGCACAAAGTCTAGACATCTGGGAGCTCATAGAAACTGGTTATCAACGAACCCAAAAATGAAAATGGAGCTGCCTTGCTAGAGCAGATCGGGACAGCCAGATCAAAAGGCAAAGCATCAACTCAATCTTAAAGCTAAGCATTATTTGATGTGTGCCATCACTAGATCTGAAAATGACAAAGTTCACAGCTGCAATATTGCTAAAGAAATATGGGATACTCTTGCCCTAGCTCATGCAGGTTCCTCACAAGTTAAGGAATCCAAGATCAGCATCTTTGGTTCATCCGTATGAGCTGTTCAAGATGGGTGAACATGAAACAAGTAGACCAAATGTTTGGAAGATTCCAAACCATCACCAATAGTCTCGGATCTCTATGAAAAATTTATGAAAATAGAGATCACATCGGAAAAAATCCCGATAAGTCTATCCAAGAAATGGAGGCCCAAATTAAGCTGCTATTTAGGAAGCCAAAAACCTCGAATACACTCTCTTTGGAAGAGTTTCTTGGATCTCTCAAGGTTCATGAACTTGAACTTAATGAAGAAGAAAATTTCAGAAAAGGAAAATCTATTGCCCTAAAGGCAAAGAAAACAAGTTCATCAAAATCTCTCAAAGATCTTTGAGTCATCATTAGTCCGAATCTTGATGATAATGAAGGATCGAGATGAGGATGAATTATCCTTTATCTCCATGAAGATTCAACATATGTGGAGAAAAAAAGGTGGTTTCAGGAAGGAAGCAACTCAACAAAAAGTTTTCCAAGGAGAAGTGGACTCAAGGAAAAAGGTCCACCCTTGTGCTTTGAATGCAAGAAACCTGGTCATTTCAAAGTGATCGCTTGAGCTAAATGATAAAAAAGAAATTCTTCAAAAAGAAGAAAGGATTAATGGCTACATGGGAGGATCTTGATCTGTCATCATTAGATGAAGAAAATGAAGTCGAGGAAGAAGCAAATATCCTGTCTCATGGCGAGACAATGCATCGTAAAGTGAATACACCGATGCTTTGAGGTAATGGACTCGACCCATCCACTTTACAAAATGATTTTTGATGAATTGTTGCACGAGTCATCTATACTATCACGAGAATATAAGAGTCTCAAAAAGAAGTTTTCTAAACTGTCTAAAAGAATATGATAGGTGCATGCATCGAGAAACAAAATCTCAAAAATGAAAACGACATACTAAAATCAGTGAATGTCAGTCTAGCTGACAAAGTGATGTGTGAATCTGATGTCTCTTGTGAAGTTGCAAAACTTAAACAAGATATAACATATCTAACTGATTCTCTATCAAAGCTTATAGGTGGATCAGATAAGCTTAATCTCATTTTAAGGTACTCTAGGTCACCTTATGATAAATCTGGTCTTGGTTATGACAAAGAGAAGCAAGACGCATCTCACAAAAAGTTAAAACCACTTAAATAGCATAGAGCTTCAAAAGTTCCAAATAAATATACCAAAGCTAAGTCTAGCTCGTCCAATACCTTTTGTAAAGTGTGTGGAAAAAGTGGGCATATTACATCTAGATGCATACACAATAAACATGCTAAGCATACTCGTCCAGTGACAACTAACAAGAAAGGACCTAAGTCAGTTTGGGTACCTAAAGATAAGATAATACCTGTTGCAGATTTGCTTAACAACAGGAAGAAAATAGATGTCTTGGTACTTGGATAGTGGCTGCTCACGACACATGACGGGAGAAAGGTCTATGTTCAAAAACCTTAAGCCCAAAGATGGTGGCTGGGTTACATTTGGAGGAAATCAGAAAGGGAAAATCATTAGTATAGGTAAAATTGGTAAACATCATTTTCCCTCCATTGATAATGGTATTTTAGTAAATGGCTTGAAGCACAATCTACTGAGCATAAGTCAATCATGTGACAGTGGATATGCAGTGTCTTTTGATAAGAACATGTGTACTGTCAAGAAAGATGATGGATCACTTTTATTCACTGCAAAAAGGCAAAACAATCTCAATAAGATTGACTTAGAGGACCTCTCAAATCAAAGTGTCTATTGTCTAGTATCCATTGAAGATGAGCGATGGATTTGGTACAAAAGGCTAGGTCATGCAATCCTGAAATTAATTTCAAAGCTAAACAAGCATAACCTCGTGAGAGGACTATCAAACCTTAAGTTCAAATCTTATGCTCTCTGTGATGCATGTCAAAAGGGAAAATAAGTCAAAGGTTCTTTTGAATCTAAGAATGTTGTTAGTACCAATAGACCACTATCGTTACTACATCTTGATCTTTTTGGTCCAACAAGGACTGCCTCTGTCAGTGGTAAGAAATATGGTCTTGTCATAGTAGACAATTACACTAGATGGACACGGGTTATGTTCCTAACTCACAAGGATGAGTCTTCCAAGGTCTTTTCTGTATTTTGCAAACGTGTACAGAATGAAAAAGGCATGTGTATCATTTCAATCGAAGTGACTATGGGGGAGAGTTTGAAAATGAGTTATTTCATAAGTTATGTGAAGAGAGTGGTATCCTTCACAACTTCTCAGTACCTAGAACACCACAGTAAAATGGTGTGGTAGAGAGAAAGAACAGATCTCTTCAAGAGATGGCTAGGACTATGCTCAATGATAACTCTGTCCCTAGACACTTCTGGGCTGAAGCTGTTAATACTGCCTGTTACATTCAGAACAGAATATACATTAGTCCTATCATGAATAAGACTCCTTATGAACTGTGAAAAGGAAGAAAACCCAACATATCTTATTTTCACCCATTTGGTTGTAAATGCTATATATTGAATACTAAAGATCAACTTGGTAAGTTTGATGCTAAAACAGACAGTGGAATACTATTAGGATATTCTGAAACATCTAAGGGCTTTAGAGTTTATAATTTTAGGACTCTGATAGTAGAGGAAAGTATTCATGTCAAGTTTGATGACAAACAGCCTGATAAGAAATTATCAGAGCTAGATGAAGCTTTTTGGGATCTTGATCTAAGCATTCCAGGAGACTCACCTGAGATAAAAGTTGATGATCAAGAAGATGACCCCACTCAACGACCAGAAACTTCCACTTCTCCATATGGTACAGTTCAAAAATCTTGGTACTTCAAGAATTATCATCCGCAAGAACAGATCATTGAAAAGCCCAATGACAAGCTAAGAACCAGGACCAACCTTGAGAGAACAAGACAATTCGCACTAGTCCGAGTTGGAACCAAAAGCGATGCGAGGCTCCGCTTAGATGATGGTTGGATTCTAGCTATGCAAGAAGATCTCGATCAATTTGAAAGAAGTGATGTTTGGACTCTGGTTCCATTGCCCAAAGACAAATCGGTGATTGGAACAAAGTGGGTTTACAAAAACAAACATGATAAAAATGGTAAGGTAATAAGAAACAAAGCAAGACTTGTTGCTCAAGGTTTCTCTCAAGAAGAAGGTATAGATTATCTCAAACTTTTGACCTGTTACTAGATTAGAAGCTATTAGAATTCTACTTTCATGCGTTGCACATCATAGTATTATGCTTTTTCAGATGGATGTTAAGAGTGCTTTTCTGAATGACTTTATTAATGAAGAAGTCTATGTTATGCAACCTCCGAGTTTTGAGTGTGAAACCCGTCCCCAGAGCATGTATATAAGCTTAAGAAAGCTTTGTACGGTCTTAAGCAAGCTCCTAGAGCTTGGTATGATAGACTAAGTTCCTTTCTTATGGAAAATGGATTCAATAGAGGAAAGGTTGACACAACCTTATTTAGAAAATCCATTAAGTCTAATTTCATAGTTGTACAGATATATGTCGATGATATTATCTTTGGTGGTACTAATGAGTCTCTATGCAAAGAATTCTCTAAGTTAATGTAGAAAGAGTTTGAAATGAGCATGATGGGAGAACTCAAATTCTTCCTTGGACTTCATGTAAAACAAACCATGGACGATGTGCTCATCCACCAAACTAAATATACAAAAGAACTTCTAAAGAAGTTTAATATGGATGATTGTAAATCAATGAATACTCCTATGCACCCCACTTCCATACTACAAAGATGATAAAGAGAAAAGGTAAACCAAAAGGTATACGAGAGGTATGATAGGATCTCTCTTATATCTTTCTGCGTCTAGGCCTGATATTATGTTCAGTGTATGTTTATGTGCTCGATTTCAATCCGATCCTAGAGAATCTCACGGTTAAGAGAATTTTTAGATATTTAAAAAGTACTACTAATCTTGGTTTGTGCTTTAAGAAAAATGAAGATTACAGATTAGTTGGTTTTTGTGATGTTGACTATCTTTGGAGATAGAATTGAAAGAAAAAGCACTAGTGGAGGATGTCACTTCATTGGAGCTAATCTTGTCTCATGGTCAAGCAAAAGACAAAGTACCATTGCTTTATCAACTACCTGTTTAGTATATATCGGGTGCAAATTCTTTCGCTCACAACTTCTCTCTGGATCAAACATCAATTGGAGGACTACAATGTATTTTGTAAGTAGTATCCCGCTTATGTGTGATAATACTGCTGCAATAAATCTATCTAAGAATACAATTTTGCATTCTAGAGCTAAACACGGAGAGATTAAACATCATTTTATTAGGGATTATGTGCAAAAAGGTGTGATTGATATTCAATTTGTAGATACTGACCATCAATGGGCATATATCTTTACTAAACCTCTTGTAGAGGACATATTTATCTTTATTAGGAAGCATCTTAATATGATATGTGTGGATTAATTTAGGCATCCAGCCTCGAGAAAATTTGTTTTGCTAATCCTCCGTCTACTACCTATGCTCGTTTAATACCTATTTGAAGTTGTCGTCTATTGCATATTGTATTGCACGTCCATGTGACTCGTCCACTAATCCAGTTATCGTGTCCATTGATTAGTTTCAGATGAGTTAACATCTGCCTATGTTTAAGCATTTTTTTGTGTTAATAAATGCATTTATTTTGTCTCAAGACAAATTTATCCTTTATTCTCTTTGCTGTGTCAGTTCTTCCATCAATCCCATCAAGACCTTTTTATGGTTCCAAGTTACCAACACCGTTTTATCATAATGACATGTCATGTCAAAAGTTGTTTTTTAACCTTTGATATTCAAAATTCCTTTAAAAGTAATATTTTCCCTCTGAGAAAAACTTTACGCTTCCATAACCTCTCGAGCTATCTCTCTCTCTCTTTACCTCTCTCTGCTTTCAAACCCTAAGCTCTTTGATCACCTAAAATGGCTTCTTCTTCTACCTTTAACGTGGACAAGCTTAACTTGGCTATAGAGCATCATTTCAACCTTGGAGTGCTACAAGACTACAATCTAGACATAAGCAAATATGTTCATGCAGGCTGGGTAGGAGGACTCTTCACGGAGAAAGTCTATCTTTCCCAACCTGATCAGGGATTTCTGTAGAAACGTCCAACTGACCGATACTGATTTCTTCTCAAAGGTTTTAAGAAAGAAGATTGTAATCTCGAAGAAGACTATTGCTGATGCAATTTCCTGTGCTCAGGAGGGTTTAGTTTTCACTGAGTCATGGGAAGAGGACTTGGGTGGCTCTGAGACTATTGAAGTTTGTCTCATGAAGGAAGATACAGTCAGAACTCGCACCTGGAAGGCTATTGAAATGAATGACATTGTTCGTATCCTTCATCAGCTTCTCAACAAGGTAATTCTTCACAAGGTTGGATCCAAGGACAACCTCTCCTCTCTGCACAAATTATGTCTTTGCCATCTTCTCACAGAATCAAAAATCAATCTTCCAAGAATCATGTACGGAAGATTCAGAGACACTGTGATGAATAAGGAAAGACTCTCAACAATTCCCTTCTGCCATCTTCTCTCCAAGATTTTCAAGGCTCGAGGAATTCATGAGATTCTTGCTGCAAAGACTCTTGAGGAGCAAGCTAGGTTATTGACTGAAATACCAATGTCTGCTGCAGACTTTGGAAAAATGAATATAGCCAACATGAACCTCAATACCTATGCTGCTGCTGCAATGGCCAAGACTAAGGAGTTAATGAAGGCTAAAGAAAAGATGGTGGAACAAAATAATGCTGAAGTCCTAGGAGTTAAAAGGGTAACTAGGCAAAAGACCATTGCTACAAGGAAGCCTGCCCCTAAGAGACCTGCATATGGCATTGTTATCAGGGAACCTTCTGATGCCCCTGCTGCAAAGAAGCAAAGAAGAGTTATCTTCTCTCACAATGAAGATGAGGAAGATGATGAGGACAACATTCCTATCAGTACAATTCTAAAGCCGGAAGACCTGCGTTGTTTCAGCTGCCGAGGCCGTTAGTGCTGTTCCAACAATTGTTTCAACTAAACCAAGAAGGCAACCAGCAAGGAAACCTAGATCAACTAAGACTTCTAAGGTAACCATCTCTGCTAATGATCCTTTTTCAAATAGTAGTAGATGCCCTAGTGTCTAGTTTAGAAACTAGGATTGATGGTGAGCCTGTCTCCTCTCCAAATGATGTGTACATTCCCACACCCCTTTTCACCCCAACCAACACAAATAGTCACTTCACAATTTCAACCTATTATCCATGCCGATGATCCTTGGTTAAATCAACCAGGATGATGGCATTTCCCCTAGTGCTCCTTTCCCCAGACCCTTGAAAACCTTATTTCCCCTTCACCCCAACCTCGTCCCTTTATAATGGCAAATCGAGGATTGGGCCAAGGTAAAAAAGGGAATGGAAAATTCTATTTCATTCTCACCAACCTGAACCCAGAACACATTCCAACCGGATGGTATCCTCTGCCCCGAGTATGAGGAAGAAATCAGCCCATCTTTTGAACCCCTTTACCTACCTCATCCCGAGTGTAAACTTATAAAAATGTGCCTTCTCAAATGTACAATAACTTAGGGCCATTAGTCACTCACCTACCCCTAAACAAATTCCCCCAAAAAAAATTTACCCAGAACCTTGTCAAAACTCCTCCTTTCTCACCCCTCACTTGATGGAGTTGAGAGACATATTATACCTATTTGGGAGACCGATCCCAATAGGAAAAATCTTCCTACCATTCTGAGAGAAGAGCAAGATCTTCTAAGCATGTCCCCATGATCATGCCAAGGGACACAAAATGGGTGTCTTTTGAGCATCCCGAGTATATGGGAGGGCCTTCGACTTCTTTCCTACGGATCGGCTCTTCTATGAAATGCTTGAAGTGGGAATTCAGTCAAATCAAGGCGATAGAGTGTGTATTTTGTCCCTCCATCCTCATTTGAGGCATAATGAAGCAACCAGAATTGGAATCAAGCCCTACGGGATCTGTCCCAAGACTGCCAATGCTAGATCTAAATGAGGACAAGGACATGAAAACAGAAGATTCCAAGGAGGGTGATGCGATACGATTTTGGCAAGTATACCTAGTCGCAAACAAGTAATACGGTGGTGAGACCGGATGTCGTTCTCGTGGAATCGTGGACAAGTACCCGCCATAAATTGGACTACTATGTAGACGATCGTTTGGATGGAAGGGAGCTCAATACTAAGTACCAAGCCCGCAAAAGTAAAACAAAACAAAAGCAGACAAAGAATAAAATGTTTTTGGTCTTTTAGGTATTTTATCAAACACTCGGAAAGCAGAGATGTGATCAACAAATGGATAGAATTGTTAGGGTTAGACTACACTAATCATCCCTTGATTGCAATGACGATTAATAACACAATTTCTAATTCAATTATGACAATCAAATCTTAAAATACTCAAACCCTAATGTCTTAGGTGGAATGAGCCTAAAACCCCAAATTAAACCCCTAATGTCTTAGGTGGAATAACATGAGATTTTGCATGAAGAGTCAAGATTTAAGAGATTGCAAGCACCCCAAGACCTATGTCTAGGTTCATGAACTACTTGACATTTGATTCATGAGCATGCCTTAACATCAATCTTTCAATTGTATATTAAAGCAACAAATCATTCCAAGGATGATCAAACCTAGGAAAGCATTAAGCGAGGAATCAAATACTCATAAAGAAATAGGAATTCGTATTACAACCAAATCATGAAACAATCAAGTTCAGAAAAGTTACCATATAACCCCAACAAGAGGGTTTAGCTACACATAATCAAAGGCAAAAACAAAAAGAAAAGAAATAGAAAAGGAAGGAAAGAACTCCATGGGAGGATCCCGAGTGAGGGCAGCGCCGGAGAGAATGATTTAGGGTTAGGATCCCGCTACGTTGCCGGGAGAAGGCCTTTATAACTTTCGTGCAGCGTCCACGGCCAGTGATAGCCATCACGGCCAGTAGTGATGGGTTCTGCCCTGGCGCCTCTTCCTTTTTGAATCATCACGTAGCGATGCTCATCATGGCAAGGCGTGATAGGTTCTGTCTGGTCCAGCTAGCGGTCACGCGGCGTGGGCATCACGGCTGGCGTGACCAGTTTTGACTTTTGGAGGTGCAGTACCGGTGACGAGTCACGATCGTGATAGCCATCACGGCTAGGTCGTGGCAACCGACTTTGGCTTCTTTCTCTTGGTTATTGCTCCCATCACGACTTGGTCGTGATAGGCTCCCAGCAGCTCATTGTCTTCTCTTTTAAAGCTCTATCTTCTTCCAAGCTTCATCATGGCTAAATCTTGGGCATTTAATCATAAATTCCCTGCAAAGCAATACACAAAACCACCTTATCCAGTTCCAAAGGAAAAACTAACCAAAATCAAACTAAAATGGCCTAACTATATGAAAATGCATCTTTGAAATGTACATGGAAAATGAGGTGAAATCACACTCATCAATGCACTGAGTTGAATCAGTATGTGATCTTGACCAAGAAACCTATGACTTCTCAATGCTGGATTTCCTTTTTGCACGGTGAATCCATTGAGGATGATCAATGAGCATGGAAATTTGATGATTTATGGAAGTCTCACATTATCCACTGCACCGGAGGAAGCTTCTTCCTCCGTCATATGCGAGAAAGAAGAGAAGAAGGTTATTCCCAAGTGCGAGGGAAGTGTGGTCTTTCACACTTTAGATATATGATCTATAAAGACCTCAGGGACTTCCTATAAATAGTAGGAATGTGGAATTCATCTATCCCGTTAGATGGGGCAAAGGAAATCTCAATAAAACCTCCACCTACTTCTAAGCCTATCACGGATGAACTGGCTTGAGGAACATGGTCAAGCTGCCATTGTGGTTGGTTTAGAAGATACACTGAATCCATTCCAACAGAGCTCATCGGAAAGACAATCTTCTCAACCTTTAGCTCTAGTTGTGATGCACCCTGAAGAGCACTTCAAGAACACTGAGCACTTTTCAAGAGTGCAAAGCTCAAGACAACGGACTCTGCCATCTAATATAGAAGAGGTTCTTGGAAAAATAGTTGATGAAAGGGTTGGCAAGATAGTTGATGAGAAAGTTGAAAAGATAGCGGGAAGATCAAGGAGGATGTCCATCAGCAAGTTCTAACTTCAATGGCTCCAACCTTAGAGGTTGTAAATAAAATACTTGAATTCCTCATGGACTTCAAGAAAAGTCAACCTTAGAACCCTCATCCTCCACCACCTTTACCTTTATTTTCTTTTTTTGTCTTGACGATGATGGTTCTCTCCTTTTAACTTTTTGGTTGATGACAAAAGGGGGGAAAAAAGGAAAGAAAATAGATTTATATATATAAAGTCAGTTTTGAAAAGCTCTTATTTTTTTGCATCTGCATATTCTCTTCTGCTTAAAGCTCACGATACTTATGTTTGCTTATTTTCTTTGATATTTGCGACTCTGTTACTTATGTTTATTTATTCTCTTATATATACTCCAAGTATGATGGTCTTTGCACCTATTCATTAGCTTATATGCAGTTGTTTTTCAAATGCTTATTAAGCTTAAATATTTGTATGCTCGTTGATAAGCCTCGGCTTATCTAGTTTTATAACTAGATGGATTTGGGCTTCTGTGCTAATTATTCGAGTTCAATCTCGTTTTTGCCCAAATTTGGCCTTGTTTTGTTCCTAAGTTAGACTTTGACTCGTTCTAGGCATTTTTAGTAGTTTTTAGTCTATTTTGAATAGAATTACATTGTTTCGGGTTAAAGTGAAGCTGCGAGAGTCAAGAAAGTCAAGAAACAGTGGAAATTTCCATGCGGAGATACTCGCCTCGCGAACACGAGAACCCGCCCTAAAGAGCATGCGATCACCTTTTCTGTCTCGCCTCGCGGAGTCACAAGCTCGCCGCGAGCATTCAAACTCGAGGATGGAGCCAAACTGAAATTCGCCACGCAAGAGGCTGCACGCCTCGCGAGAGTCCATTTTGAATGCGAGCCAATTTTAATGCCGCCTCCGAGCGACGAGAGCAGAATCGCTATTTATAGCGTTTCCTACGAGGAAGAGGGGATCCGAATCCTAGTGGTTCTCCACTGTATAGAGTAGCATTTAGGCCGAATTTTTGTCTATTTGGAGCCGCGTCTCCTCTTTTCTATTTCTTATTTTACTATGGTGGTTATGTCGATTGTTTGTCTATGAGCATGAGGAACTAATCCCTGCACCAGGGAACAATGGAAGCCACCCATGGCAGTGTAGATTCGATGTGATGTATGTCTTTCTCCCTTTTCTCAATTAATGTTTTCCAGTTTGATTTGATTGTGTTGATCATATGCATGCGTGATTGACTAGTTAAACGTGATGGGCTTAGGAGGCAATTTGTGTTTTAGAACTTGAATTGGGATCATCGATTGAATATTGAGCGAGAGTGAGTAGGAGATCGGTGCAACCTTATAGGAACCAGGTTTAATAGAGTTTGATGATTAGGGTTATGAGACCTAGTAAGTAAGTGCTTCGATCATTGAATACGTCTAATGAGACGACGGTGGTGAATTTAGGAGAATTTGGGGTCTGGTTGACATTGTAATTGAAATTAGGGAGGAATTCATCATCACTTGGGTATGCATGATTGGGTAGGTGGATTTGTGACCTTGGACATTTTAATTTCAGATTTTTAGTTAATTATTTTATTAGATTTGTTAATTTGAATTTGATCCTATTTTCTCTCTCTGACCACCTTCATTTCTTGACCAAACCTATCGAACCTCTCGCGGATTAGTTGAATTGGTAGCCCAAACCTTGTGTTGAGCCTCGGTAAATTCTTACCGTGTTTATTTTATTACTCATGACGACCCGGTACACTTAGGTGACTCGATAAGTTTTTAGGCGCAGTTCAGCGGGATTGGCATAACCAATTTTCCTAATTTTTAGGGAAGTTTGATTATTTGGGTTAAGTTATTTTTATTTTTATTTTTATTTACTATTATCTCTCTCTACTTCTTTGATTCCACTTGGTCTTGCCTTGTTTTGTATACGAGGTACACGAGGGAATGCTTAGGGTTGCGAAAATTGTAATGGAGACCATGACACTCGGAGCTGTCCGTTCTACTTCTCTCAAGAATATGTGGACTCATGCCGCAATTTCTATGACAGCGTGCCCCGAACAACTATCGAGTCAGAATTAGTATTAGGGGTTATGAGGAGAGACCAAGCGGGTTTCGCTTGGAGTAATACTAGTGGTGGTCTAGCCAACAACAACAACCCCGGGGTTGGCTCTTGAGAAGGTGAATGCGGGAGTTGAGAAGTTGGCAATCAATACAAGCACAACCATTGATAAGTTGGCAGCTCATACAGGGGCTAATTGGGAATCTAGAGACACGGGTTGCTCAGCTCACAAAGCAACTAAATGGCGTCTCCAACACTTTCCCAGGTGATCAGGAACAACCCTAAGAACCAATGCGTGCCACAACAACTAGAACGGTGGGGTGTTGGGATCTGGAGGGGATGCAACTAGTTCTCGGAAGTTGGGAAAGAACTACCACATGTTGAGGAAGAGCAACCTAGGAGAAAGAGGAGTTGACAAGTGACGAGGCACTTGGGAGGGGGGGGTAGAGTTCAAAATGAAGATAAAGTGGTAGTGGACTCCACCATGCTTGTTGAGCAATCTGATTTTGCTACATTAGATAAATATGTTGGCTTGCTTGCATGTGTGGACCTTTGGTAAGTTAGTCCCCCCACTTGTCAGGGCACACTTCCTCGAGAAAACACCATTTGACCCTAGAGGAAGTGAGTTCATATTTGCGAGAGGTCAATGGAGTTTTCCACACGGGCGGATGGAATTATGGATAGGAGTCGTATTATCCGTAAGGGCCACTTCCTGCAAGCCATGGGATCGGGTGGAGGATCTCACATGTTGAGCGTCTCTTGGCCCTTGTGCCCGAGGGCTATGGATCGGTGGATGCTTCTTAATAAGTCAAAGCTAGTGACGTTAAAGAAGCGCTTATTGGGAGGTAACGTAAGCTAGGTATCCTTTAATTTTAGTCCGTCATTTTCATTTATATATTAAAAAAAACTTGATTTGCCACGCGAATCCCGCAAACACGCGGAGATGAGGCTCCAGAATATCGGAGGCTGCTCACGCCTCCCGTCTCGCGCCGCGCAGGTCTACTTTTGCCTCACGATTCACGGGCATCATCATCTGTTGGAATTCCAGATTCGCCTCGCGAGATACTACTCGCCTCGCGATTCAAGAAAGTGTGAAGAACAATTTTTCCAGTTGCCACAGAAATGACCTCTTGCCTCGCGAATCTGCAATTAGGTTTTTGATTTGCGAGGATTTCTTCCGGGAGAGGCCTTTGGCCCAGCGAGCAGGAGTGCCCGATGGACCAATTGGATGAGGATGCGACCATAGTAGAGCTTTAAAGTGGAAGTGGCCACCTCCACTATAATTTGATCGAGGAGCACCCTCTCCTTTCCTCACTCTTATTTTATATATCTGTATTCTTTCATTTTTTGACAATGTATGCTTAAGTGTGGGGGAGGGGGAACCAATTGCTGTTCTTTGTTTTTGTTTTTGTTTTTTTTCTTGTCACTCTTGAATAATTTGAGAAGATCAAGAGTTTGTGTATGAATATTAATGTCCCGGCAAGCTTGTTGGATTTTAATTAAATTGAAGCATAGATTGATTGCATGAATTATTTTGACCATCGATGATTTCCCCCTAGGCTAGAAAATAGAAAAGTTAATCCCCGTGTGAAAAATTGAAAATTGAACTTCGAGAATTTTGTTGCGATTGCTTGATTTAGGACAAGTTTGGGGTGAAGAGGTGCACACACTAGGAATTGTATCTCGGTCAAGCAATTTGCAAAATGTCCAGGTGAGGATTTGAGCCTCAACTTTGTTTTTGATTGGGAGAATCGCTTAACTGCAAGTTACTTTCTGATTTTCTTGAATCTCATCATGGTTTGCATGTTTTATGTGTTGCATCAAATGATTTGGGCAATTTTCTTTGAAATAGCTACTTGGCCTAAAAAGAACCATCCCTAATGCATGTTCCCTAGTTAGCCACATTGAGCCTAATTAGCCTATTTGTTTCTCATTACCCATATTACAAGCCAAAAATCTGAAAAATCATGTTAGCGATCTTAAGAATAGAGAGCATGGGAAGCTTAGCAAGAGAAGGGTTGTGAGAAACTAAGTTTGGGGTGGCTACAAGGTGATATGTCATTTTGGGTTGAGAAAAAGAAAAATAAAGGTTGAAACCCAAGGCAAAAAAAAAAAAAGAAAAGAAAATATTGCCAAAAGAAAGGGGCAAAACGAAAAGCAAGGAAAGGTTGTGGTCACCGAGGCAAAAAGAAAATGGAAAAAGGAATTGAGTGGAGATTCAATGTGTCAAATGCTCATGTCTCTTAGTTCCTAGGACTTAAGCTAATATCATGAATATCCTACTCTTAGCCAGAGCCCCACTACCTTTTAAAGACCTTACGATGTTGCATGCATGTTTTTCGTGGGGAACTATTGTTGAGATAAAATCAAATCCATGGGAAGTGCTGTTTGATATGTGAAATTGAGTGAAAAGTTGATAGCCTAGACGGATTTGAGCAAATGAGTGAAATTTACATACCCTTGAGGAAGGCAATTGTTTGAAATTGTGATCTTCCTTTGTGTGTGACTCACGATCCTCAACTTAGATTAATGATTGCATGAATGATGAAGTTCCCAATTGTTTTAAAGTAAATGAATGTGGGGATTACATTGATGCAAGGGGGAAATCATTGGAGAAAAACTGTTTTGTTAAGTTGCATGAAATTTGTTGAATCGATTGAATCCTTAAGCTTGCCAAGATCTTGAGTCCTTTTGGAGTTTTAGCTTGCTTGGACACGCAGGGTTTGAGTTGAGGGTGTTTTGATAAGCTCTCCCGGCTTATCTAGTTTTATAACTAGATGGTTTGTGGGTCCTGTGATAATTATTCGAGTTCAATCTGTTTGTTAAATTTGGGTCTTGTTTTGTTCCTAAGTTAGACTTTGACTAGATTCTAGGATTTTTAGTAGTTTTTAGTCTATTTTAATATAATTCACCTTTTTGTTTCTTTTTATTGTTTCATGTTAGAAGTGAAGCTCAGAGTCAAGGAAAGTCAAGAAACAAAGGAAATTTCCATTCCGAGATACCGCCTGAAAGGATGTCGCTGCGAACTCAAGCACTGCCTTTGAAGAGCAACAGCCACCTTTTCTGTCTCACCGCGAGTCACAGCTCGCCTCACTATCTAAACCTGATGGAGCCAAATTGAAATTTGTCTCCACAGAGATCGCGCTGTGGAGTCATTTTGAATGCTGCCATTGATTTTAATGCAAAGCGCCTCGCGAGCTTTATTTGTCCGTAACTGCTATTTATAAAATGTTTTCCAGATCAGAAGAGTGGATCCAATCTAGTAGTTCTCCACCCAGACAGAGCAGCGTTTAGCCGAATTTTGTCTATTCGAGCCGCGTCTCCTCTTTTCTATTTCTTATTTTACTGGTGGTTATGTCCGATTGTTTGCTCCATGAGCATGAGAACTAACTGTCCGAGGAACAATGAAGCCCACCCATGGCAGTGTAGATTCGATGGATGTGGTGTCTTTCTCCTTTTCAACTAAGGTTTTCCACCTCGATTTGATTGTGTTGACTATATGCACGCGTGATTGACTAGTTAAACGGGATGAGGCTTAGGAGGCAATTTGTGTTTTAGAACTTGAACTGGATCATCGATTGAATATTGAACGAGTTTTAGTAGTGAGATCTATGCAACCTATAGGAACCAGGTTTAATAGGAGTTTGATGATTAGGGGTTATGTAGACCTAGTAAGTGAATAACCTAATCATTGAATACGTCCAATGAGCACGATGAAAGGAATTTTAGGAGAATTTTGGGGGGTCCTCGTTGACATTGTAATTGAAATTAGGAGGAATTCATCATCACTTGGGTACGCATGATCGGGTAGGTGATTTGTGACCTTGACATTTTAATTTCATATTTTTAGTTAATTATTTTATTAGATTTGTTAATTTTGAATTGACTTATTTTCTCTCTCAACCACCTTCATATTTGACCAAACCTATCGAACCTCTCATGATTAGTTGGAATTGGTAGCCCAATCCTT
>CM061070.1:95537839-95684839 GCA_030762895.1 Sophora flavescens
AAAAAAACTTGATTCGCCACGCGAATCCCACGATGTCATGAGCGGAAGCCCCGAATATCGAGGCTTGCTCACGCGTCTCGGCGCGAGGTTACACTTTTGCCTCACGATTCTGGGCATCATCATCTGTTGGAATTCAGTTAGCCTCGCTGAGATACTACTCGCCTGCGATTCTGGAAAGTGTGAAGAACAATTTTCCCAGATTCGCCGCGCGAGTGACCTCTTGCCTGCGAATCTGCAGTTAAGTTTTGATTTGCGGGATTTCTTCCCGGAGAGGCCTTTGGCCCCGCAGAGGTGCCCGATGGACCAATTGGATGAGGATGCGACCATAGTAGAGCTTTCCGTGGAAGTGGCCACCTCCACTATAATTTGATCAGGGAGCACCCTCTCCTTTCCTCACTCTTATTTTATATATCTGTATTCTTTCATTGAGGACAATGTATGCTTTAAGTGTGGGGGAGGGAACCAATTGCTGTTCTTTGTTTTTGTTTTTGTTTTTTTCTTGTCACTCTTGAATAATTTGAGAAGATCAAGAGTTTGTGTATGAATGTGTGTCGGCAAGCTTGTTGGATTTTAATTAAATTGAGCATAGATTGATTGCATGAATTATTTTGACCATCGATGATTTCCCCCTAGGCTCTGAAAATAGAAAAGTTAATCCCCATGTGAAAAATTGAAAATTGAACTTTGAGAATTTTGTTGCGATTGCTTGATTTAGGACAAGTTTGGGGTGAAGAGGTGCACACACTAGGAATTGTATCTCGGTCAAGCAATTTGCAAAATGTCCAGGTGAGGATTTGAGCCTCCAACTTTTGTTTTTGATTGTGAGAATCGCTTTTAAGTTGCACTTTCCGGATTTTCTTGAATCTCTTCATGGTTTGCATGTTTTATGTGTTGCATCAAATGATTTAGGCAATTTTCTTTGAAATAGCTACTTGGCCTAAAAGAACCATCCCTAATGCATGTTCCCTAGTTAGCCACATTGAGCCTAATTAGCCTATTGTTTCTGATGACCCTATATTACAAGCCAAAAATGCGAAAAATCATGTTAACCCGATCTTAGGAATAGGAGAGCATGGAAGCTTAGCAAGAGAATGGTTGTGAGAAACTAAGTTTGGGGTGGCTACAAGGTGATATGTCATTTTGGGTTGAGAAAAATAAAAATAAAGGTTGAAACCCAAGGCAAAAAAAAAAAAAAAGAGAAAGAAAAAGAAAATATTGCCAAAAGAAAGGCAAAACAAAAAAGCAAAGGAAAAGGTTGTGGTCACCCGAGGCAAAAAGAAAAATGGAAAAAGGAATTGAGTGGAGATTCAATGTGTCAAATGCTCATTACTCTCTTAGTTCCTAGGGACTTAAGCTTAATATCCTTGAATATCCTACTCTAAGCCAGGCCCCACTACAACCTTTAAAAGACCTTACGATGTTGCATGCATGTTTTCGTAGGAACTATTGTTGAGATAAAAATCAAATCCATGGGAAGTGCTCTTGATATGTGAAATTGAGTGAAAAGTTGATAGCCTAGGCAATTTGAGCAAATGAGTGAAATTTTACATACCCTTGTGAGGAAGGCAATTGTTTGAAATTGGTGATCTTCCTTTTGTGTGTGACTCGATCCTCAGCTTAGATTAATGATTGCATGAATGATGAAGTTCCCAATTGTTTAAAGTAAATGAATGTGGGGATTACATTGATGCAAGGGGAAATCATTGGAGAAAAACTGTTTTGTTAAGTTGCATGAAATTTGTTGAAATCGATTGAATCCCTTAAGCTTGCAAGTCTTGAGTCCTTTTTGAGTTTTAGCTTGCTTGGGGACACCGCGAGGTTTAAGTTTGGGGTGTTTTGATAAGCCTCATGGCTTATCTAGTTTATAACTAGATGGATTGTGGCTTACTGTGCTAATTATTCGAGTTCAATCTCGTTTTACCCCCAAATTTGGTCTTGTTTTGTTCCTAAGTTAGACTTTGACTCGTTCTAGGAATTTTTAGTAGTTTTTAGTCTATTTTGAATAGAATTACGCTTTTTGTTTCTTTTTATTGTTTCAGGTTAGAAGTGAAGCTCCCAGAGTCAAGGAAAGTCAAGAAACGGTGGAAATTTCCGTGCGGAGATACTCGCCTCGTGAAAGGATGCTCGCCTCGCGAACACGAGAAGACCGGCCTAAAGAGCACGACAGTCACCTTTTTCTGTCTCACCTCGCGAGTCACAAGCTCGCCTCGCAGCATTCAAACTCGGGATGGAGCCAAAACTGAAATTTTGCCCGCGAGGGCTGCTCGCCTCGCGAGAGTCCATTTGAATGCGCGCCAATTTTAATGCTCGCCTCGAGCGGACGAGGCAGAATCGCTATTTATAGGTTGTTTGAGATCGAGAAGGGGATCGAATCCTAGTAGTTCTCCACTTGTATAGAGTAGCGTTTGGCGAATTTTTGTCTATTTGGAGCTGCGTCTCCTCTTTTCTATTTCTTATTTTACTATGGTGGTTATGTCCGATTGTTTGTCTATGAGCATGAGGAACTAATCCCCGTCCTACGAGGAACAATGAAGCCACCCATGGCGGTGTAGATTCGATGTGATGTATGTCTTTCTCCTTTTCTCAATTAATGTTTTCCAATTCCGATTTGATTGTGTTGATCATATGCATGCGTGATTGACTAGTTAAACGTGATGAGGCTTAGGAGGCAATTTGTGTTTTAGAACTTGAATTGGGATCATCGATTGAATATTGAGCAGAGTGAGTAGGAGATCGGTGCAACCTTATAGGAACCAGGTTTAATAGAGTTTGATGATTAGGGTTATGAGACCTAGTAAGTAATTAACTCAATCATTGAATACGTCCCTAATGAGCACGGACGGTGAATTTAGGAGAATTTGGGGGTCTGGTTGACATTGTAATTGAAATTGGGGAGGAATTCATCATCACTTGGGTATGCATGATTGGGTAGGTGGATTTGTGACCTTGGACATTTTAATTTCATATTTTTAGTTAATTATTTTATTAGATTTGTTAATTTGAATTCGATCCTATTTTCTCTCTCTCAACCACCTTACATTACTTGACCAAACCTATCGAACCTCTCGCGGATTAGTTGAATTGGTAGCCCAATCCTTGTGTTCGAGCCTCGGTAAATTCTTACGTGTTTATTTTATTACTACGACGACCGGTACACTTCGGTGACTCCAACAAGTTTTGGCGCCGTTACAGGGGATTGGCATAACCAATTTTCCTAATTTTTAGGGAAGTTTGATTATTTGGTTAAGTTATTTTTATTTTTATTTTTATTTACTATTATCTCTCTCTACTTCTTTGATTCCACTTGGTCTTGCCTTGTTTTGTATGCGAGGTACACGAGGGAATGCTTCCGACTTGCGAAAATTGTAATGGAGACCATGACACTCAGAGCTGTCCGTTCTACTTCTCTCAAGAATATGTGGACTCTTGCCATAATTTCTATGACAGCGTGCCTGATAAGCCTTTGGCTTATCTAGTTTTATAACTAGATGGACTGTGGTTTTTGTGAAAATTATTCGAGTTCAATCTCGTTTTCGCCCAAATTTGGCCTTGTTTTGTTCCTAAGTAGACTTTTACTCGTTCTAGGCATTTTTAGTAGTTTTTAGTCTATTTTGAATAGAATTACGCTTTTGTGTCTTTTTATTGTTTTTCGGGTTTAAGTGAAGCTCGGGATCAAGGAAAGTCAAGAAATAGTGGAAATTGCCATTACGGAGATGCTGCCTTGCAGTGGATGCTCGCCTCGCGAGTGCGAAGATCGACTAAGCGACGCGTCATCAATTCAGTCTCGCCCGCGAATCATGAAGACACCGCAAGACAGAGACCATCACGTCCTAGCCGTGATGAAGGTATGCTGTGATGATTGAGAGTTTGAAGTCTCGCCCGCGAAAGGAAGCTCGCCCCGCGAAGTTTGAAGACCACGGAAGACGAGAGACCATCACGGCCTAGCGTGATGAAGGTCACGGCTGTGACAGATTGAAGTTGGAAGACTCGCCCGTGAATACCTCTCGCCTCGCGAGAATCCAAAAATTGAAAGCGCCAAAACTAATGTTCGCCTCGCGAAAAGATGAGTTCGCCCGCGGACGAGAACCGAAATCCCTGTTATAGGCTGTTTGAGATCAGTTAAAGGAGGAAAGTGATTCCACTTGTTGAGATCAGTTTAATTCGAATCCTTGTTTTCTACGGAGCTGCGTCTCCCTTTCTCTTATTTTATTTTATTATGGAGATTATGTGGATTGTTTGTGCGTCGTCACGGGCATGAGAACTAATCCCCTCGTCAATGTTCATGTGATGTATGTATTTCTCCCCTTCTCTCAATGAATGTTTTCCAATTCTGATTTGATTGCGTTGATCATATGTGTTGCGTGATTGAGTGGTTAAACGTGTTGAGGCTGATCGGCGATTCACGTTTTAGAACTTGGATTGGAATCACTAATCGAATAATGAGCACGGCCGGTGGATTTAGGAGATTAGTGCAACCTTATAGGGAACAAGAATTAATAGAATTCGAGATTAGGATTATGAGACCTAGTAAGTAATAAATCCAATCGTCGAATACGTCCTATTGAGCACGACAATGGATATAGGAGAAATTGGGGTCCGGTTGACATTGTAAATGAACTTAGGGAGGAAGTCCTCATCCCATACGTACTATACATGATTGGGTAGGTGGATTTGAGACCATAGATATATTAATACCTCATTTATAATACCTTAGCGTTATTAGACTTGTTATTTGAATAGCGATCTTAATATCTCTCTCAACCACTTTCCTCACTTGACCAACTTATCGGATTTCCCACGGATTAGTTGAATTGGTTGCCTAATCGCTGAGATCGACGTCGGTAAATTCTTACCATGTTATTTTATTACTTCCGCGACCCGGTACACTTGCGGTGACCCGACAAGTTTTTGGCACCGTTGGGATTGCACAACCAATTTTCCTAATTTTTAGGAAATTTGATTGATTAGTTAAGTTGATTTTATTTTATTTTTCTGTTATTGCCTTATTATTTCTCTCTACTTCTTTGATTCCACTTGGTCTTGCCGTGTTTTTGTATGCGAGGTGCCCTTTCACAAGAGGACCTGCTATTTGATTCGAGAGATCACCAAGGCCGAGGAAGCGCTTAAGGAAGGAAGTCGGAGAAAGAAAGAGGCTTGAAGCGATTAATCTTGAGGACATGGTGAAGAAAATACTCCTCCTCCTCGTTACAAGCCTCTCTTGAGTATGATCTACCCAGCTTGGGTGATTGTGATTCTTCTATTGTGAGGGGCAACCTGAATACGGACTCCTTGAGTGGAGGGATGTGTCACATTCGAGATCCGTGAGAATCAGTTTGATGGGAGTGGCAAGCAGGACCCTCATAGACACATCACTCGCTTCCTTGAAGCTTGTGACTTACGGGAAGACAAGAGGAGTCTCACAAGATGAGTTTTCGTGCGGCTTTTCCCTCTCTCTCTTAGGGATGTCGCTCGCGATTGGGTTGACAACTTGGATAGGAGCGACATTAGAACTTGGGAGCAAATGGCACAAAGTTCCTAACCAAATATTTTCCACCTCGAAAGCGACACAAGCAAGAATTGCCGTCACATCCTTGAGGCGGGACAGAAGATGAAACCTATAATGAGGCACAGGAGAGAGGTACAACGGGCTCTGAGAAGATGCCCCTGGGCGTTCTTTGATCCGGTCTCCAAAGTTCGGCATTTCTTTAACGGGTTGAGGGCCTTCTCGG
Source organism: Sophora flavescens (assembly GCA_030762895.1). Classification (NCBI taxonomy): domain Eukaryota; kingdom Viridiplantae; phylum Streptophyta; class Magnoliopsida; order Fabales; family Fabaceae; genus Sophora; species Sophora flavescens. The sequence continues at coordinate 95,543,569 of CM061070.1, forward strand.
ATGAGCTGTGATGCCGCATGGTGGCGGTTCTTTTTCCTACTTATCGGTGAGGATGGATGGGCATTATTGGAGAAGATGTCATATAATGATTACAACCGTGGAAGGGAAACCTCAAGTGGAATCAGTCTTTGGGACAATGGAAGCCATTATTGAGCAAAAGCAGTTGTTGAAGATGCGAGAATGAGGCTTTGTCCGGAAACAAAAGGGTTAATGTGATACATGAGGGGATGCCTCGGGTTGTGACAATTGTAATGGAAATCATGACACTCATAGTTATCCGCTCAACTTCTCTCGGGAACATGTGGACTCATGCCACAACTTCTATGACAACTGTGCCCCGAACAACTATCGGAGGGACGGAGCAGAATGACTACGATCGGAATCGGAATAGGGGGTGTATGAGGAGAGACCATCCGGGTTTCGCTTGGAGTAATCTTTGGTGGTGGTCTGGCGGGCAACAACAACCTCAGCAGTGCCGAGGCCAAACATTGGAATCCACCAGCGCAATACCCAGCAGGCTCTTTCGGGGCCTAATCGAGTTGCAAATAACGAGATGATGGAAGGCAACCTGGGGAGTTGGCCTTTGAGAAGATGGCGCGGCTGTCGAGAAGTTGTCACACCTACGAGCACAGCTTTAGAGAAGGTGAATCGGCGGTTGACAAGTTAGCAGCGCTATCTGAGGCGACAATTCACAATCTAGAGACACAGATTGCCCCTGACTTCGCAAAGCAACTAAATGAGCGTCTCCGAGCACTTTCCCGGGTGATACCGAGAACAACCCTAAGAATCAATGCAATGCCATAACAACTAGAAGCGGAAGGGTGTTAGAATCTACTTGGGGTGCAACTAGTTCTCGGGAAGACAAGGCCCGGAACAACCACACATTGAGGAAGAGCAACCTGGAAAAGAGAAGTTGGCAAGTGACAAGGCACCCGAGCAAGGGGGGAAGGCTGAAACTTGTGGATGAAGAGTTAGAAAGAAGAAGTGGGTTGAACCCCAAGACCTCCCGCCCTACATGAAGGTACCGTATCACGAAAGATTGAAGAAGCCTCAACGGGATAAGCGAGTTCAACAAATTCCTTGATGTATTCCGCAAACTTCAGATTAACATTCCATTTGCGGAAGCCTTGGAATAGATGCCATCATATGCCGGTTTATGAAGGAACTTCTCACCAAGAAGCGGAGAATAGTGGATGAGAAGCGGTTGCTTTGGACCGAGGAGTGTAGTGCCATTCTTCAAAGAAAACTACCTCCAAAGTTGAAGGATCCGGTTCTTTTTGATACCATGCACCTTTGGGGGATGGCTGTAGGGGAAGGCATTATGTGATCTAGGGGCAAGCATCAACTTGATGCCCATCTCTATGATGAATAGGTTGGGTATCAAAGAATACAAGGATACACGGATGTCGCTACAACTAGCCGATCGCTCTATAAAATAACCATATTGGGTGGTCGAAGAATTGTTAGTAAAAGTGGACAAGCTCATATTTCCAGTGGACTTTGTAGTGCTTGATATGGATGAAGACGCCGAGGCCCCTCTCATATTGGGTAGGCCTTCTTGACCCTTTGGGGTGCCTTGATAGATGTGCGACAAAGGAAACTCACTCTAAGGGTGCAAGATGATGAGGTAGTCTTCAATCTCTTTGAAGCAATGAAGCACCTGCAGAGAGGGCGGAAGTGTATCAGTGGATATGGTGGATCCATCTGTCAAGGCAATGGCATCTCGAGAAGCCCATTTTTCTTCACTTGCAAAAGTGTCGGTAAAATCCCATGATGGGGACGGTGAGAAAAAGACCCTTTGGGGGATGAGGTCTATCTCGAGTGGTTGAAAGACATGGAAGCTATCACAGGAGTCTCCCGGGGGAAGAATGTGCAAAGAAGGAGCTCAGCAACAAAGGCATGAAAAAGAATGGTAAAGCACCGAAGTTGAAAGGTGGCACAACCATGGTGGTCAATGCAGAAATGAGTTGATCCCAAAAAGGACCATCACGGGGTGGAGAGTTCGTGCTGATTATAGAAGGATGCTGAACTTAAATGAGTTATCCGGGAACAGCATGCGAGCATATGAAAGGGCAAGAGCCTACAGGAAACGGATTAAGGCATGGCATGGCAAGCAAGACCTTCCGGATTAACCGCCAAGGGTGACTTAGTCGAGCTCGGGACGTTAAACAAGCGCTTCTTGGGAGGCAACCCAAGCTAGGTATCCTTTGGTTTTAATTTCTGTCATTTTCATTCGTATTACTATTTAAAAAAAAGCTTGATTCGCCACGCAAATCCACTGTGGCCACGCGAGACAGAAGCCCTGAATCTCAGAGGCTTGCTCACGTTTCTGTCTCGCGTCGCGAGGTATACTTTCGCCTCGCTATTCTTGGTTTCATCATCTGTTGGAATTCCAGATTCGCCTCGCGAGTGATATCTCGCCTCGCGAATATGCACTTAAGGTTTTAATTTGCAGGAGTTCTTCCAGGATGCTATGCCACAGGGGGGGGGTACCCGAGGATCCAGAGGATGAGCAGGCACCAGAGGACCGGGGGTAACCGGTGGGCGACATCGACTCGATCATTGATCAAGGCCCCTGCACTCTTTACTAATAATTCTAGCTAGGATTCGATTTGGTTGTACATTATTTTGCTAGCTAGAAACTATTTTTTATTTGTTCTTGGCAAACTTGGGCGATTATATATTTATTACGATATATTATTGCTTAACGTTCATGTTTGTTTGTGAATGGAACTACATGGAGTGCCGGAACCTCAAGGGCCAATCAATTGGGCAAGGATGAGGCGAAACTAGCCGCTGTGAAGCGGGGTAGTAGAAAGATGGAAAGAGGAAGGAAAATCAGGTGAGAGCATGGGGTCCGCTCGGGCCCCATTAAGATAAAAATTTTCTTACCCTTCACTTGTTTTTGTTTTTGTTTTTGTTTGTCACTCTTGAATAATTTGAGAAGATCAAGAGTTTGTGTATGAATAGTGTGTCGGCAAGTTTGTTGGATTTTAATTAAATTGAGCATAGATTGATTGCATGAATTATTTTGACCATTGATGATTTTCCCCCTAGGTTCTGATAGTAGAAAAGTTGATCCCCATGTGAAAAAATTGAAAACTGAACTTTGAGAATTTTATTGTGATTACTTGATTTATGATAAGTTTGGGGTGAGGGGGTGCACACACTAGGAATCGTATCTCGGTCAAACAATTTGCAAAATGTCCAGGTGAGGATTTGAGCCTCCAACTTTGTTTTTGATTGTGTGAATCACTTTTGAGTTGCACTTTCCCGAATTTGCTTGAATCTCTTCATGGTTTGCATGTTTATGTGTTGCATCAAATGATTTAGGCAATTTTCTTTGAATAACTACTTGGCCTAAAAAGGACCATCCCTAATGCATGTTCCCTAGTTAGCCACATTGAGCCTAATTGACCTATTGTTTCTTGATGACCCTATATTACAAGCCAAAATCTGAAAAACCATGTTAGCCAAATCTTAGGATTAGGAGAGCATCGAAGCGTAGCAAGAGAATGGTTGTGAGGAACTAAGTTTGGGGTGGCTACAAGGTGATGTGTCATATTGGGGGTGAGAAAAAGAAAAATAAAGGTTGATTTAAAAAAAAAATTGCCAAAAGAAAAGGGGAAAAAAATAGCAAGGAAAAGGTTGTAGTCACCCGAGGCAAAAAAAAAAATAGAAAAAGGAATTTGAGTGGAAAATGTGTTTAATGCTCATGCTCTCTTAGTTCCTAGGGACTTAAGCCTAGTATCCTTGAATATCCTACCCTCAGTCAGGCCCCATTTCAACCTTTAAAAGACCTTCTGATATTGCATACATATTTTCGTGGGAACTATTTTTGAGATGAAAATCAAATTCATGGGAAGTGCTCTTGGAATGTGAAGTTGAGTGAAAAGTTGATAGCCTAGACACAATTGAGCGAATGAGTTAAATTTTACATACCCTTGTGAGAAAGACAGTTGTTTGAAATTGGTGATCTTCCTTTTGTGTGTGACCCTGATCCTCAACTTAGATTAATGATTTCATGAATGATGAAGTTCTCAATTGTTTAAAGTAAATGAATGTGGGGATTACGTTAATGTAGGGGGGCAATCATTGAAAAAAAAAACTGTTTTAAGTGCATGAAATTTGTGCGAAATCGATTGATTCCCTTAAGCTTGCCAAGTCTTGAGTCGTTTTTGAGTTTTAGCTTGCTTGGGGACAAGCAAGGTTTAAGTTTGGGGTGTTTTGATAAGCCTTTGGCTTATCTAGTTTTATAACTAGATGGCCTGTGGTTTTTGTGCAAATTATTCGAGTTCAATCTCGTTTTCGCCCAAATTTGGCCTTGTTTTGTTCCTAAGTAGACTTTTACTCGTTCTAGGCATTTTTAGTAGTTTTTAGTCTATTTTGAATAGAATTACGCTTTTTGTGTCTTTTTATTGTTTCAGGTTAGAAGTGAAGCTCCGGGAGTCAAGGAAAGTCAAGAAATAGTGGAAATTGCCATTCCGGAGATGCTCGCCCAGGGAGTGGATGATCGCCTGAGTCCGAAGATCGCCTAGCGACAGCGTCATCAATTCGTCTCGCCGCCGCGAATCATGAAGACTCCAAGACAGAGACCATCACGTCCTAGCCGTGATGAAGGTAGGCTGTGTGATTAAGGTTTGAAGTCTCGCCTGCGAAAGGAAGCTCGCCCGCGAGAGTTTGAAGACCACGGAAGACAGAGACCATCACGGCCTAGCCGTGATGAAGGTCACGAGGACAGATTGAAGTTGGAAGACTCGCCCCGCGAATACACTCTCGCCTCGCGAGAATCCAAAATTGAAAGCGCCAAAACTAATGTTCGCCTCGCGAAAAGATGGTTGCCCATGAGCGGTCGAGAAACGAATCCCTATTTATAGGCTGTTTTGGATCAGATTAAAGGAGAAAGTGATTCCACTTGTTGAGATCAGTTTAGTTACGAATCCTTGTTTTCTCTGGAGCTGCGTCTCCCTTTTTTCTTATTTTATTTTATTATGGAGATTATGTCGGATTGTTTGTGTGTCGTCACGGGCATGAGGAACTAATCCCCTCGTCTAGGGGATCGATGAAGCCGCCCATGGCAGTATAGTGTTCATGTGATGTATGTATTTCTCCCATTCTCTCAATGAATGTTTTCCAATTCTGATTTGATTGCGTTGATCATATGTGTTGCGTGATTGACTGGTTAAACGTGTTGAGGCTGATCGGCGATTCGCGTTTTAGAACTTGGATTGGAATCACTAATCGAATAATGAGCACGACCGTGGATTTAGGAGATTAGTGCAACCGAGTATAGGAACAAGAATTAATAGAATTCGAGATTAGGATTATGAGACCTAGTAAGTAATTAATCCAATCGTCAAATACGTCCTATTGAGCACGGCCGGTGGATATAGGAGAAATTGGGGGTCCGGTTGACATTGTAATTGAACTTAGGGAGGAATTCATCATCACTTAGGTACTATACATGATTGGGTAGCTGGATTTGAGACCCTAGATATTTTAATTTCCTGATTTTTAATACCTTAGCGTTATTTGAGTTGTTATTTGAATTGCGATCTTAATCTCTCTCTCTCAACCACTTTCCTCACTTGACCAACGTATCGGATTTCCAGCGGATTAGTTGAATTGGTAGCCCAATCCACGAGTTCGACCTCGGTAAATTCTTACCGTGTTATTTTATTACTTGAGACGACCCGGTACACTTGCCTGTGACATCATCAGTGCCCCAGAACAACTATCAGAGTCAGAATCAGTATTGGGGTTATATTAGGAGAGACCAAAAGGGTTTCGATTGTAGTAATACTAGTGGTGGTCTAGCCCAACAACAACAACCTTAGGAGTTGGCTCTTGAGAAGGCTGAATGCGGCGGTTGAAGTTGGCAATCAATACAAGCAAAGCCATTGATAAGTTGGCGGCTCATCTACGGGGTGGCAATTCAGAATCTAGAGACACAGGGTGCTCAGCTCGCAAAACAACTAAATGAGCGTCTCCCAAGCACTTTCCCAGGTGATACCAAGAACAACCCTAAGAACCAATGCGATGCCACAACAACTAGAAGCAGTGGGGTGTTGGGATCTAACGAGGATGCAACTAGTTCTCGGGAAGTTGAGGAAGAACTACCACATGTTGAGGAAGAGCAACCGGAGAAAGAGGAGTTGACAAGTGACAAGGCAGGAGCAAGGGGGTAGAGTTCAAAATGAAGATAAAGTGGTAGTGGACTCCACCATGCTTGCTTGAGCAATCCGATTTTGCTGCATTAGATAAATATGTTGGCTTGCTTGCATGTGTGGACACTGGTAAGTTAGTCCCCCCACTTATCCAGCACACTTCCTCGAGAAAACACCATTTGACCCGAGAGGAAGTGAGTTCATATTTGCGAGAGGTCAATGGAGTTTTCACACACGGGCCGAGATGGAATTATGGATAGAGTCGTATTATTCCTGTAAGGGCCACTTCACAAACCATGGGATCCGGGTGGAGGATCTCACATGATGAGCGTCTCTTGGCCCTTGTGCCACAGGCTATGGGATCCAGGTGGATGCTTCTTAATAAGTCAAGCTAGTGACGTTAAAGAAGCGCTTATTGGGAGGCAACCCAAGCTAGGTATCCTTTAATTTTAGTCTGTCATTTTCATTTATATATTAAAACAAAAACTTGATTCGCCATGCGAATCCACAGTGGCCACGCGAGACAGAAGCCCTGAATCTCAGAGGCTTGCTCACGCTTCTGTCTCGCGCCGCGAGGTCTACTTTCGCCTCGCGATTCTGGGCATCATCATCTGTTGGAATTCCAGATTCGCCTCGCGAGATACTACTCGCCTCGCGATTCTGGAATGTGTGAAGAACAATTTTTCCAGATTTGCCGCGCGAGTGACCTCTCGCCTCGCGAATCTGCAATTAAGTTTTTGATTTGCAGGATTTCTTCCAGGAGAGGCCTTTGGCCCAGCAGAGGGGTGCCCGATGGACCAATTGGATGAGGATACGACCGTAGTAGAGCTTTCCGTGGAAGTGGCCACCTCCACTATAATTTGATCAGGGAGCACCCTCTCCTTTCCTCACTCTTATTTTATATATCTGTATTCTTTCATTGAGGACAATGTATGCTTTAAGTGTGGGGGAGGGAACCAGTTGCTGTTCTTTGTTGGATTTTAATTAAATTGAGCATAGATTGATTGCATGTATTATTTTGACCATTGATGATTTTCCCCCTAGGTTCTGATAGTAGAAAAATTGATCCCCATGTGAAAAAATTGAAAACTGAACTTTGAGAATTTTATTGTGATTACTTGATTTATGATAAGTTTGGGGTGAGGGGGTGCACACACTAGGAATCGTATCTCGGTCAAACAATTTACAAAATGTCCAGGTGAGGATTTGAGCCTCCAACTTTGTTTTTGATTGTGTGAATCACTTTTGAGTTGCACTTTCCCGGATTTGCTTGAATCTCTTCATGGTTTGCATGTTTATGTGTTGCATCAAATGATTTAGGCAATTTTCTTTGAATAACTACTTGGCCTAAAAAGGACCATCCCTAATGCATGTTCCCTAGTTAGCCACATTGAGCCTAATTGACCTATTGTTTCTTGATGACCCTATATTACAAGACAAAAATCTGAAAAACCATGTTAACCCAATCTTAGGATTAGGAGAGCATGGAAGCTTAGCAAGAGAAGGGTTGTGAGAAACTAAGTTTGTGGTGGATACAAGGTGATATGTCATTTTGGGTTGAGAAAAAGAAAAATAAAGGTTGAAACCCAAGGCAAAAAAAAAAGAGAAAAGAAAAATATTGCCAAAAGAAAAGGGGCAAAACAAAAAGCAAGGAAAAGGCTGTGGTCACCCGAGGCAAAAATAAAAATGGAAAAAGGAATTGGGTGGAGATTCAATGTGTCAAATGCTCATGCTCTCTTAGTTCCTAGGGACTTAAGCCTAATATCCTTGAATATCCTACCCTTAGTCAGGCCCCACTACAACCTTTAAAAGACCTTCTGATGTTGCATGCATGTTTTCGTGGGAACTATTGTTGAGATAAAAATCAAATCCATGGGAAGTGCTCTTGATATGTGAAATTGAGTGAAAAGTTGATAGCCTAGGCGAATTTGAGCAAATGAGTGAAATTTTACATACCCTTGTGAGGAAGGCAATTGTTTGAAATTGGTGATCTTCCTTTTATGTGTGACTACGATCCTCAACTTAGATTAATGATTGCATGAATGATGAAGTTCCCAATTGTTTAAAGTAAATGAATGTGGGGATTACATTGATGCAAGGGGAAATCATTGGAGAAAAACTGTTTTGTTAAGTTGCATGAAATTTGTGCGAAATCGATTGAATCCCTTAAGCTTGCCAAGTCTTGAGTCCTTTTTGAGTTTTAGCTTGCTTGGGGACACGCAAGGTTTAAGTTTGGGGTGTTTTGATAAGCCTCACGGCTTATCTAGTTTTATAACTAGATGGATTGTGGCTTCCGTGCTAATTATTCGAGTTCAATCTCGTTTTCGTCCAAATTTGGCCTTGTTTTGTTCCTAAGTTAGACTTTGACTCGTTCTAGGCATTTTTAGGAGTTTTAGTCTATTTTGAATAGAATTATGCTTTTTGTTTCTTTTTATTGTTTCAGGTTAGAAGTGAAGCTCGAGAGTCAAGGAAAGTCAAGAAAGCAGTGGAAATTTCCATTACGGAGATACTCGCCTCGCGAAAGGATGCTCGCCTCGCGAACCTGAAGACCAGCCTAAAGAGCAATAGTCACCTTTTCTGTCTTGCCTCGCGAGTCACAAGCTCGCCTCGCGAGCATTCAAACTCAGGATGGAGCCAAAACTGAAATTCGCCCCGCGAGAGGCTGCTCGCCTCGCGAGAGTCCATTTTGAATGCGCGCCAATTTTAATGCTCGCCTCGCGAGCGGACGAGAACCAGAATCGCTATTTATAGGCTGTTTCAGATCAGAAGAGGGGATCCGAATCCTAGTAGTTCTCCATTGTATAGAGTAGCGTTTAGGCCATATTTTTGTCTCTTTGGAGTTGCGTCTCCTCTTTTCTATTTCTTATTTTACTATGGTGGTTATGTCCGATTGTTTGTCTATGAGCATGAGGAACTAATCCCCTCGTCTGAGGGAACAATGAAGCCACCCATGGCAGTGTAGATTCGATGTGATGTATGTCTTTCTCCCTTTTCTCAATTAATGTTTTCCAATTCTGATTTGATTGTGTTGATCATATGCATGCGTGATTGACTAGTTAAACGTGATGAGGCTTAGGAGGCAATTTGCGTTTTAGAACTTGAATTGGGATCATCGATTGAATATTGCACGAGAGTGAGTAGGAGATCGGTGCAACCTTATAGGAACCAAGTTTCATAGAGTTTGATGATTAGGGTTATGAGACCTAGTAAGTAATTAACTCAATCATTGAATACGTCCTAATGAGCACGACAGTGAATTTAGGAGAATTTGGGGGTCCTGGTTGACATTGTAATTGAACTTAGGGAGGAATTCATCATCACTTGGGTATGCATGATTGGGTAGGTGGATTTGTGACCTTGGACATTTTAATTTCATATTTTTAGTTAATTATTTTATTAGATTTGTTAATTTGAATTCGATCCTATTTTCTCTCTCTCAACCACCTTCTGTTACTTGACCAAACCTATCGAACTTCTCGCGGATTAGTTGAATTGGTAGCCCAATCCTTGTGTTCGACCTCGGTAAATTCTTACCGTGTTTATTTTATTACTTGCGACGATCCGGTACACTTGCCGTGACTCAACATCTGTCTTAGGGGGAGCCCTGCAAGCACTCTTAGACTTTGCTTTTCAAATTTAATTAGTTTTGTCATCATCAAAAAGGGGAAATTGTTGGAACCAAAGTGGTTTTGAATTTAATAATCTCTAAGTTTTGATTCTAAAAAAATGATTAAATTTGCTTGGCAAAGTGTTAGTTGAGATCTAACATGTGCTTTCAGTTATGCAGGAATATTTACATATAAGTAAAAGAAACATGAGATAAGTTCAGATTGAAAAATACGCGTCCATCCTTGTAGACGGGCTGCTCAAAAACTTTGGTAAGGTTACTTCTTTAGACTGGCTTACTTAAGTAGAAGAAACTCTAAATATTTGCTAGATGAATACCTAAATAACTTGTTAGGTGCAACATGTCCAGAGACTTTATAAATAAGCACGTCCATCTTGTCAAGTAAGCAGACGGAAGTAATTAGTTGAAGTAAATGAACTGAAAAATAAAGTAATCTAGTAGACGAGCTCTAATCGCCACGTCACCAGACGGAGATCTTTTATAACTCATTGAGGAATAGCAAGTTCGAAGACTTGATAGACAAAAGGATATGCCACGTCATCAGACGAGCAAAGTAAAATATTAAACAGACTTAGTCTCTCATATAACTAAGTAGACAGAGTTTCTTTTTAGATGAGATACATGTTAGAATGAATTAAATGCAATCCGAATCTCTTGAATTTATTTCAAATGATTGATATTTATTTCAATAGAATATTTGTTCTTCACATATGTTTTATCTGCTTTAATGTTTCACCTTGTTGTAAAAGAAACATAGTACCATCAAGAAATACAAAAAACAGAATCGTAAATAAGATACTGCAAAACGATCTATACGATGACAACTTTATGGCTGAAAAAACTGGATTATACACAAAGGAGGAACAACAAGTGCTCAAGATGCAATACTCAGAGGACTGAACCTCCAATTTCATGCTTTCTCAATAACCAAGAGTACTATTCAGCATTGCCGTAATCAAGTTATCAGTCACAACGGATATCATGCATTAAATGCTATCTCTAAACGGGATTATTCAAAGTAACCGTTGAAGAAAGACAAGTGAAGAAGAAGGTCACTATAAATAGAAGACCTCAAGTTCTGAAGAAAAAAAACTTTTGCCAATCGATAGTCACTCATTCTAATATTCTTTCAAAAGCAAGAGTCTGTATTCTTTAGTTTGAATATTGTTGTAATATTCAACTGATCTTAAACTCTCATATCCTCACACATATTGAGTTAAGAAGATCAAACATTATCTCTTTGTTAGAGTGAGAGCCTGAAGAGGCTTGGTAAGAATGAAATAATTGTAGCCTGGAGAGGTGTTGAATACTTGGTTGTAATCTATTTGGAGAAATAATGGATAAATCCTTCAAGTCGAAGGGACTGAACGTAGCTCTTGGTTGGAAGAGAGTGAACTAGGATAAAATCTCTTGTGTGAATCTTCTATCCTTAAACTCTTCGGTTTTATTTGCTTATACTAACTGTGGGGTTTTGATATTGCTTTTGTTAAAGTCTTTTAAAAAGGATCTTTGCCTTTGTGCTAGCTTTTGTTTCTAATCTCTTTGAGTGCAAAAATTGTTTTAAATGTTGTTTTCGAAAATTATTAACAAACACAATTCAATCACTCTTCTTGTGTTTGCCTGTGTCAACTTCATGACATACTTTTACATACGGTTGCATGTGTCTATCACTATAGGGTCCACCTACAAGTTGCAAAGTGTAGGTAAATGTCATCAACTTATACCTACAGTGTGTGAGCATAGTTAAAAGGCAAATTTTAGTAAAAAATTACTTTTAGCTGTGATCACCACTCGTTAACGGTTGTTAAATGAATTTCATTTATTTTATTAGTAATACTAAATTAAATTGTATAAAATTTATTTTATACATGATTATAATAAAATCCTCATAACTATTTTTATTAATATGTTATACATTATTAGAACAGTCTTTAAATCATTGAAATGCAGTTACTAATTTATTAAACTAAAATTGTTAATATCATCACAAATATTTCAAGAGTGGGTTACTTTTCATATAATATTCAATGAAAACTAATTACAAAAGGAATCAAAACTATCCATCTCCAAGATCCTATTTTCTACATACTTGAATTTTACAAGTAAAATGAAAAAACAACCATATGTATATAAAGTTCAGAATATGGTCCTTCAGGAATCCAGTAAGTTAACATTATATATCCTGGCTGTGTGTGGTGGTACTGAAAACCTTCCTGAGACCAAAATAAGTTCCTGAGTAAAGACAGATGAGTGGATGAATTTACAGCAATGAGTTAATATAGTGAACATGACAAATACTTAGATCTCTTATATGTATGTAATCTTTTCTTAATTTTTTAATTGGTAGACACGTGAGAAGTTAAATTACCTTCACAGCAATAGGAACAAGGTCAAATTGCTCTAACGGCAATTTAAGCCAAATTACCTTCTTCCCCTGCAAATCCATCAGATAGTTTGTATGTAATTTTTAATATGTGCAAGATGATGGCTTCACCAGGCAACAGATGCAGTCACCCAAAAAAAAAATTTGAATAGAGACTTGTCTTATTGCATATTTTAAGGGAATAGAAGACTGTTAAAAAAGATAAAAGGGGAGGAAGTGTAGATTAAATTAAAATAAATGAGAGTAGGGCATTAGAAAATATGATAGCAGTCCATATAATATAGATAGATAGACACACAACATATAACGTGATAAATGATAGACCATGCATCCAAAGTACTGCAAAGATAAATGACAAGTTTTTTCAGTGCTTATAAAAAAATTAACTTTTTCCAGTAAATGGAAGAGTTTGGATGGGAAACTTTGCTGAATATCAACACACACCCAAATACCCCACTTGTTTCAGCTTGAAACTTTCAATTGTGATAAAAAGAAAGCACTTTCAGAACAAATTTGCAACAGAGAATGTGATAACATTTCATTCTACATTCAAAGCTCACCTTCACCACTCACACAGGTAACAATCAAGTTATATACATCTCAGATCCTACCATGTTCTTGTATATCCCAGCAAAGGCATTGGTTTAGATTGGGATGCCCCATTCACTTTTGATGATAGTGCTATCTTTGGTTTAGATTGGGATGCCCCATTAATTTTTGAATGACTGCAAATTATTTTTGAAAAGTGGAATACCTAAGACAAGTCATTGGCCCAACTTTCAGTGAGCGAGGCTATGCACAATGGCTAATGGCTATCCTGATTTAATAAAGAAACAATATTATCCTGTCAATTGAAAAATCATATTCTGATTTTAGCAATTAGAAATTACAAATGAAAATTACCTTTTCAATTAGTAGTTGCAATCTATAATGAGCAATTTCTTTTGCTCTTTTGTTGCAATCTCTGCCTTAGGATAGAAGATCCTGTAAAATTCCCCAAAAAAAAAAAATTATAGAGAAAGAATTATTGTATTTGTTTGTGGCATTACTATATATTTGTGATTTTAGATTTTAAAACTACATACATTAGTTGGAAGCACCAACTAGCACAACTAGAAAAAGTTCACACAGCCACCCATTTGCATGTATGATGAAGGGGTAAGGGGATTCTCGGAGAAAGGTTAAGCATCTCCAGGGCCTGTATTCTAAGCTCTGCAGGGTAGTCACCAACGCAGCCTATTCAAGTTAAGTCTTAACTTTAAATGTTTTGGCCATGCATAACCATGACCATAAACGTCATTTGCAAATGTAAGAGTCAACCTATTCAAGTGGAACAGAAAGACAATCATAATATTTTTTGGCTTAAAATTTTTTTACAAACGAGATTTTGACGAAAAACTATAACAACTACTAGAATTTAGATGTACATGAAATGTCCTGATGGAAATCAATACCTCAACTTCATCAATGTATCAGTGGTACAGGGAAAGACATGGAAGGTTCCCTGTAAAGAAAATACTAAACTATAAAAGGTAACTGAGTTTGAATTGTTACCTTGCCAGCATAAAGTTTCTTAGAGGTGCTCATTACAAATATCCACTTTGCACGTTCAGAGTCATCATTTGTATCAAGAAAATCTCCAACTTAAGATTCAATCATGACAACAAAAAACACAGCAAATATCCGAAATAAAAACTTATAAAGTAAAAAAAAAAGGTTTATAGGTTGAAGGTATTAGACTTAGAACAAAGAAGAACAAGAGTACATTGATTAAAGTCGCAATATGATAAAAGTGAACAGCTTACACACGTTTTCCCTTGTTTAGTGAAGTACTTGACTGGGGACTTCCTTTGACTTTTATGCAGATAGCTAATTCACAAATCTTACACTTGGTTTCCTTTGTGACCTTAGCATTCCCTTCACCTAAAGGAATTGCCTTGCTCTGAGGTTCCTAATAATAAGATCTTAACCAATCAAGTGCCTGAAATTATCACCAAAATTTTTGATGAGTTTGGGGCAGCGAACAAGGGTAAACATACTCAGTATGAAGGGAATAGCTGCATATACTAAGCATTTGGGTAATAACTTTCCCCATACCCATGCATAACAGAACAAATGAGAATGAGATCATATACCCTAGTAATTGTGAGGCAATATCGAGCACAAAATATAACATGTAAGGGAACAGAGAAGCTCCTTCAATAGTTTAGTCTAAAACCTACACAAATTCTCCTAAATGCCAGAGAAAACAGACCATGTAAGGGAGGTTCTTTCTTTTCTTTTTTTTTCTTTTTTTTTTTTTAATGACAATATCTCTTTAAATTCTCAAATCAAAAGGCTTAGTAATCAGTCACTAATTGGAATCACACAGAAAGGAAAAGTATCACAAAGAGAGATATGAAGTTTGAATTTACCTTTGACCCATCAACTGGTGTAGCAGAACAACAAATGTGAACTGCGAACCAACAGAGTGCCATAATAAGTTAAAGTCATAGTATTGTCGAGTCTTGACAGTGAGCAGTAACTATTGCAAATGGACAGAACATAGAAAATCATGAAGGACCATGCTCAGACAAATTCAATCATGCAGTGCATCCCTAAAACAATGATGAAATTAAAAACAAATCATTTATTCTAACATCTGATAACTTAGCACAAGTATATCCTTGTCAATTAACTTAATATGACTAGGAATCAACAAGTTTTAGTGTATTACTTAGTATTATAACCAAGGAAACGAATCGATAGAATAAAATGGATCAATTATGAAGTACCTTTGATTCTTGTTGTGATAAACCAATGGTTGCAGATTGCACCATCAAGCAAACCCTAAGGATACTCAGATCAAAGAAAATGAGATTGCAAATTACTCAGAAAACGAGAGAAAAATTGTTGATTACGAAGCAAGTACCGAATTTTTACTCCATTTTCGTCCTCAATTCCACTTCACTGCATCCAATCAAAACAACAAAAACAAAACAAAACAAAATTAAAAACCTTAACAATCACTTCGATTTTAACAAAAACGGAAAAAAAAACTCACGAACCTCTGCGAGTTCGAAACAGGAAACAAGATCAAGGAATGGAAAAGCATGCATACCGAAATTAAAACGAGGAACGAAGTTTGAGTTACTACTAACTGTTCAGTGTTGATCGGAGGAGTTTTCATCGGAGAATCGCCGGGATCTGACCGGGGAAGGAGAAGCAAAACTAGAAGGAGAAAGAGGGAACGAACAGGGAGGTGAAAGAGAGGTGTGCAAGCAATAATAAGAAAGGGGAAAGAAAAAGGGCACAAATTGATGCGTCGAACAGTGACAAAATGGGAAGGATACATGTAGCTACGATTCATTACAAATCTGTAGGCATGTGATACCTATACCTACAGTTTTGATGTCTGTCACTGAAAACGTCTGTAGGTGTTTCGTCCAAATATCTCGGGTGCGAGATACTCGGTCGAACGAGGATTAGTATGGTGTTTTTGGATTGTGCTTGACAGAATGTGGATTCTGCTCCTACGTATCCAAATGGGAATCAAAGCAAACGTAGTTCTGAATGAGGGGGTAAGCCCCCTATTTATAGAGATCTCTCTGGATCAAGCTCCGAAATAAGCGGAGAATATTTGGACCAGATCGCGATCATGGGGAGAAATATCCGGAGCCTGATTATCCGGAGCGACATTATGGCTAGCGAGATATTCGGTCCAGTTAGCTGCGGATGGATAGCTTGGGGCCGAGGTATCTTCGCGAGTGACCTGATACGGATCAGGGGCGAGTAGTTATCCTCGGATACCAGGCGTGCTGACATGTTCTCGGCTCCTTGCGGTTTGGGCCAAGGCCCATTTGTGGGGGTAAGCTTCGGTTGGTCCGGTCGTATAGACGAAGTTCGGTCTTTTATTCTCGGCCAAGACACAAGCCCCCGAGCTCCGAGCTTAAATAAGCGAAAGAGCCGATAAGTATGAAACCGAGCTTATTCTTGGCTATGCAGCTTATCCACATTCCCACTGTCGTTTCAATCAAGTCTTCTCTCTCTGTCGGAGGAAGCAATTATTCCCTACTACTCCTACTCAGCACGCCATGGACAAGAAACCCTAGAGTTCCGCGCCCATTTAATGGGGGAAAATCAAAAGTCGCGCCTTTTGGGCCCGACGGAAGATGGGCCTCCAATCACAAAGCTATAAATATCTCCTCCGCGCCAACTCCCTCCTACTTTGCTTACCCTCCTTTGCCATTCACCTCCATCTTCCAAGTTTTCGCCATTATCTCTCGCTTGTCATCCTCCGTAGCGCTCCGTTTCCTCCTTTCCTTCGTGCTTCTAAGCTCTATTTCTGGTTACCCGGATATGAGTTCATCTGTGTCTTCTGAGTCGAATACCTCGCCTCTAGTTGAGCGCGAAGTTTCCCCAATTGGGGGATCTCTTTCTGTTTCTTCTGTTCCTTCACAGGAACTGAACGTCGGAGAGGCGGAACCGTCCTCCTCCGGGTCGTCTTCGACTGATTCAGATTCTTCCGAGTCTGATTCTCCTAGGTCTGGTTCTCCTCCTCCCAGAGCGTCCAAACCCGCCGCTCGTAAACAACGCCCTAGGGTTCCGAAAGACCCTATTCCCGATATTACCCTTCCTGGGTATACCTGGGTTAAAGGTGAGGTTGGGACCTTTTTCTCTGACTACCAAACTCCCGATTCAATTGTTCAACTTCGGTCCCTTATTAATATCTCGGCCTCTGGAGACGAGTCCAAGTTTATTTGTTCTCCGTGCTCGGGTACCGAGTGTGTCTTCCTCAGGGCTCGTCCTTCTGAGGCCCCCTTTACATATATGTACAAAACACTTTTTGAGAAGCTGAACGTGTCTCTTCCTTTTACTGAGTTTGAGTGCGACGTTCTGAGAACCATGAACGTCGCACCTACTCAGCTCCACCCTAACAGCTGGGCTTTTATGAAAGCCTTTCAGATTCTCTGTAAATACATCAAGATAGAGCCCACTACTCCAAAATTTTTGTACTTTTATCAAACCAGATTTGGCGAGAAAACGGGATGGGTATCCCTTAATGGGTTGAACCGAAGAGGTCTTCTTAGTTTATACGCATCGTCGTATAAAGACTTCAAGGTTGGCTTCTTCCGAGTTCGCCCTTCGAGTTCTCACACCTCCCACTTTTTTGACGAGAATAAATATGCCAAGTTTCCTTTATATTGGCAATCCTCTCCCACAAAATTCGTTGGCTTCGAGTACCACTCCCTGCCGGCCGAGGATAGGCGGGATATAGATATACTAGAAAAACTTCCTCAGCCCCTCCATTATGGACGCCTTCTGAAACTCCCCTTCTCATCCACCCCGAGAGCCGACCTGAAAAGTAAGTGCTCGGCTTTTTAGTTTTTGAATCTTTTCTGTATGTATTGCTGAACTAACCACTTTTTCTTTTTGGCAGTCATCATGGGGAAATTTGACTTCTCTAAGCTTGTAAGGGCTGGTGCTGCTAAAGAGGGTCAGGGTCCCTCTTCGACCGAGAAGAAGCAGAAAAGACCTCCTTCCACCAAGACTTCTGCAAAGGGGGGTTCGTCATCCGTCCCTCAAAAAAGGAAGAGGGAAGAGGTTGAAGTAGTTGTCGAAGATACTCCCCTTCCTGGCCCAAGCTCCCCTCGCCCGACTACTCAGGGGACGGAAACCGCGGGGCGAGAACAACCACCTCCTGCTCCCCTCGAGCCGAAATGGTACAACACTTCCCTGAAGGCAGGGACTTCATCTCTCTGGGGTGAAGACTTCAACCCCTTCCCTTCTTTCGACTCAAGCTTCTTAAAGCCCGCCGATCTTCGGCTTATCACGCAGCAGGGGGCTCGATCTAGTATGGAGGCCCTCTCGGTCCTCTCGCCTCGGGCTGCCGCAGCTTTGGCTCGTTTCTGTAGCCGAGAGGTGACAGAGGCCGAGAGGAAGTCCCAACAGTTGGAGTCTGAGTTTGATGCTATTGAGAGGTTGAAAGGGGATCTTTCCCGGATTTCTTCTGAACGCGAGGAGCTGGCCCGTGGGAACGAACGCCTGACTGCCACCCTTGTCGAGATTAATACTCGGAACTCCGAGTTGGATTCCCGGGCAAAGTCGGCCGAGGAAGGTAAAGCTCGGGTTGAAGAGGACAAGGCTCGTGCTGAGGAAAAGCTTAAAGAGGCTCAGGCTGAGATTGAGCGACTTAAGGCTGCCCTGGAGGCCGAGACCCAGGCCAAGATGCTGCTCGAGGAGGATGTAAAGGAGGCCACCGGCTGCATCATCATCGAGCACCGAAAAGGTTTTGACAAAGCCATTGCCCAAGCTGAGGTTCTAGCCCCTAGCATCGATCTTTCGGGGGCCGATGCAAACATGGAGGTGGTGAATGGGGAACTTGTTCCCGTCATTCCCGAGGAGGAGGAAGAGGTAGACGTGGTGGGGGACTCTCCTGAAGGCCACATTGATGCCGAGGAAAGCCATAGGGGGGAGTAACTGTTGTAGTTTTTTGTTTTTTGTCCATCCTTTGTAATGGGCTCATGCCCTTGTAACTTGATATTACTGAATAAAAATCGTTATCATTTTGCTGACTCTTTGTTGTGTTCGGCTTGTGAATCAAGTCTTCGGCTAAGGCCAAGGTACTCTACCGTCCACATCAAAAATGGACGGTGGTTGTTACACGTGAAACACGTGTTTTACATTTTGCGTTGTCATGCATTAAATGCTTTGGAAACCGTAATGGGTTCATGCAATCGCTGCCTTTTGCTTAGTTTCGAGATTTGTTTTCCCAACAAACTCTTTCTCACGCATGCTACTTCCTTCCTTGCTTATAAATAGGGCCCTTCCGCTGCCTCACTTGTTCATTCCTCATCCTTTTCCATCAGCCAAATTCGTTTCTTACTTCTCTTCCACCCGAGTAGTTCTATGCTAGCGTCAGGGGTTTATGTTCCCCTCTCCCAGTTAACATCCTTTTTTGGGTTTCACATCCGCCAAAAAGGATGTAAGTGGGAGACGGGATCCAGAATTCCTTTTATAATTCGATCCTTCAAGAAGGATGTTAACTGGGAGAACGATAATCTTCGGGAGTGGAGAAAGGGGTAGAGGTCGTCTACTCCCGGAGCTGGCCGAGCACCTCATCATCCAGCTTTCTCAGGGGGAAGTGACTACAGCCTCCCTTAAGAGAGAGTGGTGGCGCTTGATCAGGGGGACTGGGGGCCGTCTGGACTTGCCCCTATTTTAATTGGGGGGACTACTGTCCCGCCGAGCGGCCCTTGTTTTCAATTTCGGCTTTCGATTTCAGCGTTGTGCTCGGTCCCTTGAATGTACTTTTCAAGAGTCAAACTCGGCTTTATTTTTGCTTTACGCATTGTACTCGGTTTCCTTAATAAAATAATGGCTCGAACTCGACCTTTTTGATCCGAACTTTGTTCTTTGCTCATATCTGGCTTTAATAATTTCGCGACTTAAATTCAGCGCTAATAACTTAATAACTCGGACTCGGCTAATAGGATCATGCTTGACCTTTAGGCTTAATTTCGTGGCTCGTACTTGGCCACCAGGCTCAAACTTGGCCTTTAGAATTTTAACTGGCTCGAACTCGGCCATTGGCTCGTACTCGGCCACCAGGCTCAAACTTGGCCTTTAGGATTTGACTGGCTCGGACTCGGTCATTGGCTCGTACTCGGCCACCAGGCTCAAACTTGGCCTTTAGAATTTTAATTGGCTCGAACTCGGCCATTGGCTCGTACTCGGCCACCAGGCTCAAACTTGGCCTTTAGGATTTGACTGGCTCGGACTCGGCCATTGGCTCATACTCGGCCACCAGGCTCAAACTTGGCCTTTAGAATTTAATTGGCTTGAACTCGGCCACTGGCTCGTACTCGGCCACCAGGCTCAAACTTGGCCTTTAGAATTTGACTGGCTCGAACTCGGCCATTGGCTCGTACTCGGCCACCAGGCTCAAACTTGGCCTTTAGGATTTGACTGGCTCGAACTCGGCCATTGGCTCGTACTCGGCCACCAGGCTCAAACTTGGCCTTTAGAATTTGACTGGCTCGAACTCTGCCATTGGCTCGTACTCGGCCACCAGGCTCAAACTTGGCCTTTAGGATTTGACTGGCTCGAACTCGGCCATTGGCTCGTACTCGGCCACCAGAATAAGATGCCTGCAGAATAAATACTTCGGCAAAGTAAGAGAGCATAAAACAATATTCATAATAAAATTTGTTTTTTATTGAATGGAGTCCGCGGTGTGCCTCGTTAAAACCTCCCCGGTCAAAACCCTTTTTGGGAAAAAATACCGAGGTAGGAAAAAGAGTACAACACCCGACTATATACATCAGCTATAATAAAACTTCAAATGAGAAGCATTCCAAGTCCTCGGGATAGGATTTCCTGACAATTCTTCTAACCTATATGCCCCGTTCCCCAGGTTTTCAACTACTCGGAATGGCCCTCCCCAGTTTGCTGCCAACTTGCCTTCCGTGCGGTCCTTCCTTGCCTCTCCTTTTATTCTCAGCACTAAGTCTCCGCGCAAAAAACTCCTCGGCTTTACTTTTGAATTATACCTTCTGGTGGCTCTCTGTTTGCAGGCTTCTTCTCTGATCCTGGCTTCCTCCCTGACTTCTTCTACCAGGTCAAGTTCGACCCTCAGATTGCTCTCATTGTCATTCGGCTTGTGTTGTATGCGTCGGAAAGACGGTTCACCAACCTCCACTGGGATCATGGCGTCTGTTCCATACGTCAGCCTGAAGGGTGTTTCTTGAGTGGTAGATTGAGGCGTGCAGTGGTAGGCCCAGAGGATACTCGGTAACTCTTCTGCCCAAGCTCCTTTGGATCTTCCTACCCTTTTCTTGCTTCCCCGAGGATGACCTTGTTAGCTGCTTCGGCTTGCCCATTGGTTTGGGGGTGCTCAACCGATGTAACTTGGTGCTTAATACCGAGGTTGTCATAGAATTCCCGTAACGACTTATCCACAAATTGTCTTCCGTTGTCAGTGACGATCGCAAAGGGAATTCCGTGCCTACAAATAAGGCTTTTCCATACAAATCTTTGCACTTTCTCGGCGGTAATCTTCGCCAAGGGCTCTGCTTCGATCCATTTGGTGAAGTAGTCCACCGCTACCAGTAGGAATTTGACTTGACCTTTGGCTACAGGGAAAGGCCCTAGTATGTCCATTCCCCACATAGCGAACGGCCAAGGCGAGTTTAGTGTGTGGAGTCCTTCAGGGGGGGCATGATTTACATTGGAAAATCTTTGGCACTCATCACACTGCTTTGTCCACTCCATGCAATCGGCTCGGACGGTAGGCCAATAGTACCCTGCTCGGACTACCTTGGAGGCCATTGATCTGCCCCCACAGTGAAAACCACAGATTCCTCGGTGAACCTCTTCCATGACATACTTGTATTGTGCCCTCGTCAGACATTTTAGCAATGGTGCCGAGAATCCTAGCTTATACAACTCCCCGGAGACTATAGTAAAGTGACTTGCCCTGAGCCTGACTTTCCTGGCTTCGGCCTGATCCGAGGGCAGAGTTTCTGAGGATAAATACTCCCATATAGGCGTCATCCATTCTCGATCCACCAACTCGTTGGCCGTCACCTCTTATGTCCCAATGCTCGGTTCATTGAGGGTTTCTTGAATAACCGTTCTATGGTGACCCGGCTTCTTTGTACTGGCTAGCTTGGACAGCAAATCGGTCCGAGTGTTTTCTTCTCGGGGAATGTGCTCAATAGTGAACTTTTCAAAGCCGGAGATTAATTGGTTGACCTTACACAAGTACCGGGTGAGCTGAGGTTCCTTCGTTTGGTAGCCTCCGGATATTTGTCCGGTGACTAGTTGTGAATCACTCCGGCACTTAACAGCCCTTGCCCCCATTTCATTCGCCCCTTTAATCCTGCTATCAAAGCTTCATACTCGGCTTGATTGTTCGAGGTTTTGAATTCAAACTTTAATGATTGTTCCAAGATCAGATCTCCCGGCCCCTCCAGAATTACCCCCGCTCCACTGCCCCTGACATTCGAGGATCCGTCCACGTATAAATTCCACCATATATCCTCGGCTACTGGCGGTGGATGGAGCTCGGCTATGAAGTCGGAGAGGCATTGAGATTTCAGAGGTCCTCTCATCTCGTATTTCAGGCCAAACTCGGACAATTCTACCGACCAAGCAATCATCCGTCCTGCCAACTCGGGCTTTTTGAGTATCTCATTTAATCGGGTGATCCGTCTTAACAATCACTTGATGACTCGGAAGTACGGGCGCGATCGCCGAGCTGCGGTTACAAGGCCAAAACCAGCTTCTCAATGACTTGATATCGAGTTTCGGCATCATGGAGTACCCTACCGATGAAGTACACCTGGCATTTGAGCTTTCTCTACCTCCCTGCACAATGATGCGCGATGGCATTCTCGGAGGCTGACAGATATAAATACAACTCTTTCCCGGGGAGGGGTCGTGTTAATATCGGCGGGGAGGACAAAAAGGCCTTGAAGTCGACAAAGGCCTTCTCGCAGTCCTCGGTCCACGTGAAAGTTTGGGGCTTCTTTAGTAGTTTGAAGAAAGGCCGAGCTTTCTCTGAGGATTTGGGCGGGAACCGAGACAATGATGCAAGTCGTCCTGCCAATCTTTGCACTTCTTTAACGTTCTGTGGGCTCCTCATATCAATCACGGCCCGACACTTATCAGGATTGGTCTCAATTCCCCGGTGCGTTAGCATAAAGCAGAGGAATTTTCCCCCCTGGACGCCGAAAACACACTTCTCCGGGTTCAGTCTCATGTTGTACCTTCTCAGCTGCTGAAAGATTTCCTCCAGATCGGTAGGGTGGTTGCTGGGGTCATCGGATTTCACCACCATGTCATCCACATATACTTCCATGGTTCTGCCGATTTGTTTCTCAAATACTCGGTCCATGAGTCTCTGGTATGTAGCTCCCGCATTCTTCGGCCCAAACGGCATCACTCGGTAACAGTAATTTGACCCCTCAGTAATGAAGGCTGTTTTCTCCTCATCTGGGGGGGTACATTCGGATTTGATTGTACCCGGAGTAGGCATCCAAGAAGCTTAGAATTCTGTATCTGGAAGCCCCGTCAACTAGTCTGTCAATACTCGGCAGAGGATAGGAGTCTTTCGGGCAAGCTTTATTCAGATCTGTGTAATCGGTGCACATGCGCCACTTGCCGTTTGCTTTTTTGACGAGAACAACGTTGGCCAGCCATGTAGTATACTCTACTTCTCGGATAAAATTGGCCTTGACCAACTTCGCTGTTTCCTCTTCCACAACCTTTCTCCTTTCTTCGCCCAGTCTTCTTTTCCTTTGGGCCACTGGCTTCGCCTCGGGACAAATTGCCAATTTATGGCACAAGAAGTCGGGATCAATTTCCGGCATGTTAGATGTGGTCCAGGCGAATAGATCCGCATTTCTACGTAGCACTAGCTTTATTTCTTCTTTCAAAGTAGGGTCAAGGTGACCGCCGAGTTTAGTGCACTGTTCAGGCTGCGCACCGAGCTGGAACTTCTCTAACTCCTCGATAGCTTGTGGACGTTGTTCCTGCATGTCCATCCTGGGATCCAGCTCCACGGAGTTTACGGAATTCATTGCCTTGTCTTTCCCCCTGTCCAGGGTTTCTGCTGGTGTGGGTTTAAGTTTGCTCACACGCAAACTATCGGCATAAAGACTGTCCCGGCCATCTTCTGATCTGCTCGGACAGCAACTATGTCCCCCGAGCTGGAAGGGAACTTCATCGTGAGGTGGGAAGTAGAGACCACAGCCCCTAGCTCATTCAAGGACGGTCTTCCGATCAGGATATTATACGATGTAACAGCATTGACCAACACATACCTGACCATGATAGTTTTAGAAGCTCTGCCATCACCAAAAGTAGTCAGGAGGTCAATATATCCCCGAGTATCAACTTGTTCCCCTGCGAAGCCGAGGAGCTTACTGTCGTACGGTTGAATTGATTTCTCCGGGATCCCGAGCTTCTGAAACGTTGAGTAATACAATATATCCGCAGAGCTCCCCTGGTCGACGAGGGTTCTTTTGACCGAGAAGCTGGCCAACTGTACGGTGATCACCATGGGGTCATCTTGGTTGGGATCTACTCCCACAAAATCTTCATCGGAAAAGATAATAGGTGGGGAACTTCGGGGAGGCTTGCCAGATACCGAGTTGACAGCTTGGATGGCCCGCAGGTGTCTTCTCCGAGCTGAACTTGTTGTGCCTCCCCCCGCGAATCCTCTTGAGATGGTGTTTATTACTCCCCGAATGACATTCTCCTCTTCCCGTCTCTCATTCTGCCCCTCTCTGGTCTCTGTTCTCTCATCATTTCGTCGACCGCCACCCCTCCTCGGGCTTTGGTCACCCTCTCTCCTTCTATTTCTGCCACGCCTCTCACTGTTGTTGTTGTTTCTTCGAACAAAGTTGTGGAGATGGCCAGCCTGAACCAGCTCTTCAATTTTATCTCTTAGGACCCAACACTCCTCGGTGGTATGGCCATAATTGCGGTGTTACCGACAGTGCTTCTGTCGATCTGCGTTCTGGGGGGTGTGGCCACGATTTGGGAGCTGCAAAAGTTCTGCATTGTACGCTCCTTCGAACACCCGAGCCCGGTTTGTGTTGAGGGGAGTATAATGCTCATACTTCGGTCCCCTCTGGAAATGCTCGGACGAGCCTTTAAATTTCGGTTTATCACCCCCTGCCCTCCTCTTCTCTTTACCTTCTCACCTGTCGGCATCATCGGTCCGCTCCCTTTTCTTGGATTCCTCAACCTCCTCCATATTGATGAACCCCGCAGCTTTTCTTCTCAGTTCGTCCATATCGGCTGGTGGTTTCCGAGCCAAGTGCCTAGCAAAAGGGCCAGGTCTCAACCCGGTCAGGATGGTGTGTAGTGCAACATCGGCACTGAGATTGGGGATGAGTACCGCCTCCTTGCTGAATCTGGCCATGAAGTTGCGCAGGGACTCATTCCTCTCTTGCCTGAAGTTCACCAATGAGGCCGAGGTTTTTTGGTGGGCTCGGCTCGTGGCAAACTGAGCGCTGAACTTAGCCACGAATGTATCGAAAGAGTCTACCGAGGCTGGGGGTAGCTGGGTGTACAGTGTCTTTGCCTCCTTCAGAGTGGTTGGGAAGACTTTGCACATGACAGCGTCGTCATCCGTAAAAAGGTACATCTGCGTGGTGAAGGCGTCCAAGTGGCGCTCGGGGTCTGAGGTGCCATCATATTTGTCAATGTTGATGGGCTTGTAGTTGGCTGGCAAGGGGACCCCCATGATATCATTCGTGAAGGGATGCCTCGGCTTCCGTAGGCTGGCCCTGTCATTGAGTCTGTTTGTCTGGAGTGAAAATTCTGGGGCCTGCCTAGGGAATCCCTCTTCCTCTGCTCGGTTGTTGTGATGGGAAGCCCGGAGGTGTGGACCCCCTTCCCGGTACAAGTTTCTGGACCCCTCAATCTCCGGTGGTCGGCGCTCTCTTTCATGTGGGGAAGAGACCGACCTTTCCCTGCTCTGCTCTCTTTCACGATGGCTATTCTGCCGGCGGATTTCTTCGTTCTACCTTCTCAGCGCTGCAATCTGCGCGAGAAGCTCCTGAACCACAGGATTGTCAGTCATTCCTGCTGGTCCTACGGATCGTTCTCCGTTATCCCCGTTAACTCCGTTGTTGGCATTCCCCGGCTCCTCCCTCCTGCAGTTTTCGCTCCTCGTCCTCACCATTTTTGTGTGGTATGGGAAAATATTTGCTTCGTTCCCACAGACGGCGCCAAATGTTCCGTCCAAATACCTCGGGTGCGAGATACTCGGTCGAACGAGGATTAGTGGGGTGTTTTTGGATTGTGCTTGACAGAATGTGGATTCTGCTCCTACGTATCCAAATGGGAATCAAAGCAAACGTAGTTCTGAATGAGGGGGTAAGCCCCCCTATTTATAGAGATCTCTCTGGATCAAGCTCCGAAATAAGCGGAGAAATATTTGGACCAGATCGCGATCATGGGGAGAAATATCCGGAGCCTGATTATCCGGAGCGACATTATGGCTAGCGAGATATTCGGCCCAGTTAGCTGCGGATGGATAGCTTGGGGCCGAGGTATCTTCGCGAGTGGCCTGATACGGATCAGGGGCGAGTAGTTATCCTCGGATGCCAGGCGTGCTGACATGTTCTCAGCTCCTTGCGGTTTGGGCCAAGGCCCATTTGTGGGGGTAAGCTCGGTTGGTCTGGTCGTATAGACGAGTTCTCGGTCTTTTATTCTCGGCCAGTACAGTAGGTAAATGGTAAATTTCTTGTAGTGAAGACGAAATAGAAACTCTACGGTGACTGAATAGAGAGGAAACAACCCAAACCCAAAATACCCATGATACTAGCTACACTAACTATTCCGAAACCCAACCTCCACCTCCACCACCTCCCCCTCCCCCTCCGCCACCTCCACCTCCACCTCCACCAGTTCCCACTTTCCCAGCCAAACACCTTTTCACGACAACCGTCATGCAAGCCCCATTACCAGAAAATTTCAGAAACCTACAAATTGACAAATACGACGGAACGACCGACCCCGCAGAGCACCTAATGGCATTCAAAACCCAGATGCTCACGACTTCTACCTCGGATGCCATCAGGTGCCGGGTTTTTCCCACCACCCTGAAAGGTCCAGCCCTGGCATGGAACTCGGTGTTGTCCGAGTCGTCTATCTCGTGCTTTGAGGAGCTCCAAACAAGGTTCAGTGCTCACTTTGCAACCAGCCGACCTTACAAGAAAACCTCGACCAGTCTGGGTAACTTTAGGCAGAAGCCGAATGAATCTTTGAAGGATTTCATTGCTCGTTTCAATACGGTTACTGGGCAGATCTGATATTTGATGCCGGGAGTAGCTCTTCATGCCATGCTGACCGGGCTTAAACCGAGACCACTCTCGAGTTAACTTGCAAGGAACCCCCGAAGGACATCGAGGAGTTAAGGTCTAAGGTCGCTGGTTTCATTGATGCCGAGGAGCTGGAAGAGTCGGCTAAAGCATACACCTGACAAGCCGAAGAAAGGATAGACACAAGGACCGGTAAAAAATTAGATCGGTCAAGCCAGGGCCAAGGATTTGTCAGACATGTGCTGATTCCCAAATATGAGCATTACACCCTGGTCGCGCTGTCGCGCACGCGCCAAAAAGGTTGAGCGGGTTTAAAAGTATAGTATAGTGCGACAACTCGGATGTCGTCTCTAAGGACTCTGAGAATATTACTTTTCACAAAAATAAGTTTTTTTTTTGGGGGGGGTTTGGATTGGAATGCAATTAAGAAACAAACAAAACAGTAATCAAAACAAGGCAGTTGAAAAGGGATTATCAATTATCAAACAACGATTAATCTACTGTCAAGAATTCCCAACTATCCCTGGTTAATGTAATCCCAAGCCCTAAGCAGATTCTTATCCCCTTCCGGTTGTAATAGTAATTTACAAGCGAAACTACTATCACAGATACATGTCCCTATTCCCGAATTAAGCAAACGGGATTAAGCCCTTCGTGAACTAAGCGAACACGAAATGTACACACGTAAATTAAGCAGATGCGATTAATTATAGGAACATGATATCACCAGAGATAAATCAATACAATACAGTATACTCCTGAATTAAGCAAACAGAAATACAAAGTATGGTATTGAAAAGGGAAAAGCAATTGAAATAGGGATTACATAACCTCAAGTATATAGGATCCTCAAACAGTAGACTAATCCTAGGACTTTAGTTCTCCATTACGGCATGAAGGAAAACTCAAAAGTGTAATGTAAAGTAGTGAAAAACTGGATGATTTACTGCTGCGGCGTTTACTGCTTTTATAAGAGGCTGCGCATCACGGCCGTGATGGCTGTCACGGCCAGGCCTTGATCGTCTCGCCAAGGGTGACCTTTCGCATTGCAGTGCGTTACGGTCGTGATGACTATCACGGGCAGGCCGTGCTACATTCTGACTTTTGGTTTCTCTCTTGTCACGGCCGTGACCTTCATCACGGTCAGACCGTGATCCTTTCTGACTTTTTGCATTTCTTTATCACGCCCGTGATGTGTATCACGGCTGGGCCGTGATCGCTTCAGACTTTTCATGATCGTCACAACACGGCCGTGACCAGTGTCACGGCCTGGGCGAGATAGCCTCGCTTGAGATACACTTCCTTACTTGCTCTTCTTATTATCCTGAAACAACAAAATAGCCATAAGCTTTATTTTATTCAAAACTAGCTAAATTAACCTAAAACTACGCAAACGACTCAAAACCTTGCTTGAGGACAATCTAATCTAATTTGGGTGAAAGTAGGATATTATTTGCACAAAACCCTGGTCATACTAGCCATAAAACTAGATGAGCCAGAGGCTTATCAAAATACCCCAAACTTAAACTTTGCTTGTCCCCAAGCAAACTAAGACTCAAAAATCAAAAAGGACTCAAGACCTGGCAAGCTTAAAAGATTCAATCAACATTGCACACACTCAAGCAATACATCAAAACAGTTTTTTTTTTCTTCATTGTTTCCCCCTTTTCAAACAGAGCAATCCCCAAATTCATTTATTCTAAACAATTGAGAGTTTCATCATGAAAACACTCAGAAGTCTAAGCAGGGAATCTAAGTCACACACAAGAGGGAGATTACCAAATCCAAACAACTGCCTTCCTCACAAGGGCATTATTTGTTCACTCAGTCACTCAGTTTATGTCAGGCTAACAACTTGCACTCAGTTTCACTTCTCAAGTACACTTCCCAAAAATTTGCTTTTCATCTCAAAATGGCTCCCACAGAAAACAAGCAAGCAACATCAGAAGGTCTTTATTGGGTTGTAATGGGGCCTGGCTAAGGGTAGGATATACAAAAGGAACTAAGCTGAAGACCCTAGGAACTAAGAGAGCATGAACTATATTTACACATAGAAGTTCACTCAAGTTCCTTTCTTTATATTTTTTTTTTCTTTACATTTCTGGGTGGCTACAGCTCTTTTTATTTCTTTTTGGCATTTTTGTATTTTTATTTTTTTTCTTCTTGTTTTTTTTCAATATTTGTACACCTTTTTCATCAAATTTTTTTTTTTCACAAGCTTTTTGGCTCCAACTCTTTTTTTTTTTCTCTCTTTTTTTTTTCAATCCCAACAACATATTACACCATGTAGCCACCCCAAACTTTAGTTCTTGCACCCATTCTAAGATTACATGCTCTCCTAATCCTAAGATCGGGTTAACATGGTTTTCCAGATTTTTGGGCTTATAACATTAGGTTATCAAGAACTAATAGGCTAATAGGCTCAAAAGGGCTAACTAGGGAACATGCAAAAGGAATTAGTTTATTCAGGCCAAGTAGCTATTTACAAAGAAACTGCCTAAATCATTTGCTACTCACATATAATCATGCAAACCAAAAAGAGATTCAATCAAATCCAGGGAAGTGCAACTTGAAAGTGATTTTCACACAGTTTGAAACATGTTGGAGGCTCAAAACCTCACCTGGACATTCATGCAAATTGTTTGAAAGAGATACTATCCCTAGTGTGTGCTTCCTATCACCCCAAACTTATCATTCATCATGCCATCATAACAAAATCCCAAAGTTCAGTTTTCAATTTCACATGGGAATCACATTTCAAAAACAAAAATTTTTTTCAGCTAGGGGGAATCATTACATGCAAACAATCTGTGCAACATCAATAAAAATCTAACAAACTTGCCAACAAAAGACTCAACATACAAATGCTCCTGAGCTTCTCAGATTATTCAGGAGCTTTATTCAAAGAAAAGAAAGATTATTCAGGAGCTTTATTCAAAGAAAAGAAAACTTTATTCAAAGAAAAGAAAACTACAACTAATTCCCTCCCCCACACTTAAAACATGCATTGTCCCCAATGAACAACAAAATTATAAGATCATAGTGAGGGAAAGGAAAAGAGTACTCCCTGATCAAGTGCAGTGTAAGCGGGAGCTGTCACCTGGATCCCATTCCTTGCAGTCTAAGTCCAAAGAGGTAGAGAGGGCCTCCGGTGCTCCTTCATCTTCTTCATGTTTCTCATCCACTGCACTGACAATTTTATCACCTGCTAAACATGCAGCAATCTCAGCACAAACCACAAAATGGTTAGCGTTAGTACAATCAAGAAAAGAAAGAATATCATCACAGCCAGAATTAAGTGGAAAATTAGAAAACAAGTTTTCATGGGTGTCCTCAATAGTCTCAGATATCAGCTCAATGTGGAATACAGAGTGCTCTTCCGCTGGATGTTTCATGGCATCAAATATGTTAAACTTTGCAACTATATCCCCAAACTTCATAGACATGGTCCCATCACCCACATCAATGTTAGTCTTGGCTGTCTTCATGAACGGCCGGCCCAGGATGATTGGTGATTTACTGGAATGTGTCTACTTTGCCATGTCCAAGATGTAGAAATCAGCTGGGAAGATCAGATCATCAACTTGCACTAGTACATCTTCCACCATTCCCATGGGGCGGGCACAAGTCCTGTTGGCCAACTGAATGGTGATACCTGTGTACTTCAAAGGACCAAGATCCAGTTTGTTAAAGATGGAGGTAGGCATGACATTGATAGATGCTCCCAAGTCCAGCATGCAGTTTTCAAACTTCTTGTCCCCAATAGTGCATGGGATAGTGAAGGTGCCTGGATCCTTGCACTTTGGTGGCAGTGCCTGAGTGAAAGCAACAACTTCTTCTGGCTTAGACTGGATAAGCGCTGAGACATTTCTTCCCAAGTCAACCCTCTCATTAGTCTTCATCTTCCTCTTGTTGGTGCATAGGTCCTTGAGAAATTTTGCATATCTGGGCACTTGCTTGATCATATCCAACAGAGGGATATTAACACCCACCTTTCTTAAAACATCAAGAATCTCCTTCTCCTTATTTTCACCACCACTTTTCAAATTTTTACATAATCTGTGTGGGAACGGAATGGGTGGTCTATACACTCTCTCGGTTGCAACTTCAACCACAGGTTCGGGAGTAACTTCAACGAAGAGGCTCGGGAGTAGCCTTTATAGTTTCTTCATTCTTTCCGAAGTGGCCTCAACAACCTTTCCGGACCTCGAGAGATATAGAACTCACATTGGGGTTGGAGGCATTAGGATTGATCACTGGTTGTCTTTGGCGGGTCTGGGTTGTTCTTTGACCTTGCGGTGTGCTATTCATGGATGTGGCCATCTGTCCAATCTGTGTCTCTAAATTTTTAATGCTTGGCATTTGTTTGCTTCTTTGAAACGTGCTGTGAGGCCTGAATCTGTCCCATTTTTCTTTGCTGAAATCTGTAGATTTTGTGCAGCCATTTGTGCAGCCATTTTATTGAGCATGTCATATCTTGAAGGTCCGGAGGGTCTTTGAAGTGGTCACTGGAGGAGGATTCCGAGGTGCCATCGGTTGTTGGGATGAGTTCCCATACCATGATTAGGATGATTACTCCAGTGGGATGGTACCTATTTGTTGAAAGATCCGAATGTTGTATACGTTGCGGTTATTGCCCCGATTATACGAATGGACTGCAAAGGCTTGAGGTGATTCAAGAATCGACCCTCCTTGCAAAATGGGGCATGCTTCATATGGGTGCTCGGGAGAACTACACATGCCACACAACACCGCAGGTGAACCCTATCCATTACCAATTTCTCTACCAAAGAAGTGAGCCTATCAATTCTATCATCACCTGTCATGGCTGGAAGAGGAAGTGCGGACCTCATGTACACCTCTAGTCTCAACAGAATTTCTTCTTGTAGTGAATTGCTGGGAATTCAACGACATGTTCTCAATAAGTTGCTTAGCAAGATTTGGGGTCTTGTCAACCAATGCCCCCACTAGCAAACATCCAAAATATTCCTATCCATAGGCTGCAATCCTTCATAAAAATATTGGATGAGGAGCGTTCGGAAATTTGGTCTGTTGGGGGCAACTAGATGTCAACTGCTTGAACCTCTCCCAATACTCAGCTAGCGACTCATTTCCTTGCCTTATTCCACATGATTTCTTTCCTAATTGCAGCGGCTCTCGGAGGCGGGAAAATATTTCTCCAGGAAGAGCTTCTTCAAGTCATTCCATGTGGTAATGGAATTCGGCGCAAGGTATAAAAGCCAATCTTTTGCAGCTCCCTGGAGTGAGAATGGAAAAGCCTTCAACTTGATATGATCCTCGTTACTCCTTCGGCCTCAAAGTTGTGGGAGCAGACAACTTGGAACTCCTTCAAGTGCTTGTGTGGATCTTCACCTGCAAGACCATTAAATCTAGGCAACAAATGGATTAGCCCAGATTTTAACTCAAAAGGGGTGTCAGCACCAGGATAAGCAATGCACAAACCATTATAATTCACATCAGGGGCAGCAAGCTGCCTCAAAGTCCTTTGGTCTCCCATGTTTTCAAAAGCAGTTTTAAAATTGGAATCACTACTAGTGCTAGCCCGAAATTCCCTACGGAGTGTGTGCAATGTTCTTTCAATTTCCGGGTCAAAATCACACAGTTCAGGGCAATGAGACCTAGTAGCCAGACCAATTCAAAACAGAACAAAAATTAAAAGAAAGAAAAGAAAATAAAATAAAAACAATTTGAGAAAAATAACAACTCAGAGTCCCCGGCAACGGCGCCAATTTTTGGTCATTGTCGCACGCGCCAAAAAGGTTGAGCGGGTTTAAAAGTATAGTATAGTGCGACAACTCGGATGTCGTCTCTAAGGACTCTGAGAATATTACTTTTCACAAAAATAAGCTTTGGGGGGGGGGGGATTGGATTGGAATGCAATTAAGAAACAAACAAAACAGTAATCAAAACAAGGCGAGTTGAAAAGGGATTATCAATTATCAAACAACGATTAATCTTGTCAAGAATTCCCAACTATCCCTGGTTAATGTAATCCCAAGCCCTAAGCGATTCTTATCCCCTTCCTAGGTTGTAATAGTAATTTACAAGCGAAACTACTATCACGAGATACATGTCCCTATTCCCGAATTAAGCAAAGCGGGATTATGCCCTTCGTGAACTAAGCGAACACGAAATGTACACACGCAAATTAAGCGAGATGCGATTAATTATAGGAACATGATATCACCAGAGATAAATCAATACAATACAATATACTCCCGAATTAAGCAAACGGAAATACAAAGTATGGTATTGAAAAGGGAAAAGCAATTGAAATAGGGATTACATAACCTCAAGTATATAGGATCCTCAAACAGTAGACTAATCCTGGGACTTTAGTTCTCCATTATGCACGAGAAGGAAAACTCAAAAGTGTAATGTAAAGTAGTGAAAAACTGGATGATTTACGTCTGCGGCGTTTACGCTTTTATAAGAGGCTGCGCATCACGGCCGTGATGGTCTGCCACGGCCAGGCCGTGATCGTCTCTCGCCAAGGGTGACCTTTCGCATTCTGGTACGTTACGTAGTGATGACTATCACGGGCAGGCCGTGATACATTCTGACTTTTGGTTTCTCTCTTGTCACGGCCGTGACCTTCATCACGGTCGACCGTGATCCTTTTCGACTTTTTGCATTTCTTTATCACGCCCGTGATGTGTATCACTACCGGGCCGTGATCGCTTCCCGACTTTTCATGATCTTCTCATCACGGCCGTGACCGGTGTCACGGCCGGGCGAGATAGCCTCTGATTCAGATACACTTCCTTACTTGCTCTTCTTATTATCCTGAAACAACAAAATAGCCATAAGCTTTATTTTATTCAAAACTAGCTAAATTAACCTAAAACTACGCAAACGACTCAAAACCTTGCTTGAGGACAATCTAATCTAATTTGGGTGAAAGTAGGATATTATTTGCACAAAACCCTGGTCATACTAGCCATAAAACTAGATGAGCCAGAGGCTTATCACACCCCTTTGAACACAGGTCAGGAGAAAATTTTCCAAGATATTTGTAACACCAACTTGCTCTGTTTTTCAACAAACACTGAGACCCCCATTGGGGCCGATATGAGCAAGTATTATCGTTTCCATAAGAACAATGGTCACACCACGAAGGAATGTAAGGCACTAAGTACCGCCATCAAGAACCTCATACAGCGACGCCATCTAGCGACTTACGTGCACAGGAACAACGTCGAGAATGAACGAGTCGCTGATCGAGATGATAGGAAGAGGAGGGGCCGAGGAAGGAGTTCCAAAAAAAGCCCAAGAAGACACCGAGATAATCGGGGTAGACGTTCTCCTTCCCCAAGGAGGCAACCTCGGCAAAATCCACCACAAGGGGTCATCAACACCATTGTCGGGGGATTTGCGGGTGGAGGAGCCACCAACTCGGTCAAGAGGAGAAACTTGCGCGATTTGAGATGAGTTTTTTCAGTGAGTCAAAAGCCACAAAGAACCATTCCCCCGACCACTTCCACAGATAATGATTTTCGCTGAATAGCCCCGAATTAAGACGATCCCATGGTGATCACCATCGATGTAGCCAACTTCGTGGTAAAGAGGACACTGATTGATCAAGGAAGCTCAACCGACGTCCTGTATTGGTCCACATTCACAATGCTCGGTTTGACTCCAAAAGCTTTGAAGCCTCATCACGGCTCATTGGTGGGATTTTCGGGAGAACATATAGAGGTGCGAGGGTTCATCGAACTGTTGACGACTTTCGGCGAGCCCCCCTTGTCGCGCACCATCACAGTTAAGTTCTTGGTCATTGATGCTGAGGCCTCGTACAACATCTTAATCGGGAGGCCGAGCTTGAATCTACTGGGAGCCATTGTATTAACTCCTCATTTGACTTTGCAGTTTCCAGTCCTATTCGGGGATATTGTGTCAATCAGAGCCGATCAACGAGTGGTGAGACAATGCTACTTAGATAGTCTCAAAGTGAGCCAGCGACCACGTGTCCCGACCACACCAACTATTCCAAGTCGTTCAGTGGGGTTAGTAGAGCTTGACCCTCGAGAAGATATGAGGGATACTCGTCCGCAACCAACTGAAGAGACCGACCCGGTACAATTAGGTCTCCGGGAGGGACAATGTACCAAGTTAGGAAGAGGCTTACAAGAAGAGATCAGGGAAAGCATACTTAGAGTGTTGAAGGGAAAAACTGACTTGTTTGCCTGGACAACACCCGATATGCCTCGAACCAACAGTTATATGTCATAAGTTATCAATATGTCCTGATGCTAAGCCAGTTACTCAAAAGAAAAGAAAGTTCGGGGGAGAAAAGTGAGAATCCATAATCTCAGAGACCAAGAAGTTAACAGAGGTTGGGTTCAGTCGAGAAGTGGAATACACGACTTGACTGACGAATGTCATCCTGGTGAAAAAGTCTAGCGGTAAATGGCGAATGTGCACGGATTACACAAACCTCAACAAAGCTTGCCCCAAGGATGCGTATCCGTTGCCGAGCATTGACCGACTAGTGGATGGGGCCTCTGGACATGCCATGCCGAGTCTCCTCGATGGCTACTTAGGATACAACCAGATCCCTATGTACGGGCCCGACCAAGAACACACAACATTTATTACAGAAGGCTCCAATTATTGTTACCGAGTCATGCCGTTCGGTCTCAAAAATGCCGGTGCTACTTACCAGAAAATGATGGACAAGATTTTTACTGAACATATATGAAGAAACCTAGAGGTCTATATTGACGATATGGTTGTGAAGTCAATACGGGCAGAGGACCACGCTAAAGACCTGGGAGATATTTTTCAACAAGTAAGAAAGTATATCATTAGACTCAATCCCGAGAAGTGCAGCTTCGGGGTATTAGGAGGTAAGCTCCTAGATTTCATGCTAACAATTCAGGGAATTGAAGCCAACCCAGACAAATGTCAAGCCATTATGGAAATACGCAGCCCAATCAACATCAAGGAAGTACAACGTCTGGCCGGGAGAGTCACAGCTTTGCAAAGGTTCCTTCCTCGGTCGGCCGACAAAGCTTATCCCCTTTTCAGGGTACTGAAAAGGCCCAACGAGTTCAAGTGGACTAATGAATGTGGGAAAGCTTTCCTCGACTTGAAAGAATTCCTAACCACCCCCCAGTATTGATAAAACCCCAACCCAGTCGGGAACTCTTCCTTTATCTATTTGTAAGCGAGCAAGCTTTGAGTGTGGTGCTCGTGCAAGAACTCGAAAAGAAGCAACACCCATTTATTACATTAGCCGGGTGTTACAGGGGGACTAAAACTCTATACCAGATGATCGAGAAGTTAGCCTGGCACTCATCACGGCTGCTAGGAGACTAAGGCCTTACTTCCAGAGTCACCAGATAACAGTCAGGACTGATTACCCGATCAGACAAGTCCTCCGGAAGCCGGAGTTAGCGGGTCGAATGATTTCATGGTCAGTGCAATTGTCAGAGTTCAAATTGCAATACGAACCTCGGAGCCGATCAAAGCTCAGCATCTCTTAGATTTCGTTGCCGAGTTGTCACAACCGAAGGATGTCGTCACCGAGGACGGAGTGTGGAGATTGTATGTGGGTGGCTCATCAAACGTCAAGGGAAGTGGCACGAGCATAATCTTGGAGGACCCAGACGACATCTCACTCGAGCAATCAGTTCGATTAGACTTCCTAGCTAGCAATAACCAGGTGGAATATGAAGCAATTTTGGCCGGGATGAATTTAGCCCTAGAGCTCGGAGTGAAGAGGCTTAACTCATGTAGCGACTCTCAACTTGTCACTTCTCAGGTGTCGGGAGAGTACTAGGCCAAAGACCCCCAACTTACTCGGTATCTAGCTAAAGTCAATAAAGTAAGCTCGGAGTTTGAACTTTTCTCCCTTGAACATATAAGACGAGAAGTCAACTCTCGTGCTGATGTCTTATAGAAGCTAGCAAGTACCAAGAGGCCCGGGTAACTACGCACAGTGATCCAAGAGACTATATACAAATCGAGTATTGAAGCAGACGAGGTGCTAAGCTTTGAGGGGAAACCACCAAGTTGGAAAGACACCATCTATCTTTTTCTCTCAGAAAATAAGTTTCCAGAGGATCAAGAGAAAGCCAGGAGAATCTCCAAGCAAGCTCTGATGTACACCATACGCAACCAGAAGCTATATAGAAGGGGACTCTCTAACCCCTTATTAAAATGCCTTGACGGGCAAGACGCAGAGTATGTTCTAGCCGAAATTCATGAAGGGGTATGACGAATTCATGATGGATCTCGACCTTTAGCCTCTAAAATACTCAGGGCTGGGTTTTATTGGCCAACCTCGATATCAGACTGTCTGAAATGGGTCAAAAAGTGTGAAAGGTGCCAAAAGGTCACCCAAATCCCACACACCCCACTCGAGAAGCTACACAGCATCCTTTCCCCATGGCCTTTCTTGACGTGGGGAGTGGACATCCCCGGCCCTTTTCCACAAGACAAAGGACAAGTCAAGTTTCTGATCGTAGCCATCGATTATTTCTTGAAATAGATTGAAGTAGAACCCCTTGCCCAGATAACTGCCGGGCAAGTGAAGAAATTCATATGGAAGAGTTTTATATGCCGGCACGACATCCCCCACTCGATCACAACCGACAATGGTACCCAGTTCGCTGATCAGTCGATACAGAGTTTTTGCAAAGAGTTAGGAATCACACAAAAGTTCAGTTCTGTCGAGCACCCCTAGACCAACGGGCAAGCCGAAGCAGGAAACAAAGTCATACTCAATGGGCTAAGAAAGCGAGTAGGGAATGATAATGGTCCGTGGGCCGAAGAGTTGCCAAGCGTGTTATGGGCTTATCATGTCACACCTCAGTCCTCCACCAAAGAAACTCCATTTAGGTTGACATATGGCATGAATGCTATGATTCCAGTCGAAGTGGGGGAACCTTATCTTCGAAGGGAGACATTCGACAAAGAGCACAATGAGGTTGAGTTAGTCGTGGAGCTCGACACGGAAGAAGAGGTTAGGGAGATGGAAAGGATAAGAAACGCAGCTGCAAAACAATCGACCGAGAGGAAACACAACACCAGAGTCAAGCCCCACGAATTTTGACAAGGTGACTTAGTTCTCCGACTGGCAACCGGTCCGAGGAAATATCGTTCTGAAGGAAAGCTGGCACCGACATGGGAAGGGCCTTTTAGAGTCACCGAGACAGTCAGAAAAGGAGCGTATAGAAACGAGACAATGGAGGAAAAAACACTTTCAAGAACATGGAATGCAACCCACTTTAAATATTGTTACACCTAGTATCAACGTAAAAAGGAGGGAGGGTACCCTTTTTCCTAACCGGCGTTTTTTCCCTAAGGAGGGTTTTTCGTCGGAAGGTTTTAATAAGGCCCGAACCTCGGATTAATGAAAGAAGTATTTCAGAAGCTTGTTTTTCATTTAGTATGCTTTATCGCACTTGGTTGAATGCTCTGCGCTTCCCCATCTTGGTCGAGCTCCGGCTCCCGCACTTGGTCGAATGCTCCGCGTTTCCCCTTCTCGGTCGAGATCCGGCTCCCGCATTTGGTCGAATGCTCCGCGCTTACCCTTCTCGGTTGAGCTCCGGATCCTGTACTCGGTTAAAAGCTCCGTGCTTCCCCTTCTCGATCGAGCTCCTGCTCCCGTCCACGATTGAAGCTCCACGCTTCCGAGTTACAAAGCCCCACACTTTGATAGGAAGTTGAGATATTCATATAAAGTAGTAATGATCCCCCGGGCATAAATAAAGCACCCCATTTGGAAACCGAGAGCCGTTAATTGGTTTACACTAAACTTAGAATTGTTTAACAAAAAGGTGAACTGGCGTATATACTCGGCTTTACCCTATCTGGAAGCAAAAGACCAGATCTCGGCTAAAAGTCATAATTCTCGGCTTAAATGATCGCAAGAATGAAAACATAGCAGCAATCAAGAATCTCCTAAAAACGTCGAATATGCAGTTAATCTTCTGGGTAAAAGAATGAAAGCTGCAAGGTCGGAAGTAAAAAAGAAAATATTACACACACCGAGAATGAACAACGATACTTATGAATAAACAAGCTAAAGTTATAGTCGGAAATAAACAAATGATACTTATGAGTAAACAAGAAAGTCGAGAATATAGTCGGCAAACAATACTTATAAAGCCGAGCAGTCCGACAATTCTGAAGTTCAACATCAAAAGCCATAAAATCCAACCAAAAATAAAAGGAGATACAAACCAAGCAAAAGGCTCAATGAAATCAAAAGGATTACATTTATTCCAAGGCATTCCTCGGCTCTTCAGTCTTGATTCCTTGATTCTGGACCACTTCTTGGTCCTCTGGAATCTCGACCAGTTGTCCATCACGAACGTGAAGATGCAAACCATAAGGCGAAAGATCAAATTCAGGATGTGTAGCACCAATCTGTTCGGCCAGGGCATCATATCCTTCCTTCAGTAGGCTAACCGCATAAGCGGTCCACTCCTCAACCTCTCTGCTAAGTTTGTTTACTTCCATCTTGAGAGAATCCTTCCCGACCGAGGGAACTTTGTTTTCTCCATCAAGCGTGGAAACAGTAGCCCTGGCAGTCTTCAAGTCCTCGGCTTTTGGGTGAAGGTCTGATCTCAGCATCTCAAGCTCTTTGGTGACCCTTGCAAACTCGGCCATCATCTGTTCGCTCTCAGCAATCTTCTCTTGCAAACAACGGTTTTCCATTTCTAAGCTTCGATTCTGTGAAAGAAGCATCGAGTACTGAAAAACTCGTGATGCTAGCCAAATGAATACTAAGGGCTTCGATCACCTTCGCCACTTGAGAACGGGACAACTTCTTATACATCTCAGTGTCATAATCATTCTAGAAGGTCTTGCCAGGAGCTTGATTGAGAAGGAATGAGGGACTCCAAACCGATTTCGACCCAGAAGATTGAGGAACACGGCTCCTGAGAAGTTGATAAAATAAGTCATCCGGGAGATCATGCCCACCCGCTGAGGCCTCCATCACCACATCCACACGTCTCTTCGAGGCAACCGCCCCATCGTCCTCATGGTCCTCGAGCGACCTCTTCTTAAGAACCAAACCGGTCTCGGTTTGTTCAGAGCCTTCCGCCAAGTTGATCACCGCCTGGTTTTTCCCTTGCCAGCGCCAGTCGAGGTGGTCCCGGTTTTGCCGGCTTGTTTGCCGACATTCTCTAGAAACTTGAGCATCCCTTTCCTTGACATCTTGGGGGACCATCTTGTCTGCAAGTAAGACAACTCAGTTAGTTAACCAACTCTAAATGAAATAATCGAAAATAGCAACAACCAATAATCTACTTCATCATATAATTATCTAATTTTGTAGGGTTATTAGAACGGCCGACAAGTTTCTTACAACTCACTTTAGCTATTTGCTCAAGGTAGGAAACTTCTGACTTCTCACGAGAAGACAAGCTCTGATACTCATAGCCCCGTACCACCCGGGGATCCGAGGACCAGTAGAGGGGGAATTTTGGCTTTCCCGACGAAGTTAGAAAAAAAGGGGTGAGAGCTATCCTGATGGGTAACCTTGAAGAACTCCAGCTTAAAGCCTTTCCAAGATGACGAATAAGGTTCAAATATTTTCCGACGATGGATAGGACTAATCGAAATCCATCCTACGGGCCCGTTATGCCTAACACGGAAAAAAGAGAAAAACTTGGGGTAGTCGACTCAATCCCGAAGTATTCACATAGGACCTCGAATGACTTGACAAAAGACCAACTGTTCGGATGCAGTTGAGAGGGAGCTATGTTCAGATACCGAAGTATCGACCACTCAAAGTCCTCGACGGAGCAGGGAAGACAATGGACCCTATCGAGCCCCTCAGAATCCGGCACGAATCCCCTCAAGTCTTGGAGTGATTCAATGGTCTGAAATGAAGACTGGATGTGTAGAACCTCTTCATCAACCCATTTCAACGCACCACTCAAAGCGGTTGGACTGGGGCAAAGCTCATCATCGACGCCGCGACGAGGGACGTCCTCGACGTTCGCACCAGAGCCATTGTCATCTGTTGCGGCGTCGAATGGTGGAACCAAGGAAGACATAGTAGACGCGGAAGTTTGAAAAGAGAAAAAAGGCACCAAGAAACACAGATCAAGCCCAGAAAAAAGGAAAACAAAGAAGGGGGTAGGGAAAGATCAATGGCAAGAAAAGAAGGGCGAAGGATGAGCGTACCTTGCAAGGAGAAAAAATGAACTGACCGAATGGAGGAAGAGAGGGGCGGCGCCGCGATGAAATTGACAGAAGAAAAGTGAGAGGCGGCACAATGTAGGGGGACATGGTGAAGATAAAGAAGGGTTTTTAAAACAGGAGGGGACGACCAATAGTCGTTGATCAAAAAAATGATGAGAGTCCATCCAACGATCAAAACATTAAGAGCAGTTAAGAGGGGGACTTTGGGAAACTGCAACGCGTGGGGGACAGTGCGCAGCAAATGAAAGGACGTTGCGTTTGGAAGTTGTCTAATCAAACCTTCTCGGAACGCGTGTGGAGGCCCAGAGGATTAGGGCCAGGTATTTCCGACCGAGCAGTGGGCCGTTATCGGTCCTAGCCGAGACAGACCATTTAACTCTGGCACCGAGTTATCAACTATTCGGATAAGCCTAGAAGGAGCCACATATTTACGAGGACGTGCGAGCTTGATCAGGGCATCTAAACCAAAACAGAATACTCGGGAGTTCATACTAGAATACACCCACATTACTAAGTCCGCCGAATCGTCAATCGTCGAGACACCCGATAGGATCTCCCACCGGGAAGAAATACTATGAATACGAAAAGAATTCAAAAACCGGTTTAAAGCCAGAACCGCTCGATTTTAGGCCCTGCGCAAGAAGTTAAAACTGTCGGGACTTCGGGCGATACGACTTGACCGAACGCTTTCGTGGGAAATACTTGGACAATTATACCCTTCTACCTGTACATAGCTCAAGGCTAGGGGGCTTATGTTCCTACCCGGGGCAGGACCCGACCCAATACACCAGGATACGAACCCTTGTGAGATAACCCGAGGGAACTCATCAGACCAACAAGTCGGATAAGCCGAGAATAGGAGCACCTCATCCATCACACTAATCGGACATTCTCGGTTAAGCTGTCTTGAAATATAGACAAGACCAGCCCATCTGGGACCGAGAGGATCCCTCAAGAGCCTCGACTGAACTAACATAGCTCGGGTAATGTTCCTGGGGCTAAGGCCGAGTATCAGCACCACCACGGCACAACCACTTACTCGAAGACCGAGTAGCAGGACTATACCGATCTAGGTAACCCCCATCAACTCGGTATCCCCGGTTGGAGTCACCACAGGCACCCAGGAGCGTAAGAGTACTCGGTACTCGGTAGTTGGCAAATCCCGTTAATCCCTATCGAGTAGCATAACCGTCCAGGGGATCCCGGTCTTGGATGTTCCATAACCTTCTATGACCACGTGTCCCCTATGATAGCTGGCCATCGTACCATCCGTCCTTTAGAGGGACACGCGTTGCTAGAGCACTGGAGGCCCTACGGACGATGCCTGCGTCCGTAATACCCGCCAACGGTCTGAGAGAGGGGGGGGGGGACCACGAGGTGTACGAAAAGCGACTGCCCATCTGCCTAAATAAGGAAGGAACTATTCACGTA
Source organism: Sophora flavescens (assembly GCA_030762895.1). Classification (NCBI taxonomy): domain Eukaryota; kingdom Viridiplantae; phylum Streptophyta; class Magnoliopsida; order Fabales; family Fabaceae; genus Sophora; species Sophora flavescens. The sequence goes on from CM061070.1 coordinate 95,586,184, forward strand.
AGGAGGCAGAATGACTAAGGCATAAACCCTACTCTACCTCTCCAAACCCTAATCACCCAAACTTACCCTAAATCTTGTTCTGCCACCGAAACACATCCAAACATTATAGCTAAATTTACAATATAGGAAAAGGTGAGATGAGGTTTCCATATTGTTTTCACAAAAAACAGGAAGAGAAGGAGGTAGCATCCAACTAAATTCCTCTATGAATAAGGTTGGAAGAAGTTGGAATTTGGTCTAGTACAACTTGCCAACAGAATGTTGTGACCTTCAAAGGAGTGTTATGATCCCACAGAATTTTGTATACGTTCCTCCCAGATTTCCCATCCACGCTAGTTAAAAGTGTATATGTTGTTCTTATTTCATAAGGGGCCGTAACAATTTCTAGCCAGCACCATCTGTCTTCTATGTTTGCATTGATTGTGCAATTACTCAGCAGAAATAACAAGTTTGACAACAGTCGAGTTTCCCAAACAAATAGTCCCCTGCACCATAACAGGTTGAACACTCTAATGGCCCTTTCTTAGTTTTTTTATACCATCTCTAACGAAAGTTGTTTAAAAAATAAGAACTGATCCTTACATGCACGATAACATCGTTGGAGCAAGCTTATCAACAACACAAAAAAAAAATCGTTGGAGCAATGTTGTTTATAAAAAAACCAGTTCTTATAAAAACATTTCAACTTTTTAAAGTTTTACAGTTGCTTAAAATAATATTAATACATTAAATAACTGTGAATCCAATTTCACTGTTTAAAACCAGCTGTCGTTTTGTGATTTTTTCCCGGTTTTTAATTTTTTTTTGTGACAAATATGTTTAGTGGCCTTTGTTTTTATTGGTGATGAATGGTCAACTCATTTTTATCGCGAATAGACTTCATTTATTATGGTTAGAAGTTGCTATCACACGTTTCCAACCTTTAGTTCAAAAGGCCATGCTTATCAATTGTTTATTAGAAAAAAAGGACAATCTTTAAAGCTTGGAGAAGGAGTGTCATCTGCCGGAGGAGGTTGCGTGACCATTCCCATGTCTGTCCTTTCTTTGATTTTACAGAAATGATAATTTGACAGTCTTTATAATCTCATGTCTGTCATCTGCCGAAAGGAGTGTCATCTTCATTTTATAATCTCTTTTCCACCGATTTAGAGATAGATTCAAATCTCAAATACGGTAAAATTTGTCCTTTCTTTCATTTTTCCTAAACCCATGTTGTCCATCGATTTAGTGATACATGCAAAGTAACGACTATTTGAATGGATGGGGTGTCTGGGGGTTTCCTTCAGATCTTCGATCGTTACCGCATGCTTGCCGGCTCACATCCGCCATTCCGCTGGTTCCTATTCGTCGCCGGTAGTAGTTGGATAAAGTTGGTAAAGTTGCATTTTAAGGGTAGGTTTAGTTGTAGGGTCATGCTTTTAAATAGTTGTGGGTTTGTGCTTACCCTGCCATGGACATGGAGGCTTGGGGAAGAGGGAGAGTGAGTGGTTTTACTATGTAACTCTCCCCTTTCGGAGGGGTTGGTATGCTATGTCCCATCGTGACTGAGGTAGTCGGCTGAGAGGATTGCTTATCTGTTGAACATTACCTATTTTTATTGATTTCATCATACTAATAGGTTATGATTGTTTTGTTAGCATACATGCTTTGTTCAGTTTGTTGATTGCATGCGGCATTAAATTTTATAATTTAGTCTTAAGTCTAATTATTTACTCTCATGCTTATTAACACATATATTAGTTATGTATGATTACTTTTTATTATTGATTTGATTGATCAGCTGCTTCCCTGATGTCTGTTTTAGGATTAATATGTATTATTATTAGTATGTATGCTTCTGATGCTTCTGATTTTGAGTGATGATTGATCTTTAGTTCATTTTTAAACCTAAAACTTCTCTCTCTTTTTCCCATGGTTTTGAAATTCGAATTTTACATCTTTTGCTTGTCCTGTGGTCTATATAAAGTGGAATGCATTGGTTATGTTTCATCACTTGGCTATAACTTCTCTTGGTTAGTCTGAAACTGAAAATTGACTTAGTTACTATGGTTGTAAACTTTGATCAACTTAGTAAGATTCGCTTCAACAGGGAGTGTGTGAGGTTGAAGGTGCGTGTGGCTAGGATAGGGAGTGAGCGTTTCCTTCAGATCTTCGATCGTTACCACATGCTTGCCGGCTCACATCCGCCATTCCGCTGGTTCCTATTCGTCGCCGGTAGTAGTTGGATAAAGTTGGTAAAGTTTCATTTTAAGGGTAGGTTTAGTTGTAGGGTCATGCTTTTAAATAGCTGTGGGTTTGTGCTTACCCTGCCATGGACATGGAGGCTTGGGGAAGAGGGAGAGTGAGTGGTTTTACTATGTAACTCTCCCCTTTAGGAGGGGTTGGTATGCTATGTCCCATCGTGACTGAGGTAGACGACTGAGAGGATTGCTTATCTGTTGAACATTACCTATTTTTGTTGATTTCATCATACTAATAGGTTATGATTGTTTTGTTAGCATACATGCTTTGTTCAGTTTGTTGATTGCATGCGGCATTAAATTTTATAATTTAGTCTTAAGTCTAATTATTTACTATCATGCTTATTAACACATATATTAGTTGTGTATGATTACTTTTTATTATTGATTTGATTGATCAGCTGCTTCCCTGATGTCTGTTTTAGGATTAGTATGTATTATTATTAGTATGTATGCTTCTGATGCTTCTGAATTTGAGTGATGATTGATCTTTAGTTCATTTTTAAACCTAAAACTTCCCTATTTTTTTCCCATGGTTTTGAAATTCGAATTTTACATCTTTTGCTTGTCCTGTGGTCTATATAAAGTGGAATGCATTGGTTATGTTTCATCACTTGGCTATAACTTCTCTTGGTTAGTCTGAAACTGAAAATTGACTTAGTTACTATGGCTGTAAACTTTGATCAACTTAGTACGATTCGCTTCTATAGGGAGTGTGTGAGGTTGAAGGTGCGTGTGGCTAGGATGTGGACAGTCCCGATGTTCAATAATCCTACCCAGGCCAGCTCTCTCGAGTTGCTCCTTCTTGATCAATATGTAAGCTATTTTGTCATGTTTATCCTTTGTCTTACATTGATCATTATATGGCCATTGAAACAATTGTCCTTTCCTTCAAGGGAGGGAAGATCCAGGCAAGTGTTAGGAAGCCTCTTCTCTACAAATTCAGCCCTGTCTTGGAGGAGGGTGCTGTCTACAAAATGGTCTACTTTAGTGTTGTCCCTAATAATGGAAATTATAGGGGGACTCACCATGAATTCAGGTTGGTCTTCGTTTTTAAGACTACTGTTGTGAAGATGGAGGATAGCTCAATACCTGAATTTGGATTTTCCTTCATTCCTTTTAATGAGGTTGTAACTTTGGGTGAAAATCATGAATTTCTAATTGGTGAGTGTGCTTCATTTGTGTTTATATTTTTCATTTGGGGGCACTTTTAATACCATCGAATATTCTTTCTACACTACTCACTCTTTTTTATTGATGTATGTCGTTGTTATTTGCAGATGTGATTGGTGTGTTGACTGAGGTCTTCCCAGAAAAACAGTACGAGAAAGATGGGAGGTTAACTAATATGGTGGTCATGGAACTCACAGACTCGACGTTAATATTTAATTCTAACCCTTTCTTTTTCTTCATTCTTTTCCTGTTCAAAACATTTGTTGTTTCTAACTTTGGTTTTGTGATTATAGTGGAAAATTAGAGTGCACTCTGTTTGGGGATTATGTTGACCAGCTGAGGAGTTTCCTTAACCAGCGGGCCAATGTGCAGGTTATAGTTATACTTCAGCTCGCAAGAGTTAAGAGCTTTAGGGGTGGGTGTTTACTCCACAATTATGAATTCCTTCCTACTTTTTGCCTTTACAATTTCTCATTTTGATTCAATTTATTGCACTTCTAATTGCTGCTTTCTTTCTTTTTTTCCATTATCAGGACACATTGTTATACAAAACAGTATCAATGCCACCAAACTCATGTTTAACCCTGACATTCCAGATGCTCTTTCTTTTAGAAGCACGTACGATACAATGCTTATATGATTCCCTGCTATTCTTGCTTTTGCATTTATCTATTTTTTCATTGTTCCCGTTTTAAAGAAAAGTTCTCATTGCCTGTAATTACTTATTTAAGGATCACTGAACATGGTGTCATCGATGTTGAACCACTTTGTATTATACTTGACAACTCAAGGGAGGGTCTTGAGTCTGATTTTATGAAGCTTCACCCCAAAAAAACTGTTGCTCAACTTAAAGATATACAGGAGGTTGTCATGCTTATATTTCCTCCTGTCTTAAACTTCTCTTTGCTTAAATTACAGTTTCTATGTATATGGTGTGCACTTTTAACATAATTTCGATTTCCAATCGTTGTTGCCTACTATTATTAGGATGGCCTGTTCATTGTCTTAGGCACTATTGTTGACATCGTTGGTGACGGGACTGGTTTTACCTAGCATATAAATGCAACAAATATGTATCCTTGCGCTCTATTGTTTATTTTCGTGACAACTGTGATGTGCTCGTACTTCAAGTATCTCCAAGGTTTTTAATTTACTTAAAAGCCTCGTATTTTTTCTACCTTTAATACCCTATTACTTTTTGAGATTGAAAACGTGACCTTTTTTATTCCTCGGGTTCAAAGTGATTGTAGAGGTTGTTGATGACTCGAGAGCATTTGTTTTTGTCCTATTCGATCGTGATGTTAACTTGCTATTGAAAAAATCTTGTGAAGAGCTTCTTATGCAGTCTTTTGAAGTATATATCCTCCATTTTTCCCCCTCATTAGTTTACCACATTCAATGACTCATATAGTCTCATTTGGTGTTTTATTTGGTCTACTGGTTTGCCTCTGACTCTTTTTTTCCTCTGTAGGTTCCTACAGAAACTGGATTCCCTCATTTAATTGCAAATCTAATTGGTAGGCGTCTGTTGTTTAAGGTTGAGACAAAGGCTCATCAAACTGTCCACTGTGAAACAACTTATGCTGTGAGGAGGATATGTGATGATGAACACATTCTTGCTATGTTTGAGATGTCTGGTGGAGACAACACTCCCATGAAGGCAACTTTTGCTCCTCTATTCTCACAGGTGGACAGTACCTTTGTAGATCTTGAAGGGTCATCCTCTGTAAGTAGTTTTGTTATCTTCATTTCTATTCTTACTTAATTTTCTTTCATTTCACTTGTCTTAGTTAAACACAAATATTTTTTCCATCTTTAATTGTTAAAATGATCAGGTCATACCATGCATTAGTCAATATACTCCTACCTCCCTTGGAGCGGATTTCCCTCCCTCTGCTTGGAAACTTACCCCAGCAAAGAGGTGTCTTGAACCTGAATTTCTGTCTTCTCAACTTGAACACCCAAGCAGCAAGATGAAGAGTGTTGTTGTCATTGAAGATGTTAACCAAGGTGAACATTCAAGTGCCAAGTTGAAGAATGTTGTTACTATTGAAGAAGCGGACCAACCAACTTGTCAGCTGGTTGTAGTGAAGATTGAAAAGGATTGAGGGTTATCACACATGTGGAGGGTGTGATTTTTTTGAGTGGGTCTAGGGGATTTGTGGTTTCCTTTATAGTAATTGCATTAGGCTCCGTTAGATCGTTGGCTGTTTATTTTGGGATAACTTGTTCCTTATGCTTTTGGGAGGTGCAATCTGTTTGTTCTTGGATGTCCCTCTGTTTTGGCTTCCAAATACAAACACATGTGTCCTCATCTTATGTTTTCATTTATAAGTTTGTCTAAGTTATGGGTGTCTGCAGTATTTAGTACTAATGTTATCCCTCCTTCCTATACATATGAATGTTAGTGGAATGGAGTATGGTGTTAGGTTGTGTAAATCTATGCATGTACTAAGCTGACTTCTAATCAGCTGTTTATATTTATGAAAGCTGATTTTATCTTTCCATGTTGATGGTCTCGTCATTCTGATTATCCCCTCTATCTAACTTGCTTTTATTTTGGGTTACCTTTATTTGCATATGTGTGGCCTAACCTATGCATAATTATGTTAAAGTACCATTATGGTACACCTTATTTCCTAAGTCATTATATTTTTATTATTAAAGCCAAAAGCATGTATGTTTACCTTTTCATGGTTTACCCTTTTTGACTTTACATAAGCCTAACCAAGCCTTTTATTGCTTTTCCAGAGAACCAACAAGTTTATGGGTGCTACAACATTCTCTCATCAAATTCTCTCATCACGGGTGGAGCTTTTGATAGCAATAGCTGGTGGCAGAAATTTGGACAAGGCAGATCATATGCATTGGAATCCAAATGAAGATAAGACATATCAATTTGTAATAGGCTAGGTAACTTATTCTCTTTACTTGAAAGGTAAAAAAGTACACTTACGAGGATCACAGGCTGTCATGGCTTAGTTTATAAATTGCATTGCATTATTTATATATCAGGGGAGACTCCTATATAGGCCTTAGGCATATGATGCAAGTATATTGGGTTTACCTATTCGTAGCAGGTAAACTGCTATCATTGCTTGCTTTGTAATTAGTTTTGTGTCTTATAACTAGCTCATGGGTGAAGTTCAATTTTCACTGTTCATTCTTTCTCAAGATGATGTAATTATGTTAATGTTTTGACCTTTACTTTTCCTTTATGTCATTATACTATAGCTTTGTCTAAAAGTACAATAAAACTGTATGATATTTTATAGGCTAGCTTGGTCTACACATGTAGCTGCCATCTCTTTATAAATAGAATAACTTAGTGTGCTTTTTTTTATCAACTGTTGTTTGTATAAATGGGTGTTCCATGCTAAAGGTTTGATCCAAGAAATTATTGAATTTTCTGCAATGCTTCTTTGCTATTAGGCGTCTGTGTCTACGTTGGAGGGGATCAAGAATATTACCTAACATCAATGCCATCTTATGATCAAACATGTATGTGGGCTGAGTATCATTGATAGGATCACCATCACATTTATACAATATTTTGTCGGTATGTCTTCATATTTTTACATACTCTTATTTGCACAAGTTTATTTGAAGTTGATGCTCATTGTAGAACTACTTCTTATGTCTTTTCTGGTTTAGTATAGATTTCACTCAATAGCATCGTAGTCTGTGGTTAACTTTTTCCCTTATTTCTATTTGGTATTTGTCAAGATTCTCATGCCTTTTATTTCTCTCATTTATTGCTATCCTCTTATTAGTGAAGAATGTTATTGCAAACCATGACATACGCAATGCAAATGTGATTTGGCAGCAGTTACCAAATACAGGATTCTATGTTTATTCCATGTATGGGACTATATTTCACTCTACTTCCTCAATGTATATTTTTCAATAACAAGTGTTGATCAAAACATGGAATATAATATTACCATGTTTAGATACTATTTATACTATCTGCATTTCAATGAACAAGAATGTATGTTAGATTTTTCTTTTATTTTAACACTTGTCTCCATTCTCTTTAATGTCACCAACTACATGTACTCTTTTTTTTTCCAACTGTCAAGTGACTCATGTACGCTATTAAAACATCATTTTGTGCTGTCAAAAGCCTGTGTATTTTCATTTATTAGTATTGTCATTGTCCTGTTAATGCCAAACTTTCTCTTTACTTTTAAAGTTCATGTGGTTTATCACTGTATGATATTGTTCTTTGTTAAAGCTGTCAGTCCCTTTTCCAACTTATTTTATTTATATTTGATGCTTGACAAGGACTTTCTTAATTCAACATGAGAAGAATAATTCGATTACATATGTTTTCTTCCAAGTTTTGATAAACTTTGCGGTGTCTAAAATTTATACATATTGTCAGTGTGCATCAAACGATCATTTTCAAACAGGCTTAAACATCCACATAAAAATAATTCAGCATGAACATCAACTGAAATTTTTAAACTCCTATTATTAAAAATACTCCTTCCTAAAACATGGGATAAACTACTTTGTACATAGATGAAATTACATTTTTGGTTTAACTTCTTCATTACTATTTAATTTCCATAATCTTTTTCATCACATATCCTTAAACATATTAGGAGTAGTGTTTTATATTTTGTTTTGGCAATTTTTTTCCATCTGTAGGTGTGTGCTGAATCATAACTTTTTATATATTTAGTTATCACAATTATAATAACCGACGATGCTTTTAGATTCCCATTATGTGTAATCCTCAAACACAAGACGTGAAGGATGGTGGCAATCCTCTTGGGAAAAATGCTAGACAACGGAGAATGGCAGTGATTAGAGATAAGAAGTCAAAGTGTTTAAAGGAAAACTCTGGTTTATATATTTTTAATTTATTTGGTTGTATTATATTTTATACAAAATCTACTACGCCACATGCAACTCTTATGGATGCTAATGAAAGGGGATTTAAATAGGTGGGTTCAATTCGAGGGTGACATTGTCATCATTGCAATCCATAAGGGGTGTACCGTCCAGTAGTTCCATGAACCCTTTATGTTCTGTCAAAAATGGTATGTGTTATCTTAGTTATATTTATTTGTATTATTCGGTGGTGGATTCTTTTATTCCAATCGCACCAATGCTTGGTCAATCGATATTTCATTGGATAATATTTTTTTGTAAAGTATATTACTATATTATTTTCCTTATTGTTTGATCTTTGTTTTTTGACTTTTGTTTAAACTTTTGAGGATTCACTCATGTTGCTAAGTATATTACTTACGCTACAATTGTCATGGTCTACAAATCCTATGAAGTTGGCATTTTTCCTCCATAAAAGTGGTTATTAGCGTTTCTTTGTTTATGGTATTAAACAAAATCATTTGATCTCAAACTAACTTATGTTGTTCATATTATTTTTTTGAAATGAATTTGGTTTCTACCGTGAAAACCTTAATTTCTAATACTAATGGTATTTAGCATCCAGTAAGTGATGTTTCGCTTTCGCTTTCCCTGTGGTTGACGATGTATATGCCCATTTCCTTTTTTTGTGATTATTATTGTACAAGCAACAACAAATTTTTTTTACTATTTTATATTTGGTAAAGAAGTGTGGCATTTTTATGAAGCACATTTCTTGCATGTTAAATTTACGATATTTATTTCTTTGCTAACTAATTTATGTATGTGTTTGAAAAGTTCTTTTGCATATTTTTCAAAAAAACCTTGAAGCAATATTGATATTGTTTATTGTTACTTTGATTTATATGCTACGATTTTGATTTTATTATTAAAAATATAGATTTGAGCTATATCAATGGTCTTCAAACATGTCGAAATCGTGCATGCCAACATCGCATTGATGGTGACAAATTTCACAACAGACAGAGTTGTGGGTCTTTAGATCTACAAGGTATTCCATCTGTTAATTATGTTGTGATTTTTAGCATTTCAATATTTTATGTAGTTAAGGTTAATGACATTTCACCATATAAAGTTTATTTTAAAAAATACCTTTATTAGATGTTCAATCTCAAATAGTGGATTCAGAGGTTGGGGTTGAGGAGAGTATTTTATTTGCCCAAGGAGAAAATGAAGGTATTTTTCTTTTACTTCGAACAATTATTTATAAATATTTATTTTTGTTAGATTGAGATTAATGTTTTTTTTAAATGACAACCCTGTTTCTTTTCCAGATTACGTTGACTTTGGAGGTATGGATTATTGTTGCCAAAACTGTGGATCTATGGTGTGGTTTGAGGAGCGTTCTGACAAGCACTCTTCTTCGAGTGTACAATTCTCAATTTGTTGTATGAAGGGAAAAATTAAATTGTCATATTTGGATAGGCCACCTACCTTGCTTTGGAATTTGATCCATGGAATAGATCCTAGAAGTGGTCATTTTCTAGAAAATATTCGCTCTTATAACAGTATGTTTGCATTCACTTCATTGGGTGGTAAAGTTCAATCTGGTGTAAATTCTGGTCGTGGACCTCCACAGTTTATTCTTGGAGGTCAAAACTATCACCGAATAGGAAGTTTATTGCCAGCTGAAGGACAACCACCAAAATTTGCACAATTATATATATATGACACACAGAACGAGGTTGCAAATCGAATGTGTCATTTCAGGTATCAGATTATCAGAACATTTTTATATATGACATTTTTCATACCTGTTGTTAGGCCTGGCAAAATTATCCATTAATCCAACATCCAATCCATCCATGAGAAAATCCATCCAATTCATCCATTGATGACAAAAAAAAAGGGAAAATGGATCGGATTGGATTGGATTGTTTTTTTAATGGATGGTTAATGATCTATCCATTGTTGTTTGAAATCCATTGGATCAACATAAAAGAAAGTAATCGATTATTTTTTATACATTTTAAAACCATTTTTTAAAAATGGTTTCAGAATCATGTGAAAAAAAAGTGACAAGGTAGAGACTAGACAGAGCTGGAGAAAGAGAGGGTAGAGTGAGGAGATAGAGGAGAGAAAATATTTGTAATTCTAAAACTTATTTAATTTAAAAAATATTTTTTGGCTTGAATGAAAGAGAATATATTTTGAAATATTCATAAAAATTATTAAATTTTTGAAAATAATTTAAATGGATGGATTGGATATCCATCCACAAAAAGGTTGTTAATGGATGGATTGGATGGTTTTTATGAGATTGATCATGGATAGATTGGATTTTTTTAATAAATTTCTAATGAATCATAATGGATTAATGGATTTTTTTAATCCATCCATTATAATCCGAATAAAAATTTATCCGATTCATCCATTTACCACCCCTACATGTTGTTTTGTTAGGATTTGAATTTTATTTTCAGATGGAATTATTTTAAAAATATTTCTTTCCATGTTTGAACATGTTGGGTTACATTTAAAAGTGGGCTATGTTTACATCTCATGATTTCAATATGTTTTATATGATTAATACAATTGTCTTTTGTCATTGACATATTTATGTTTCAATTGAATGTGCATTATTGATGTATGGTTACAGAGGTGATTCTGAAGTAGATAAATTTGATTCAACCTTGGTGAAAGATTTATTGGGGATGGTTGATGAGTTTAATTCTCTTACAAAGTTGTTTAGACGAGTTAGGGATTTAATTGAAGAACACCCCGATGTTAATGTGTCCATGAGGCTGTTCCGAAGTCGTCCTATTGATGGACGAATGTATAACTTGCCATCCGTGGATGAGGTTGCTGCTTTTATCGTTGGTGATTTCGATAGCGCTGATTGTGGTAGGGATATTATTGTACGTAGTCGTGATGGTGATCTACAAAGGATTCAAGAGACTCATATACGATTTATTCCACTTCAATATCCATTGTTATTCCCATTTGGGGAAGATGGTTACCAAGAACATATTCCATTGATGAAGACTAATTCCTCTGCTACAGAAAGACCAAGAGTTAGAGTAGCTATCAGAGAATGGATTGCATTTAGGTTATTTGATAGAGTGTTTGAGAAAACTATATTGTTAAGAAGTAAGAGGCTGTTTCAACAATTTATTGTTGATTGTTATTCAATGGTTGAAGCACAACAGTTGTTGTGGATTAAACTTAATCAGAGCACTATTAGGGGTGATTATTTGAAAGGTATCGAAGAAGCAGTTGACAAAGGTGATGTTGAAGCTCTGTCCATTGGGAAATGTGTAATCCTACCCTCTTCATTTACAGGTGGTCGTCGATACATGTTTAACAATTGTCAAGATGCAATGGCAATTTGTAAAAAGTATGGGTATCCTGATCTTTTTTTGACTTTCACGTGTAATCCAAAGTGGGATGAGATTCACCACTTTTTTCATGAAAAAGGACTTAATGCATCTGATCGTCCAGATATTTCATGCAGAGTCTTTCACATGAAATTGGATCAACTAATGATCGATTTTAAGAAAGGGCGATTTTTTGGAAAAGTTATTGCAGGTATTCGTGTTCTTTGACTCTAAATATTGATTTTTTGTTTTTTAAACCAAATGATTAGGGTCTTGAAAGCTTAAAAAATATAGTTTGTCTTATATGATTAGGTATGTATACAATTGAATTCCAAAAGAGAGGCTTGCCACATGCCCATATACTACTTTGGCTGGAGGAAAAGGACAACTTATAGTCTGTTGATTTTATTGACTCAATTATATCTGCTGAATTACCAGACAAGGAAAGGTTTCCAAATTTATTTCATGTTGTTACCAATTTTATGCTTCATGGACCTTGTGGTAATGCACATCGTAGTTCTCCTTGCATGAAGGATGGGAAATGCTCAAAGTTTTTCCCAAAAAAATTTGTTAATCTTACAACATTTGATGATGATGGGTACCCGATCTATATGAGAAGGGATGCTGGTGTTACTATTATAAAGGGTGGTGTTGAATTGGATAATCGGTTTGTCGTGCCGTATAATCCTAAGTTATTGATGAGGTATCGGGCCCATATTAATATTGAATATTGTAATAAGTCTGACTGTATTAAATATTTATTCAAATATGTTAACAAGGGCCCAGATCGTGTTACAGTTGTGGTTACTTCTGATGGACATCATTCTGGTCAGTCACAAATGGTAGATGAGATTAAGCATTATTATGATTGTCGATATTTGTCTCCGTGTGAGTCTGCTTGGAGACTTTTTGCTTTCGACATTCATCATAGATGGCCTCCTGTACAACGATTGACCTTTCACCTTTATAAGGAACAATTTGTTTTATAAAATGACAACGACATCATCAACAATGTGTTTGAAAGGAACAAAGATAGAAGAACTATGTTTCAAGCGTGGATGGAAGCTAATTGCAAGTATGCTGCTGGTAGGAACTTAACCTATGTTGAGTTTCCATCTAAATTTGTTTACTTTGATCAAGAAAGGCAGTGGCGCCCTAAGAAGAAAGGGCAAATGATCGGTCGGTTGGACTTTGTCCCCCCAGGCACTGGAGAATTGTATTACATGAGGTTGCTTCTTAATATACAAAAAGGATGCACGAGTTATGAAAGTTTAAAAACAGTGAACAATCAGACACTTGAAACTTTTCAAGGTGCATGCTCTTCCTTGGGTTTATTGTCTGATGATAAGGAATTTGTTGATGGGATTCGTGAGGTTGCAATTTTGGCTTCAGGAGTATACTTGAGGAGGCTTTTTGTTACGTTATTGTCGTCCAATACCATCGATAACCCATCTTATGTATGGGAAGAAACATGGGAGTTATTAGCAGATGGGATTTTGTATGATAGACGAAAGAGATTACAATATCCAGGTAAAACTTCCTGTTATTAATTGTACTGCGTGTTTCAGTTCTCCACTTTTCTCTTTTTACTGTATTTTATTTTGGTGTAATATTGTTGTAATAAGTTTATCTAACTGTTTAACAATTTCATATATATGTTTTCCTAGGATTGTCTTTGACTGAAGATGAACTGAAGTTAATGTGTTTAGTGGAAGTTGAGAAATTGTTGCGCATAAACGGCAAATCTTTAAAGGATTTTCACAAAATGCCTTATCCCAATTGTGATGAACTCGATGTTTTTAATAATATTTATATTGTTAGAGAACTTGACTACGACATAGATGAGATGGTTGACAAACATCTCCAATGCTTGCAACAACTAAATGTGGGTCAAAGGTTAATATATGATGAAATAGTTGCTGCAATGGTGAATGAGGCTGGTGGTTTCTTCTTCGTTGATGGTTATGGTGGTACTGGTAAAACCTCTCTTTGGAAGACTTTGTCTTATAGATTTCGTTCTCAATCTAGGATTGTTCTTAATGTAGCTTCTAGCGGTATTACCTCGCTTCTATTACCAGGGGGAAGAACTGCTCATTCACAATTTGCCATTCCGTTGGCATTGAATGAAGACTCATGTTGTAATATTTAAAAAAACAGTTTTAAAGCTGACTTGATTCGTGAGGCAACCCTAATTATTTGGGATGAGGCTCCGATGGTTAATAGGTGGGATTTTGAAGCTTTTGATAGGACTTTGAAAGACTTGATGGGGTAAAAAAAAAATTACCTTATAAGAATTAAAAGAAAGTCACCTGCAATTTTAAAGGAACAACGCGACAAAAAAAATTATACTATAAGTATAGGGTTTAGGGTAATATTTATAGTATAATTTTTTTTGTCACGTTGTTCCTTTAAAATTGCAGGTGACTTTATTTTAATTCTTATAAGGTAATTTTTTTTTACTATTGTAATAATTGATGAATATTTATTGGTGTAAATTGTTATTGCTATTATATTTTTATGCCTCCTGTGATATTATTTGCTACTCATTATTACAAGATTTTTTTTATTGCCTCATGTTGTTTTAAATATATACTTCATCATTAATGTCATCGTTACTCCCTATACTTATAGTATAATTTTTTTGTAGCGTCGCTCCTTTAAAATTGTAGCACTGTTCCTTTAAAATTACAGGCATCCAATTTTTTGTTGAGGTTGAGGGCGCCTGCAGTGCCACATGGCGCACTGCAGGGGGAAGCGCCACTGCGCATGGCACCTTTGAAGCGCCATCTGCAGTGGCGCCTCCCTTTTGTCATTTTTTTAAAAAAAAAAAGGGTAGGCGCCAGGCGCCAGTCTGACTGGCGTCTTTGACCCGTCAGAGTGAAAAAAATAAAATATGCCATGTGTCTAAAAGGACCCCTCATTAATAAATAATTTCAGAATAACCCTAAACTGGTAAATAGTTTTTAAAAGGACCCAATTTGTTCAAAAAGTCGAGAAAAGGGGTGTCTTAACTGAAACCGGAAGTACTCCTTGGAATAAAATACGTTTATTTTATTGGAGACTAGCTAGGGTGGTTAATGTGTCAGACAGTGGTTACCATTTGGTTAAAAAAAAAAAAAATAGTTTAAAAAACTGCTGTGGTCGTTGATGAAGTGCACTCCAAGGTTGGGTCAAATATTGGATTGGGCTTTTTGAGGTTAGTCCCTGAAAACATAGTGACATGGTTGATAAGAATTTGGGTCTTGCGTAATTTGTTTGTTTGAGGGGGCCAATGCAAACATGCTTTATGGTTCAAGACAAAGCAGTTAATTGTTTAACAAGAGCTTTATAATTGAATCGTAAAATAAGTAATTAATTTTAAAATAATTGATGACATTTAGTCAAATTATTATTAAGTAATTTAAAAAATGTATTATGTCAAACAAACAAATGCACAGATTTATTTTAAAAATTAATAGATAAGATGTATTCTTTTTGTTGACATATATAGATAAGATCTATTTTGTTACGCTATTTTTTATTACATTACATTAATAAATAATAAAATACAGGGGTGCTTATCTCCAAAGCTCTATCGAGTTAAGTGTTTTAAAAAGTTTGTTCAATTATTTATCGACCTTTTTCAACTGTGTAGTATTTTAAATAAATATTAAAGTAGTATGTATTGTCAGTATAAAAAGTTCTATACTAAAGGAGGTGTATTAGGTTGAGATTTTAAAAGATTGTTTTGACCTAAAAAAGTCTTGTGGATTTTAAAAGACTATGTAGGAATATAATGACTTATAAGATTTTAAAAGATTTTTTTTTAAAAAAAAAGATTGTATAATCAAGATTCTCATATGTGTATTTCAAAGGATTTATATAAGACGAATGGACTATATAGTTTTATAAGATTTGAAAGGAACACATATTTTTTAACAAACATTCAAACTACAAGAGGCAATAAAAAAGTAACAAAGAAATGAATAATATATTGAAGATGAAGGTTTGTCTATTGGTTCAAGTGGAAATTCATCAGAACAACATTCTTTACAAAGAAAGTTATGTAGTTTTGCACATGCTAATACAAGCTTAGCTTGTGTCTTAAATAGAAATGGACCTGCTAACTTAAAATTTGTGAATCGTGATTTAAAAATCTCAATTATCTTCTCGACCCCATTCCTCAAGGACACTGGCGAAGATTCAACAATTCATTTGCATTTTGAGGGTCATTGCCTTACCTACAAAATCTTGTAGCTTTTGATTTTAACCTTAAAAAATAATATTTTAAAAGAATATTTTAATGAAAAGCTTAAACAAATACAATCAAACTCATTACGAATGATTTTTTTCAATTTAAAAAGTGATTTTTTTGTTCAAATAATTTGTAACAAACGCAGTCTAAAATTGTTTGGTAACTTATGTTGACTTGAACGACAACCGTGTGAGCAGACGATAGAGAGGGGCAGAAAGGAGAGAGATGGAGGGATGGAAGGAGGAAGGTGGGAGACGGAGGAAGGTGAAGAGGAGAATCTTGAGAAATCTCATGTGTTAAGGTGAGACCTTTTTGTTACTAAAAAATCAGTCACACAAAATCCGTCTTAGAAAACAATCCAACGAAATTAGGAAGTTTTTGAATACCACACGACTTTTTATTACTTGTAAAAAGTCATGATTGAATACTACTAGATTTGGATTATTTCTTTTAAAAAAAACCTTACAGTCTTGATTGAATATCACCAAACTTATTTAGATTACTTAAAAGTATTGATTGAATACCATAAGACTTATTTATCATAAAAATTCCATTAAAATCTTTTGAAATCTCAATCCAATACATCCCCTGATATTTGTTAACTTTTAGACTGTGTTATTATTATAATAATAATCAAGAGAAAAAAATAACAGTTGTACTGGCCGAGGTTATTAACCCGGCCACCGAGCCCAAGTACCCGGCCCAGTCCAGAAATTGAGGATAATAAATCGAAGAAGATATTGATATCAAATCTCTAATCCCTTAAATCAAGGAATCATATCTCAAAAGAGATATTAAGAGATAAATCAAATCTCTAAAGAGATAGGGGAATCCTATTATAAAAGGGGCAATACCCCTCATAAGAAGAGGACCTTTTTCACTGAACACCGGTGACTCTCCCTTAAGCGTGTTAGAGGAACTAGCGTCGACCAAGAGACTATCAAACAGTCCTTGCTCCCTAGTACTCGTCCGATACAAAATTAAGGGATCGAGATCACCGCTCCGCCAAGGGATGAACCTAGAACTACGTCTGGCTTTGATTCCCACTGGGATACGTAGGACCGGAATCACTGAATTCTGTCAAGCCCAAATCATAAAATAACCCCCTTGGTTTCACGAGATTCTGACAAAACGGATCTTGGCAGGAATATTTGGCGCCGTCTGTGGGAAACGAAGCAAAACTTTCCCATACCACAAACCATGGTGAGATGGTTTTGTGTTATCTCTCTTTGTGAGAAGTTTGAGTCTGAGGTTTCTTTTCTTTCACAATAATGGTGGATGTGCGGCTAGATACTCTTTCACTGACCGATGATGATGAGGAAGGAATCAGTCTCCAACCTAGAGGAGGAGGAGAAGGATGGGATTCAGAGGCATGGTGAATGTAGGGCTCTGTCTTGAGGGGCGGTTTCTCACAGATAGACCAGTTAGGGTGGCGGTTATGAAGATTAGGATGGCGGATCTATGGAGGCCAGTAAGGAAAATGGTGATCAAGGAAACCCCTTCAAACCTCTTCCTTTTCCAATTCTACCACTATAAGGATGGAAGCGGCTGTTAAGGGAGGACCGTGGACTTTTGATAATCACCTTCTTGTTCTAGGGCGTATGCAGGTTGGGGTTCCCCTCCAAAACATCCCTCTGTATCACGTCGAGTTCTGGGTCCAAGTTTTTAACCTTCCAGTTGGGTTCATGACTGAGTTGGTGGGAAAATTGTTGGGAAACCTTATTGGTGAATTTGTGGAGTACGACTCTACCAATAATTCGAGCATCTGGCATAACTGTATGAGCATTCAGGTCAAGATTGATGTCCGGTTGCCTCTCAAGAATGAGAGAAAGATGAGGGTGGTTGGTGGAGAATGGTGTATGGTGCAGTTTAGATATGAAAAACATGGAACTTTTTGCTTCTTTTGTGATTGTTTGGGTCACACAAAACAGAAGTGTGAGGACCTCTTTGTTGTTGCAGTTGATGATGGAGTGAGGGGGTGGGGTGTTGTGCTTCGAGCGAGCGGAACCAAGGCGGTTGACTGGCGGCGGTGGCAGAACAGATGGTTAAGGGAGGAAGGGAGAAATTCAAACCTGCATGATTTTAGCGATTTACCCAATCAAAATCCCGGATCTCATGCAACTAATAATGGTGGGGAGAGAGAAACCACAAATTCAGGAAATGCTACTATTGCCATCAATAGGGATAAAGGAAAATCCGTTATGCTCCCAGGAGTTGAAATAAATCCCGTTTCTTTAGGGATAGGGGATAAGGGATGAAGGCCGCAAGTCTCAGGTGCATGCTGCTAACGGTCCATCAAATCAGGATCCCGGAATTCATGCATGCCGTAATGTTGGAGAGACAAATATGGGTCACGTAACAAATGCTATTAATGTGCCTGATAAAGGAAAATCCGTTATGCTCCCAGGAGTTGAAATCAATCCCGTTTCTTTAGGGATATGTGAGCAACGGTTTCAGGGGCAAGTAAATGCAAACCCAAGGCAAATAACAAGTGGTGACACTGATTTGAATTTTGAAGATCAGGACAAGCAGAAGGTGAGGAAATGGTTCCGGACTTTAAGTCGGACATTTTAGTGAGGATAACATGGACATTTCGCAGCCTGGAAATTCTGAAGCAAATGACCATGGGGAGCATTTTTTATCGGCGGGGCCTGGTCTCCAGGCCTGCCGGAAACAATGATTATTCTAAGTTGGAACTGTTGAGGATTGAGTATGTACTGGCCGAGAAGGTAAGGCCGAGGACTCGTCTATATTTTGGATTGACCGAGCTTACCCCGGCTGTGGGCCTTAGCCCAAACTCCTCCAAGGCCAAGGACACATCAGCACACCAGGCCAGCCGAGGATAAATACTCGGACCAGTCCTGCCGTGGAAGTACATCTCGGGCATCTTATTCTGGTGGCCGAGTTCGAGCCATTAAATTTCCAAGGCCAAGTTTGAGCCTGGCGGCCGAGTACAAGCCATTCAATTCTCAAAGGCCAAGTCTGAGCCTGATGGCCGAGTTCGAGCCAAATCTCTAAAGGCCAAGTTTGAGCCTGGTGGCCGAGTACGAGCCAATGGCCGAGTTCGAGCTATCAAATTTCTAAAGGCCAAGTTTGAGCCTAATGGCCGAGTTCGAGGCAAATCTCTAAAGGCCAAGTTTGAGCCCGGTGGCCGAGTACGAGCCAATGGCCGAGTTCGAGCGTCCAAATTTCTAAAGGCCAAGTTTGAGCCCGATGGCCGAGTTCGAGCCAAATCTCTAAAGGCCAAGTTTGAGCCTGGTGGCCGAGCACGAGCCAATGGCCGAGTTCGAGCCGATCAAATTTCTAAAGGCCAAGTTTGAGCCCGATGGCCGAGTTCAAGCCAAATCTCTAAAGGCCAAGTTTGAGCCTGGTGGTCGAGCACGAGCCAATGGCCGAGTTCGAGCAATCAAATTTCTAAAGGCCAAGTTTGAGCCTAATGGCCGAGTTCGAGCCAAATCTCTAAAGGCCAAGTTTGAGCCTCGGTGGCCGAGCACGAGCCAATGGCCGAGTTCGAGCGACCAAATTTCTAAAGGCCAAGTTTGAGCCTAATGGCCGAGTTCGAGCCAAATCTCTAAAGGCCAAGTTTGAGCCTGATGGCCGAGTTCGAGCCAATCAAATTTCTAAGGCCAAGTTTGAGCCTGATGGCCGAGTTCGAGCCAAATAAATTGTTAAGGCCAAGTTTGAGCCTGATGGCCGAGTTCGAGCCAATCAAATTTCTTAAGGCCAATTTTGAGCCTGATGGCCGAGTTCGAGCCAATCAAATTTTTAAGGCCAAGTTTGAGCCTGATGGCCGAGTTCGAGCCAATTAAATTTCTTAAGGCCAAGTCTGAGCCTGATGGCCGAGTTCGAGCCAGTTCAATTTTTAAAGGCCAAGTTTGAGCCTGATGGCCGAGTTCGAGCCAATCAAATTTCTAAGGCCAAGTTTGAGCCTGATGGTCGAGTTCGAGCTATCGAGTTATTAAGGCCAAGTTTGAGCCGCGAAATTATTGAAATCAAATCAAATACGTATATCAAGAAAGAACAAAGTTTGTGTGGCTGAAGAATAAGCTCGGTTTCGTACTTATCAGCTCCTTCGCTTATTCAAGCTCGGAGCTCGGGGGGCTTGTGTGTACTAGTCGAGAATGTAAGACCGAGGACTCGTCTATACACTGGGCCAACCGAGCTTACCCCCACGAATGGGCCTTGGCCCAAACTCCTCCGAAGCCGAGGACATGTTAGCACACCTGACATTCGAGGATAACTACTCGGCCCCTTTCCATGACAGGCCACGCACGAAGATACCTCGGCCCCAAGCTATCCATCTCTTTAAAGTTGACAAATTTGATTTTCTTATCTGCATGGCTGCCTTCCTTGGAGTCGCCTTTGTAAGCATGGATGTTGGCCTCTTGATGTCTGTTGGACTCGGTGTGCTTAGAGCACTCTTATATATGGCTAGACCAGTGGCATGCGAGCTTGGAAAGTTAAATGACTTGGGTTTATATCGAGATGTTGAGCAATATAGTTCTTCAAAAATCCCAGGAGCTCTAATTATACAACTTGGTTCTCCCATTTACTTTGCAAAATTCTATCTATGTCAAAGAAAGGATTATGAGGTATATTAGAAGTGAGCAAGACATGAGTGGAGATGTTGTTGAGTACATCATAACTCGATTTGGCAGGAGTGACATCAATTGACACAACTGCTATTGGAGGATTATTGGAGATAAATAGAACATTGGAAAAGAATGGAATTAAGGTGTCATTGGTAAACCCAAGGTTGGAGGTTATGGAGAAGCTGATATTATCCGAGTTTGTTGACAAGATTGGGAAGGAGTCGTTTTATCTAACATTGGATGATGCAGTGTCAGCAAGTCAATATTCACTTCGTACATTGAAGACAACTAGCACTAATTATGAATAGACAGGGGAAAAGACAAGTCTGAAAATTCTGTCAGCTCTGTTGAACTAGACCTGAGAATTGACAAAGCCCATTCAGGAGTTGGAGAAGTTCCAGCTTGGATCACAGCCCGATCATTGCACTAAGCTGCAGTTGATGTATATAGTCGGGTGCTGTACTCTTTTTCCTACCTCGGTATTTTGTCCCAAAAAGGGTTTTGACCGGGGAGGTTTTAACGAGGCACACCGCGGACTCCATCCAATAAAAGAATTTATTGTGAATATTGCTTTATTTTCTCTTATCTTGCCGAAGTATTTACTCTGCAGGCATCTTATTTTGGTGGCCGAGTTCGAGCCAGTCAAATTCTTAAGGCCAAGTTTGAGCCTGGTGGCCGAGTACGAGCTATTAAATTTCTTAAGGCCAAGTCTGAGCCTAAAGACCGAGTTCGAGCCATTAAATTGTTTAAGGCCAAGTCTGAACCTGAAGGCCGAGTTCGAGCCATTGAAATTATTAAAGGAACCGAGCACAATGCCGAAAGTAAAAATGAGGCCGAGTTCAAAGCCTTAAAATACAAAAAGGAAGGCAGGTTCGGTTGAAGTAACAGCTTGAAATAAGGAAGGAAGAAAGTCCACATGGCCGAAGTATCAGCTCGGTTTAATACTTGTCAGCTCTTTCGCTTGTTTAAGCTCAGAGCTTGGGGGGCTTGTGTACTGGCCGAGATTATTAACCCGGCCACCGAGCCCAAGTACCCGGCCCAGTCCAGAAATTGAGGATAATAAATCGAAGAAGATATTGATATCAAATCTCTAATCCCTTAAATCAAGGAATCATATCTCAAAAGAGATATTAAGAGATAAATCAAATCTCTAAAGAGATAGGGGAATCCTATTATAAAAGGGGCAGTACCCCTCATAAGAAGAGGACCTTTTTCACTGAACATCGGTGACTCTCCCTTAAGCGTGTTAGAGGAACTAGCGTCGACCAAGAGACTATCAAACAGTCCTTGCTCCCTAGTACTCGTCCGATACAAAATTAAGGGATCGAGATCACCGCTCCGCCAAGGGATGAACCTAGAACTACGTCTGACTTTGATTCCCACTGGGATACGTAGGACCGGAATCACTGAATTCTGTCCAGCCCAAATCATAAAATAACCCCCTTGGTTTCACGAGATTCTGACAAAACGGATCTTGGCAGGAACATTTGGCGCCGTCTGTGGGAAACGAAGCAAAACTTTCCCATACCACAAACCATGGTGAGATGGTTTTGTGTTATCTCTCTTTGTGAGAAGTTTGAGTCTGAGGTTTCTTTTCTTTCACAATAATGGTGGATGTGCGGCTAGATACTCTTTCACTGACCGATGATGATGAGGAAGGAATCCGTCTCCAACCTAGAGGAGGAGGAGAAGGATGGGATTCAGAGGCATGGTGAATGTAGGGCTCTGTCTTGAGGGGCGGTTTCTCACAGATAGACCAGTTAGGGTGGCGGTTATGAAGATTAGGATGGCGGATCTATGGAGGCCAGTAAGGAAAATGGTGATCAAGGAAACCCCTTCAAACCTCTTCCTTTTCCAATTCTACCACTATAAGGATGGAAGCGGCTGTTAAGGGAGGACCGTGGACTTTTGATAATCACCTTCTTGTTCTAGGGCGTATGCAGGTTGGGGTTCCCCTCCAAAACATCCCTCTGTATCACGTCGAGTTCTGGGTCCAAGTTTTTAACCTTCCAGTTGGGTTCATGACTGAGTTGGTGGGAAAATTGTTGGGAAACCTTATTGGTGAATTTGTGGAGTACGACTCTACCAATAATTCGAGCATCTGGCATAACTGTATGAGCATTCAGGTCAAGATTGATGTCCGGTTGCCTCTCAAGAATGAGAGAAAGGTGAGGGTGGTTGGTGGAGAATGGTGTATGGTGCAGTTTAGATATGAAAAACATGGAACTTTTTGCTTCTTTTGTGATTGTTTGGGTCACACAGAACAGAAGTGTGAGGACCTCTTTGTTGTTGCAGTTGATGATGGAGTGAGGGGGTGGGGTGTTGTGCTTCGAGCGAGCGGAACCAAGGCGGTTGACTGGCGGCGGTGGCAGAACAGATGGTTAAGGGAGGAAGGGAGAAATTCAAACCTGCATGATTTTAGCGATTTACCCAATCAAAATCCCGGATCTCATGCAACTAATAATGGTGGGGAGAGAGAAACCACAAATTCAGGAAATGCTACTATTGCCATCAATAGGGATAAAGGAAAATCCGTTATGCTCCCAGGAGTTGAAATAAATCCCGTTTCTTTAGGGATAGGGGATAAGGGATGAAGGCCGCAAGTCTCAGGTGCATGCTGCTAACGGTCCATCAAATCAGGATCCCGGAATTCATGCATGCCGTAATGTTGGAGAGACAAATATGGGTCACGTAACAAATGCTATTAATGTGCCTGATAAAGGAAAATCCGTTATGCTCCCAGGAGTTGAAATCAATCCCGTTTCTTTAGGGATATGTGAGCAACGGTTTCAGGGGCAAGTAAATGCAAACCCAAGGCAAATAACAAGTGGTGACACTGATTTGAATTTTGAAGATCAGGACAAGCAGAAGGTGAGGAAACGGTTCCGGACTTTAAGTCGGACATTTTAGTGAGGATAACATGGACATTTCGCAGCCTGGAAATTCTGAAGCAAATGACCATGGGGAGCATTTTTTATCGGCGGGGCCTGGTCTCCAGGCCTGCCGGAAACAATGATTATTCTAAGTTGGAACTGTTGAGGATTGAGTATGTACTGGCCGAGAAGGTAAGGCCGAGGACTCGTCTATATTTTGGATTGACCGAGCTTACCCCGGCTGTGGGCCTTAGCCCAAACTCCTCCAAGGCCAAGGACACATCAGCACACCAGGCCAGCCGAGGATAAATACTCGGACCAGTCCTGCCGTGGAAGTACATCTCGGGCATCTTATTCTGGTGGCCGAGTTCGAGCCATTAAATTTCCAAGGCCAAGTTTGAGCCTGGTGGCCGAGTACAAGCCATTCAATTCTCAAAGGCCAAGTCTGAGCCTGATGGCCGAGTTCGAGCCAAATCTCTAAAGGCCAAGTTTGAGCCTGGTGGCCGAGTACGAGCCAATGGCCGAGTTCGAGCCAGTCAAATTTCTAAAGGCCAAGTTTGAGCCTAATGACCGAGTTCGAGGCAAATCTCTAAAGGCCAAGTTTGAGCCACGGTGGCCGTGCACGAGCCAATGGCCGAGTTCGAGCAGTCAAATTTCTAAAGGCCAAGTTTGAGCCTCGATGGCCGAGTTCGAGCCAAATCTCTAAAGGCCAAGTTTGAGCCCGGTGGCCGAAACGAGCCAATGGCCGAGTTCGAGCAGTCAAATTTCTAAAGGCCAAGTTTGAGCCACGATGGCGAGTTCAAGCCAAATCTCTAAAGGCCAAGTTTGAGCACGGTGGCCGAGTACGAGCCAATGGCCGAGTTCGAGCAGTAAAATTTCTAAAGGCCAAGTTTGAGCCTAATGGCCGAGTTCGAGCCAAATCTCTAAAGGCCAAGTTTGAGCATAATGGCCGATTTCGAGCCAATGGCCGAGTTCGAGCCAGTCAAATTTCTAAAGGCCAAGTTTGAGCCTAATGGCCGAGTTCGAGCCAAATCTCTAAAGGCCAAGTTTGAGCCTGATGGCCGAGTTCGAGCCAATCAAATTTCTAAGGCCAAGTTTGAGCCAACGGCCGAGTTCGAGCCAAATAAATTGTTAAGGCCAAGTTTGAGCCCGATGGGCCGAGTTCGAGCCAATCAAATTTCTTAAGGCCAATTTTGAGCCCGATGGCCGAAGTTCGAGCCAATCAAATTTTTAAGGCCAAGTTTGAGCCACGATGGCCGAGTTCGAGCCAATCAAATTTCTTAAGGCCAAGTCTGAGCCTGATGGCCGAGTTCGAGCCAGTTCAATTTTTAAAGGCCAAGTTTGAGCCTCGATGGCCGAGTTCGAGCCAATCAAATTTCTAAGGCCAAGTTTGAGCCCGATGGTCGAGTTCGAGCTATCGAGTTATTAAGGCCAAGTTTGAGCCGCGAAATTATTGAAATCAAATCAAATACGTATATCAAGAAAGAACAAAGTTTGTGTGGGTGAAGAATAAGCTCGGTTTCGTACTTATCAGCTCCTTCGCTTATTCAAGCTCGGAGCTCGGGGGCTTTGTGTGTACTAGTCGAGAATGTAAGACCGAGGACTCGTCTATACACTGGGCCAACCGAGCTTACCCCACGAATGGGCCTTGGCCCAAACTCCTCCGGGCCGAGGACATGTCAGACACCCGACATTCGAGGATAACTACTCGGCCCCTTTCCATGACAGGCCACGCACGAAGATACCTCGGCCCCAAGCTATCCATCTCTTTAAAGTTGACAAATTTGATTTTCTTATCTGCATGGCTGCCTTCCTTGGAGTCGCCTTTGTAAGCATGGATGTTGGCCTCTTGATGTCTGTTGGACTCGGTGTGCTTAGAGCACTCTTATATATGGCTAGACCAGTGGCATGCGAGCTTGGAAAGTTAAATGACTTGGGTTTATATCGAGATGTTGAGCAATATAGTTCTTCAAAAATCCCAGGAGCTCTAATTATACAACTTGGTTCTCCCATTTACTTTGCAAAATTCTATCTATGTCAAAGAAAGGATTATGAGGTATATTAGAAGTGAGCAAGACATGAGTGGAGATGTTGTTGAGTACATCATAACTCGATTTGGCAGGAGTGACATCAATTGACACAACTGCTATTGGAGGATTATTGGAGATAAATAGAACATTGGAAAAGAATGGAATTAAGGTGTCATTGGTAAACCCAAGGTTGGAGGTTATGGAGAAGCTGATATTATCCGAGTTTGTTGACAAGATTGGGAAGGAGTCGTTTTATCTAACATTGGATGATGCAGTGTCAGCAAGTCAATATTCACTTCGTACATTGAAGACAACTAGCACTAATTATGAATAGACAGGGGAAAAGACAAGTCTGAAAATTACAGCCACTCTGTTGAACTAGACACGAGAATTGACAAAGCCCATTCGGGAGTTGGAGAAGTTCCGACTTGGATCACAGCCCGATCATTGCACTAAGCTGCAGTTGATGTATATAGTCGGGTGCTGTACTCTTTTTCCTACCTCGGTATTTTGTCCCAAAAAGGGTTTTGACCGGGGAGGTTTTAACGAGGCACACCGCGGACTCCATCCAATAAAAGAATTTATTGTGAATATTGCTTTATTTTCTCTTATCTTGCCGAAGTATTTACTCTGCAGGCATCTTATTTTGGTGGCCGAGTTCGAGCCAGTCAAATTCTTAAGGCCAAGTTTGAGCCTGGTGGCCGAGTACGAGCTATTAAATTTCTTAAGGCCAAGTCTGAGCCTAAAGACCGAGTTCGAGCCATTAAATTGTTTAAGGCCAAGTCTGAACCTGAAGGCCGAGTTCGAGCCATTGAAATTATTAAAGGAACCGAGCACAATGCCGAAAGTAAAAATGAGGCCGAGTTCAAAGCCTTAAAATACAAAAAGGAAGGCAGGTTCGGTTGAAGTAACAGCTTGAAATAAGGAAGGAAGAAAGTCCACATGGCCGAAGTATCAGCTCGGTTTAATACTTGTCAGCTCTTTCGCTTGTTTAAGCTCAGAGCTTGGGGGGCTTGTGTACTGGCCGAGATTATTAACCCGGCCACCGAGCCCAAGTACCCGCTTGATCCGAAATTGAGGATAATAAATCGAAGAAGATATTGATATCAAATCTCTAATCCCTTAAATCAAGGAATCATATCTCAAAAGAGATATTAAGAGATAAATCAAATCTCTAAAGAGATAGGGGAATCCTATTATAAAAGGGGCAGTACCCCTCATAAGAAGAGGACCTTTTCTTTGAACATCGGTGACTCTCCCTTAAGCGTGTTAGAGGAACTAGCGTCGACCAAGAGACTATCAAACAGTCCTTGCTCCCTAGTACTCGTCCGACACAAAATTAAGGGATCGAGATCACCGCCCCGCCAAGGGATGAACCTAGAACTACGTCTGACTTTGATTCCCACTGGGATACGTAGGACCGGAATCACTGAATTCTGTCCAGCCCAAATCATAAAATAACCCCCTTGGTTTCACGAGATTCTGACAAAACGGATCTTGGCAGGAACATTTGGCGCCGTCTGTGGGAAACGAAGCAAAACTTTCCCATACCACAAACCATGGTGAGATGGTTTTGTGTTATCTCTCTTTGTGAGAAGTTTGAGTCTGAGGTTTCTTTTCTTTCACAATAATGGTGGATGTGCGGCTAGATACTCTTTCACTGACCGATGATGATGAGGAAGGAATCCGTCTCCAACCTAGAGGAGGAGGAGAAGGATGGGATTCAGAGGCATGGTGAATGTAGGGCTCTGTCTTGAGGGGCGGTTTCTCACAGATAGACCAGTTAGGGTGGCGGTTATGAAGATTAGGATGGCGGATCTATGGAGGCCAGTAAGGAAAATGGTGATCAAGGAAACCCCTTCAAACCTCTTCCTTTTCCAATTCTACCACTATAAGGATGGAAGCGGCTGTTAAGGGAGGACCGTGGACTTTTGATAATCACCTTCTTGTTCTAGGGCGTATGCAGGTTGGGGTTCCCCTCCAAAACATCCCTCTGTATCACGTCGAGTTCTGGGTCCAAGTTTTTAACCTTCCAGTTGGGTTCATGACTGAGTTGGTGGGAAAATTGTTGGGAAACCTTATTGGTGAATTTGTGGAGTACGACTCTACCAATAATTCGAGCATCTGGCATAACTGTATGAGCATTCAGGTCAAGATTGATGTCCGGTTGCCTCTCAAGAATGAGAGAAAGATGAGGGTGGTTGGTGGAGAATGGTGTATGGTGCAGTTTAGATATGAAAAACATGGAACTTTTTGCTTCTTTTGTGATTGTTTGGGTCACACAAAACAGAAGTGTGAGGACCTCTTTGTTGTTGCAGTTGATGATGGAGTGAGGGGGTGGGGTGTTGTGCTTCGAGCGAGCGGAACCAAGGCGGTTGACTGGCGGTGGCGAGCAGATGGTTAAGGGAGGAAGGGAGAAATTCAAACCTGCATGATTTTAGCGATTTACCCAATCAAAATCCCGGATCTCATGCAACTAATAATGGTGGGGAGAGAGAAACCACAAATTCAGGAAATGCTACTATTGCCATCAATAGGGATAAAGGAAAATCCGTTATGCTCCCAGGAGTTGAAATAAATCCCGTTTCTTTAGGGATAGGGGATAAGGGATGAAGGCCGCAAGTCTCGGTGCATCTTGCTAACGGTCCATCAAATCGAGATCCCGGAATTCATGCATGCCGTAATGTTGGAGAGACAAATATGGGTCACGTAACAAATGCTATTAATGTGCCCGATAAAGGAAAATCCGTTATGCTCCCCGGAGTTGAAATCAATCCCGTTTCTTTAGGGATATGTGAGCAACGGTTTTGAGGGCAAGTAAATGCAAACCCAAGGCAAATAACAAGTGGTGACACCGATTTGAATTTTGAAGATCGGGACAAGCGGAAGGTGAGGAAACGGTTCCGGACTTTAAGTCGGACATTTTAGTGAGGATAACATGGACATTTCGCAGCCTGGAAATTCTGAAGCAAATGACCATGGGGAGCATTTTTATCGGCGGGGCCTGGTCTCCGGGCCCTGCGAAACAATGATTATTCTAAGTTGGAACTGTTGAGGATTGAGTATGTACTGGCCGAGAAGGTAAGGCCGAGGACTCGTCTATATTTTGGATTGACCGAGCTTACCCCGGCTGTGGGCCTTAGCCCAAACTCCTCCAAGGCCAAGGACACATCAGCACACCAGGCCAGCCGAGGATAAATACTCGGACCAGTCCTGCCGTGGAAGTACATCTCGGGCATCTTATTCTGGTGGCCGAGTTCGAGCCATTAAATTTCCAAGGCCAAGTTTGAGCCTGGTGGCCGAGTACAAGCCATTCAATTCTCAAAGGCCAAGTCTGAGCCTGATGGCCGAGTTCGAGCCAAATCTCTAAAGGCCAAGTTTGAGCCTGGTGGCCGAGTACGAGCCAATGGCCGAGTTCGAGCCAGTCAAATTTCTAAAGGCCAAGTTTGAGCCTAATGACCGAGTTCGAGGCAAATCTCTAAAGGCCAAGTTTGAGCCTGGTGGCCGAGTACGAGCCAATGGCCGAGTTCGAGCCAGTCAAATTTCTAAAGGCCAAGTTTGAGCCTGATGGCCGAGTTCGAGCCAAATCTCTAAAGGCCAAGTTTGAGCCTGGTGGCCGAGTACGAGCCAATGGCCGAGTTCGAGCGATCAAATTTCTAAAGGCCAAGTTTGAGCCCGATGGCCGAGTTCAAGCCAAATCTCTAAAGGCCAAGTTTGAGCCCGGTGGCCGAGCACGAGCCAATGGCCGAGTTCGAGCAATCAAATTTCTAAAGGCCAAGTTTGAGCCTAATGGCCGAGTTCGAGCCAAATCTCTAAAGGCCAAGTTTGAGCCTGGTCGCCGAGCACGAGCCAATGGCCGAGTTCGAGCGATCAAATTTCTAAAGGCCAAGTTTGAGCCTAATGGCCGAGTTCGAGCCAAATCTCTAAAGGCCAAGTTTGAGCCTGATGGCCGAGTTCGAGCCAATCAAATTTCTAAGGCCAAGTTTGAGCCTGATGGCCGAGTTCGAGCCAAATAAATTGTTAAGGCCAAGTTTGAGCCTGATGGCCGAGTTCGAGCCAATCAAATTTCTTAAGGCTAATTTTGAGCCTGATGGCCGAGTTCGAGCCAATCAAATTTTTAAGGCCAAGTTTGAGCCTGATGGCCGAGTTCGAGCCAATTAAATTTCTTAAGGCCAAGTCTGAGCCTGATGGCCGAGTTCGAGCCAGTTCAATTTTTAAAGGCCAAGTTTGAGCCTGATGGCCGAGTTCGAGCCAATCAAATTTCTAAGGCCAAGTTTGAGCCTGATGGTCGAGTTCGAGCTATCGAGTTATTAAGGCCAAGTTTGAGCCGCGAAATTATTGAAATCAAATCAAATACGTATATCAAGAAAGAACAAAGTTTGTGTGGCTGAAGAATAAGCTCGGTTTCGTACTTATCAGCTCCTTCGCTTATTCAAGCTCGGAGCTCGGGGGGCTTGTGTGTACTAGTCGAGAATGTAAGACCGAGGACTCGTCTATACACTGGGCCAACCGAGCTTACCCCCACGAATGGGCCTTGGCCCAAACTCCTCCGAAGCCGAGGACATGTTAGCACACCTGACATTCGAGGATAACTACTCGGCCCCTTTCCATGACAGGCCACGCACGAAGATACCTCGGCCCCAAGCTATCCATCTCTTTAAAGTTGACAAATTTGATTTTCTTATCTGCATGGCTGCCTTCCTTGGAGTCGCCTTTGTAAGCATGGATGTTGGCCTCTTGATGTCTGTTGGACTCGGTGTGCTTAGAGCACTCTTATATATGGCTAGACCAGTGGCATGCGAGCTTGGAAAGTTAAATGACTTGGGTTTATATCGAGATGTTGAGCAATATAGTTCTTCAAAAATCCCAGGAGCTCTAATTATACAACTTGGTTCTCCCATTTACTTTGCAAAATTCTATCTATGTCAAAGAAAGGATTATGAGGTATATTAGAAGTGAGCAAGACATGAGTGGAGATGTTGTTGAGTACATCATAACTCGATTTGGCAGGAGTGACATCAATTGACACAACTGCTATTGGAGGATTATTGGAGATAAATAGAACATTGGAAAAGAATGGAATTAAGGTGTCATTGGTAAACCCAAGGTTGGAGGTTATGGAGAAGCTGATATTATCCGAGTTTGTTGACAAGATTGGGAAGGAGTCGTTTTATCTAACATTGGATGATGCAAGTGTCGGCAAGTCAATATTCACTTCGTACATTGAAGACAACTAGCACTAATTATGAATAGACAGGGGAAAAGACAAGTCCGAAAATTCGCCACTCTGTTGAACTAGACACGAGAATTGACAAAGCCCATTCGGGAGTTGGAGAAGTTCCAGCTTGGATCACGGCCCGATCATTGCACTAAGTCATAGTTGATGTATATAGTCGGGTGCTGTACTCTTTTTCCTACCTCGGTATTTTGTCCCAAAAAGGGTTTTGACCGGGGAGGTTTTAACGAGGCACACCGCGGACTCCATCCAATAAAAGAATTTATTGTGAATATTGCTTTATTTTCTCTTATCTTGCCGAAGTATTTACTCTGCAGGCATCTTATTTTGGTGGCCGAGTTCGAGCCAGTCAAATTCTTAAGGCCAAGTTTGAGCCTGGTGGCCGAGTACGAGCTATTAAATTTCTTAAGGCCAAGTCTGAGCCTAAAGACCGAGTTCGAGCCATTAAATTGTTTAAGGCCAAGTCTGAACCTGAAGGCCGAGTTCGAGCCATTGAAATTATTAAAGGAACCGAGCACAATGCCGAAAGTAAAAATGAGGCCGAGTTCAAAGCCTTAAAATACAAAAAGGAAGGCAGGTTCGGTTGAAGTAACAGCTTGAAATAAGGAAGGAAGAAAGTCCACATGGCCGAAGTATCAGCTCGGTTTAATACTTGTCAGCTCTTTCGCTTGTTTAAGCTCAGAGCTTGGGGGCTTGTGTGTACTGGCCGAGATTATTAACCCGGCCACCGAGCCCAAGTACCCGGCCCAGTCCAGAAATTGAGGATAATAAATCGAAGAAGATATTGATATCAAATCTCTAATCCCTTAAATCAAGGAATCATATCTCAAAAGAGATATTAAGAGATAAATCAAATCTCTAAAGAGATAGGGGAATCCTATTATAAAAGGGGCAGTACCCCTCATAAGAAGAGGACCTTTTTCACTGAACATCGGTGACTCTCCCTTAAGCGTGTTAGAGGAACTAGCGTCGACCAAGAGACTATCAAACAGTCCTTGCTCCCTAGTACTCGTCCGATACAAAATTAAGGGATCGAGATCACCGCTCCGCCAAGGGATGAACCTAGAACTACGTCTGACTTTGATTCCCACTGGGATACGTAGGACCGGAATCACTGAATTCTGTCCAGCCCAAATCATAAAATAACCCCCTTGGTTTCACGAGATTCTGACAAAACGGATCTTGGCAGGAACATTTGGCGCCGTCTGTGGGAAACGAAGCAAAACTTTCCCATACCACAAACCATGGTGAGATGGTTTTGTGTTATCTCTCTTTGTGAGAAGTTTGAGTCTGAGGTTTCTTTTCTTTCACAATAATGGTGGATGTGCGGCTAGATACTCTTTCACTGACCGATGATGATGAGGAAGGAATCCGTCTCCAACCTAGAGGAGGAGGAGAAGGATGGGATTCAGAGGCATGGTGAATGTAGGGCTCTGTCTTGGGGGCGGTTTCTCACGAGATAGACCGAGTTAGGGTGGCGGTTATGAAGATTAGGATGGCGGATCTATGGAGGCCAGTAAGGAAAATGGTGATCAAGGAAACCCCTTCAAACCTCTTCCTTTTCCAATTCTACCACTATAAGGATGGAAGCGGTCATTAAGGGAGGACCGTGGACTTTTGATAATCACCTTCTTGTTCTAGGGCGTATGCGGGTTGGGGTTCCCCTCCAAAACATCCCTCTGTATCACGTCGAGTTATGGGTCCAAGTTTTTAACCTTCCAGTTGGGTTCATGACTGAGTTGGTGGGAAAATTGTTGGGAAACCTTATTGGTGAATTTGTGGAGCACGACTCTACCAATAATTCGAGCATCTGGCATAAACTGTATGAGCATTCAGGTCAAGATTGATGTCCGGTTGCCTCTCAAGAATGAGAGAAAGATGAGGGTGGTTGGTGGAGAATGGTGTATGGTGCAGTTTAGATATGAAAAACATGGAACTTTTTGCTTCTTTTGTGATTGTTTGGGTCACACAAAACAGAAGTGTGAGGACCTCTTTGTTGTTGCAGTTGATGATGGAGTGAGGGGGTGGAGTGTTGTGCTTGAGCGAGCGGAACCAAGGCGGTTGATTAGCGGCGGTGGCGAACAGATGGTTAAGGGAGGAAGGGAGAAATTCAAACCTGCATGATTTTAGCGATTTACCCAATCAAAATCCCGGATCTCATGCAACTAATAATGGTGGGGAGAGAGAAACCACAAATTCAGGAAATGCTACTATTGCCATCAATAGGGATAAAGGAAAATCCGTTATGCTCCCAGGAGTTGAAATAAATCCCGTTTCTTTAGGGATAGGGGATAAGGGATGAAGGCCGCAAGTCTCAGGTGCATGCTGCTAACGGTCCATCAAATCAGGATCCCGGAATTCATGCATGCCGTAATGTTGGAGAGACAAATATGGGTCATGTAACAAATGCTATTAATGTGCCTGATAAAGGAAAATCCGTTATGCTCCCAGGAGTTGAAATCAATCCCGTTTCTTTAGGGATATGTGAGCAACGGTTTCAGGGGCAAGTAAATGCAAACCCAAGGCAAATAACAAGTGGTGACACTGATTTGAATTTTGAAGATCAGGACAAGCAGAAGGTGAGGAAACGGTTCGGACTTTAAGTCGGACATTTTAGTGAGGATAACATGGACATTTCGCAGCCTGGAAATTCCGAAGCAAATGACCATGGGGAGCATTTTTATCGGCGGGGCCTGGTCTCGAGCTGCAGGAAACAATGATTATTCTAAGTTGGAACTGCTGAGGATTGAGTATGTCTTGGCCGAGAAGGTAAGGCCGAGGACTCGTCTATATTTTGGATTGACCAGAGCTTACCCTGTGGGCCTTAGCCCAAACTCCTCCAAGGCCAAGGACACATCAGACACCAAGGCCACCCGAGGATAAATACTCGGACCGATCCCGCCGTGGAAGTACATCTCGGGCATCTTATTCTGGTGGCCGAGTTCGAGCCATTAAATTTCCAAGGCCAAGTTTGAGCCTGGTGGCCGAGTACAAGCCATTCAATTCTCAAAGGCCAAGTCTGAGCCTGATGGCCGAGTTCGAGCCAAATCTCTAAAGGCCAAGTTTGAGCCCGGTGGCCGAGTACGAGCCAGTGGCCGAGTTCGAGCCAGTCAAATTTATAAAGGCCAAGTTTGAGCCTAATGACCGAGTTCGAGGCAAATCTCTAAAGGCCAAGTTTGAGCCTGGTGGCCGAGTACGAGCCAATGGCCGAGTTCGAGCTATCAAATTTCTAAAGGCCAAGTTTGAGCCTCGATGGCCGAGTTCGAGCCAAATCTCTAAAGGCCAAGTTTGAGCCTGGTGGCCGAGCACGAGCCAATGGCCGAGTTCGAGCAGTCAAATTTCTAAAGGCCAAGTTTGAGCCACGATGGCCGAGTTCAAGCCAAATCTCTAAAGGCCAAGTTTGAGCCTGGTGGCCGAGTACGAGCCAATGGCCGAGTTCGAGCCAG
Source organism: Sophora flavescens (assembly GCA_030762895.1). NCBI lineage: Eukaryota > Viridiplantae > Streptophyta > Magnoliopsida > Fabales > Fabaceae > Sophora > Sophora flavescens. The sequence continues at coordinate 95,620,227 of CM061070.1, forward strand.
TCAAATTTCTAAAGGCCAAGTTTGAGCCTAATGGCCGAGTTCGAGCCAAATCTCTAAAGGCCAAGTTTGAGCCTGGTGGCCGAGTACGAGCCAATGGCCGAGTTCGAGCCAGTCAAATTTCTAAAGGCCAAGTTTGAGCCTAATGGCCGAGTTCGAGCCAAATCTCTAAAGGCCAAGTTTGAGCCTGATGGCCGAGTTCGAGCCAATCAAATTTCTAAGGCCAAGTTTGAGCCTGATGGCCGAGTTCGAGCCAAATAAATTGTTAAGGCCAAGTTTGAGCCTGATGGCCGAGTTCGAGCCAATCAAATTTCTTAAGGCCAATTTTGAGCCTGATGGCCGAGTTCGAGCCAATCAAATTTTTAAGGCCAAGTTTGAGCCTGATGGCCGAGTTCGAGCCAATTAAATTTCTTAAGGCCAAGTCTGAGCCTGATGGCCGAGTTCGAGCCAGTTCAATTTTTAAAGGCCAAGTTTGAGCCTGATGGCCGAGTTCGAGCCAATCAAATTTCTAAGGCCAAGTTTGAGCCTGATGGTCGAGTTCGAGCTATCGAGTTATTAAGGCCAAGTTTGAGCCGCGAAATTATTGAAATCAAATCAAATACGTATATCAAGAAAGAACAAAGTTTGTGTGGCTGAAGAATAAGCTCGGTTTCGTACTTATCAGCTCCTTCGCTTATTCAAGCTCGGAGCTCGGGGGGCTTGTGTGTACTAGTCGAGAATGTAAGACCGAGGACTCGTCTATACACTGGGCCAACCGAGCTTACCCCCACGAATGGGCCTTGGCCCAAACTCCTCCGAAGCCGAGGACATGTCAGCACACCTGACATTCGAGGATAACTACTCGGCCCCTTTCCATGACAGGCCACGCACGAAGATACCTCGGCCCCAAGCTATCCATCTCTTTAAAGTTGACAAATTTGATTTTCTTATCTGCATGGCTGCCTTCCTTGGAGTCGCCTTTGTAAGCATGGATGTTGGCCTCTTGATGTCTGTTGGACTCGGTGTGCTTAGAGCACTCTTATATATGGCTAGACCAGTGGCATGCGAGCTTGGAAAGTTAAATGACTTGGGTTTATATCGAGATGTTGAGCAATATAGTTCTTCAAAAATCCCAGGAGCTCTAATTATACAACTTGGTTCTCCCATTTACTTTGCAAAATTCTATCTATGTCAAAGAAAGGATTATGAGGTATATTAGAAGTGAGCAAGACATGAGTGGAGATGTTGTTGAGTACATCATAACTCGATTTAGGGGAGTGACATCAATTGACACAACTGCTATTGGAGGATTATTGGAGATAAATAGAACATTGGAAAAGAATGGAATTAAGGTGTCATTGGTAAACCCAAGGTTGGAGGTTATGGAGAAGTCGATATTATCCGAGTTTGTTGACAAGATTGGGAAGGAGTCGTTTTATCTAACATTGGATGATGCAAGTGTCGCAAGTCAATATTCACTTCGTACATTGAAGACAACTAGCACTAATTATGAATAGACAGGGGAAAAGACAAGTCTGAAAATTCAGCCACTCTGTTGAACTAGACACGAGAATTGACAAAGCCCATTCGGGAGTTGGAGAAGTTCCGGCTTGGATCACGGCCCGATCATTGCACTAAGTGCGAGTTGATGTATATAGTCGGGTCTTTGTACTCTTTTTCCTACCTCGGTATTTTGTCCCAAAAAGGGTTTTGACCGGGGAGGTTTTAACGAGGCACACCAGGACTCCATCCAATAAAAGAATTTATTGTGAATATTGCTTTATTTTCTCTTATCTTGCCGAAGTATTTACTCTGCAGGCATCTTATTTTGGTGGCCGAGTTCGAGCCAGTCAAATTCTTAAGGCCAAGTTTGAGCCTGGTGGCCGAGTACGAGCTATTAAATTTCTTAAGGCCAAGTCTGAGCCTAAAGACCGAGTTCGAGCCATTAAATTGTTTAAGGCCAAGTCTGAACCTGAAGGCCGAGTTCGAGCCATTGAAATTATTAAAGGAACCGAGCACAATGCCGAAAGTAAAAATGAGGCCGAGTTCAAAGCCTTAAAATACAAAAAGGAAGGCAGGTTCGGTTGAAGTAACAGCTTGAAATAAGGAAGGAAGAAAGTCCACATGGCCGAAGTATCAGCTCGGTTAATACTTGTCAGCTCTTTCGCTTGTTTAAGCTCAGAGCTTGGGGGGCTTGTGTACTGGCCGATGTTATTAACCCGGCCACCGAGCTCAAGTACCCGGCCCAGTCCGGAAATTGAGGATAATAAATCGAAGAAGATATTGATATCAAATCTCTAATCCCTTAAATCAAGGAATCATATCTCAAAAGAGATATTAAGAGATAAATCAAATCTCTAAAGAGATAGGGGAATCCTATTAAGAAGAGGACCTTTTTCACTGAACATCGGTGACTCTCCCTTAAGCGTGTTAGAGAAACTAGCGTCGACCAAGAGACTATCAAACAGTCCTTGCTCCCTAGTACTCGTCCGATACAAAATTAAGGGATCGAGATCACCGCTCCGCCAAGGGATGAACCTAGAACTACGTCTGACTTTGATTCCCACTGGGATACGTAGGACCGGAATCACTGAATTCTGTCCAGCCCAAATCATAAAATAACCCCCTTGGTTTCACGAGATTCTGACAAAATGGATCTTGGCAGGAACAACAGTAATGTTATTTTGTCAAGGATGTTAGTGTAAAAATTATTTATACTGATAGTGTATAAAATTAAACTCTTTAAATAATTCTTTACTGAATGATTAACTTTCTGAAAATAATATAATCAATATAAATAAATTCATAGTTTGAATTAATTATAGATTAAATTACTTTAAAGGCAATTATATTTTTTACTAAGTTTTAAATAAACGTATATCTAATTGTCAAAAAAAAAAAAACAGTATATCTTTTGTTCCTTTTGTTAGGCAGTAGTTTTGGGTTTCTCCTATTTTTTTCCCTTTTATTCCTTCTCCCTTGTAAAAAATAAAATAAAGTTAACATAAATCTTTTTTGGTAGATAACTAACGTATATATATATTTAGATAATAAAAATATATGTATATCTTAGAAAAGGGGAAAGTGCAAGAATGAGTTTTTTTCTCTCGAGTATGCAATATACACCATTATCAAATTTTGTCACAAAATGGTCTCACCGAGCAGCTTTTGCTCCCTACAGCGTAGGTACCTATTTTAAACGGGTGTAACCGTAGTTAAGTTAACTTTCGGGTTTTAAATTATTTAAATATTATTTAAACAAAAAAAAAAAAAAATCCTTAACCGGCTAACTCGTAAATCCCGGTCAGGATCAACGATGGATCCATCCCCACTTATTTTAGGGTGGATCATAGAATTGGCCAAATCTATGAGCTATGGCGGGACGCGTGATGCTTGACTAATGGTTTTCTTTTATTTTGATATTAATCCAAAATATACTATGTACAGTAATGTATGGCAACTGAGTTTGGCCTCGCAGTAACTGTAGCTTAAAGGTCATAGAATTTAGTGGATAAGCAGCGTGTTTGAAGTTGAAGTTTAATGTTATGCATGTTCAGTGTAATATTTTAATCAATCACACATTGTACTCAATGTATCACTTTAAAAATAGATATTATAAAAGTAAAAGATTTTTTTTAAATGATATTATCAATGCATAAAAATCGTGTAAGAATAGAAGAAGAAAATTGCTCGTGAGTACTAAACCAAAAATGATAGAGACATTTGTGATTTCCGGGCGCCCAATACAACATTTTAATTAGGGTGTGAGTTTTGGAGGAGAAGGGAGAGAAAGACTTTGGGAGAAAGAAGGGGGAAATGATTGGGGAAGGGGAGCATACTCCCTCACCTTACATGATGTTTATTTTTTAACAAAAGAATCAAAGTCCTTCAATTTGGGGAACTAGGAAAATGAACTTCAAAAGAGGTTTTGGAAGATTGTCTTCTCTTCTTTCATCATTTTCTTCCTTTTTTTTTTTAAGTCTTCCCCTCCCTTTTCCTCCCAAACTCTCAAAGAATCCCTTTCGTGTCATAATTTGATACTTGCCTTAATAAAAAGAAATAATTCATTGCCATTTGCCACGTACGTCGTTTTCCATCAGAGAATAGTACGAAATCGCTTGTCACTGTACGTATAACAATACTGATAGAAGAAAAATTCAGCATGTAGGTGGTTGAAATGCTAAAAAAGTCCAGATCGCGTACATATGTCTTTGGAGGGATAAATGGTCAATGTACGTAAGTGGCACTTATTTTTGACTGAGAGAATGAATAAATCGCTCGGAGCATGCATTATTCCTTTTTATGGTCAGTAAAATATTAACTCTCTAGGTTTTCTTTTCTATAAGTTCAACTAGCGATATGCATTCGGGTCGCGTTGTGTTGGTTATTATAATTTTTTTCAAAAATAAAATTGAAATTAATCAGTTTATTTTGTCCCTCTAGGAAATAATTGAAAAGTAAATTATATGTCAATATTGACAAAGTTATAAAACACATAAACTAATATACTAATGTATGAAACATGTTAAAGTATGAAACTGAGAATATTCTTAAACTGGAGATGTAAAAAAAAAACATTTCGCATGATTAGACTTCAAGACTTATCAACAAAAAGTTAGTTCAGTAATTATTTCACTAATTTATCAACAATTTATGTTAATAATTTTAAAGATAGATTGATCTATATAAAAGTCCATAAGCACTACAAGAAAAAATGAATTTAGCGAGGGCCAAAGGCCGTCGCAAACAGCTTAAATTCGTCGCAAAACACATGTTTCTGACGGATTTGCGACGACCACAAATCCGTCACATATTGGGTCGTCGCAAACACTTTCTGACGGTTTTTTTAAATGACCGTCGCTAATTAGCGACGGCTTAGCCGTCACAAATTATAGGAAATCAGCGACGGCATGACCGTCGCAAATTATAGAAATTAGCGACGGCCTAACCGTCGCAAATTAACATAAATTAGCGACGGTATAACCATCGCAAATCAACATAATTTAGCGACGGAATGGCCGTCGCAAATTGCAACACATTTTTATAAAACTAAATAATTTAATTAACTAATTTTTTATTAATTAATTATTTAAAATATGAATTATTTTTAATTAATTATTTAATATTTAATATAAAATTCAAAATTAATATAAACATTAGTTATTTTTTATATTAATTATAATTTAGACTATATTATGATAAATGAATAATAATTTTAAACAATAAATGAAATTCATAAATAAAAGCAAATTGTTTTGACATAGTGCATACATCATACAAAATAAAATATAATATTAAAGAAACTAATAACCCAAACTAATAACCTTCTCTATTGCCCCGCATTAACAAATCTATAAAGGATTGATCATCCTCGTCACTGGTCTGCCGATGACCCTCAGGTTGGGACGGTGGTGGGCGTGGGCCGAGGGGTCGTGTGAAGGTCTTGGGTCTCTTCGTGATTGTGGGTGAGAGGTCTTTGGTTCCTAAACGCAGCATGAGCTCTCTCTGGCAAGTTGCCATCATCTCTATCTGCTCCATCATCTGTGTTTGTTGAGTAAGCGACTACCGATTGATCTCATCCCGAGCCGCCATTTGCCGCATCTTGACCATCTCCGCAGACTCATGAGGCTGGCGGGGCCAATCATCGGGCGATGCTCGACTCTGCTGAGTGAAGATGCTGGAGCACCCGCATCGATAGTTACCGGCTAGGTCTCCCATACCGTATATGCGACCCTTGTTCTTACCGCCAGCAACCTCGACCCATGCCTGCAACTCCAATTGGGCTTCCACCTCTGGGTCAAGTGTGGTGGAAGGGGAAGATGAGGCTGCTTGAGACCGAACCTGAGATAACTTATCATGATAGTCCTCCTGACATTAAAATTGATGCACATCATCATACAAAATGACCATAATTATTAAATATAAAATAAAAATAATTTCCAACAAAGAGACATGTAAATCACCTGAGTGCGTCTAGAGCGCTCATCTACATACTCGCCGGTACCCTTCCTAGTATGAGTTTGGGCATGAAGCTCAACCGACTTGACGCTACGACCAAGCTCCCTAGCCTGCACCAAAAAAAACTTGTTCATATTTGAAGTTACACATTCTTAATAGCCAGACATGTAAATGAATTAACAAAAAATGATGTTGGAACTTACAAGGCGTCGAGCATGCTCCTGATTACTGATGCTGCCGCCAGTGTGCAGGCTCCCACCCTTTTCCGAGGCCCTGTTGAGCTTTGCCTGGGCGGAATTTTTCTTAAATTCAGGTGTAGCCCAGTAAGCACATAGCTCCTCCCAAATGGGTGGGAAACACCATTTTGGACGCTGTCCCTTTTTCCGATATCTCGTCAACAACTCGGAGAGGCGTTTGCTCGCTTTTTGATGAAAAATTATCTCTACGTCAGTGGAATGCTCTACTCTCCAAGCAGCCTTCTCCTGTAAATAAGGAGAATATAATATTTTTTAGGATAATAATAAACTAAAGAAACATTAAAAGTAACTAAAAAATGGAAGTAAATTCAAAAGTACAAAATACCTTAAAAGCCACAAAGAATCGATCCCGATCCTGATCCTCAAGCTCACTCCAATGTTTCCAGGCTCGATCAAACTGAGATGTAACTGCATACGTGACGGCCTCTGCAGATTTTCTCGACGGAAGGAACCTTATCAATAGAACATGAGAACAATCAATACACATACATATAAAATCTGCACTCAACAATAAAATAACAATATTTGAGATATTTCTTACCCTTTATCGGTCGGGGTAACAATAACTCGGTCATCTGACATAACCTCGATCTCCTCATCAACTGATGATATAGGCGATGAATATCCATAAGTCTCCTCGTCGTCACCATTAGACTGATGATCACGGTCCATGGGCAAATCCACCCCTGATGCATTTGGTTGTCTGGAATTGTCTCCATGGGTCTGAGTCGGAATCCTTGGGGTGGGCATCATCGTGATCCCAATGGAGGTGTCCATGAACTGAGTGGCTGGAGCAACAGGTCGGTAGGGAGGTGTCAGAACATGTGTAGGCACGGGTGTGGGCGGTGGACATGGTGTAGGAGCAACAGGTGGGGGTGCCGGTGCCATATCATGTGGAGGCATGGGTGTGGACGGTGGGCGTAGTGTAACAGATGTAGATGGGAGGGACACGAATCCATCATCGACTGTCCGTGTCATGAAGCGGGGTCGACCACGACGACGTGCCCCTCCAGCAGGTGCCTTACCCTTTCCCTTACCATCAATCATGTCTATAGTGAAAAATGATGCTAATAATAATTAATTAAAAGTAACCAAAACACAAATTTGCAAATAATGGAAATTGATGGTGATAATAATTAACTTAAAGTAAGAAAAAACACAAATTTGTAAATAATGGAAAATGATGCTAATCATAATGAACTTAAAGTTATGACAATGACAATACAACTTAATACAAAATATATCACTAAAATAAATAAAGTAATTGTTATTCAGAATTTGAGCCAGTGTCATATTCATAGCCATCTTCATCTTCTTCATCTTCTGTTGATTCTGCTTCTTCAACATCTTCATCCGGAATGACTTGATTTGATGTCAAGTTGGAGGTATCCACTTCTTCCCCTGCAACTTGTGTGTCTTGTAAACATGAGATTGGTTCAACTTCAATTACCTCATTTGCATGTGACATTTCATCCGTTTGATATGGCTCATCCAACTCTGAAACATCTATTTCAATGCGACCCCTTGGTTTTGTCTTGATTGCAACACACCAACCTCGTTTTTCTGTTTAAGTTACTGGATAAGGAACGTAATATACTTGTCTCACATTATGTGCCATGATAAACGGATCAAACATATGATATCTTCTACTCATTTGGATGTCCACAATATTATATTTTTTATTCAAATTAGTGCCTCTACTAGATGGATCGAACCAATTACAATAAAACAACACTATTCTCTTAGGGTAATCTAAATAATGATATGACAACTCATATATGTGTTGTATGACACCATAAAAGTCATATGCAACGCCGCCTGGCTCACCCTTTACGTAAACACCACTATTTATTGTTGTTTTGTCTTCTGTCCATGATTGAGTATGAAATTTGTACCCATTCACGAAGTATGTGTGCCATTCTTTGACTTGTGTCAGAGGACCGTCAGCCAAGTTTCGTAAATGTTGATTAATGACAGTAGGTGCCTCATTGTAAACCTATTCACAAAGTTTAACGATATATGTTTTTATCCGCATACATTATAGTGAATAACAGAATGATAAATGGGAAGATACTTACTTGTTGCTTAAACCATTTTGGAAAATCTTCATGAGTACGAGCAGATGCATCACGAGAAGACAAGAATGCACTGAACATATATGGATAACATCAATGAAAATTGACATATGCTATCGAAGGAATAAAAATTATAAGCTCATACTTACTCATGGTATGGTTTAACCTCGGCGCAATTGATCAATACATGAACATGAGCTGAGTTCCACTCTGCCTCCGTTAAATAATGTGTCAACTCCTTTCCGGAATGACGACCGGGAAGACAAAAATTGATAAGGTTCCAGGTAGTCTTCCACTTTCATTTTCCGTTTCGTTCCTTCTAGTTGTTGGTGACAAAACCATGTGTTTGAAATAATGAGAGCAGAAATGAATTGTCTCACGGTGTAAGTAAGACGTACAGATCGAACCTTCAACCCTAGCCTTATTTTTCACGGATCATTTTGACTCGCCCATGAATCTATTAAAAAATGATGAGGTTATTATTAATTAACTAATATGCATGAAAGTGGATCAATAACTGTGATACTTAAATTACCTTTCAAATGGATACATCCACCTATATTGAACTGGATCACCAAGTCTGGATTCATATGCAAGATGAATCGAAATATGCTCCATTGAATCAAAGAAGCCCGGGGGGAATATTCTCTCCAGCTTGCACAAAATGAGTGGAATGTTTTGTTGGGAATTTGCGTATAAAAAAAAATAACGCAGCGGAAAAATTCCCATCGAAGGATCCTTGCGAATGGTCATGATTCATGGTTAGAAGATTTACCTCTTGAAGCGATGACAGTGAATTAAAATCGTCTATCACGAACACCGCACGAACGATGTCTCTAAGGTATCCACACGAGCAGATTCCGTGAACGTCCAACATCACGAACCCGAAGCGTCTCTGTCTCACAGTGCTAGCTTCGAAAACCGAGACCTGATGCTCACTCTCACTCTCTATGTGCGGCTAGGGTAAAACAAAACCGTGTAGGCATAATATCTTAAGTGGTCTACTTATAGCTGCGCCTCCTTAAGTGAGTTACTAAGCAGCGTTTGACCTAAGCCCCATGTACTATGAGCTAGGCCAAATAGAAAAGTCCAACTCTCCTTTTAATGCTTCTTTTAATCCGCTCTTATGTGTGTGACCCTATAGGTTCCCAAAACGTTAGTAGTAATATTAAATCCCATTTAATATTACAAACGATGTGGTATCTAGCAATACATCACTGCTACCTAAGTAGTGAGAAAGTCAGTGATTTGACGAAACCTTTCTGTGACAAATATTCATGTGCATTATTATCCCTTTGTCCATATATCTATATTGAACACAAGACATGGAATGTGTCACCCTTGTATGGTTCAATATCATGTTCCCTGATACCCGAGTAGACTTAGCAACAAACGAGGTCAATATCTCATACCTGATACCCTTGTATGGTTCAATATCATTTCAGCACGGCCATGCATTTTACAGTCTCACTCTATCAGGGGGCCCACAGATATTACTCCTGTTATGTAGGAGGGACAAATTCCATCTAGGTCACTCACATCCCTCTGCATGGCTCGTGGTATGCCCAATGTCCGTCTTTATAATCATCCTATTACAGATGACGTTTGACGATATTAAAGCACACGACTCCTCATGTAGGGATCGTAGCGATTTCGGGTCGAAGGATTACATACACCATTGTCACTATGATAACTACTTATGACACTCACACAATGCTCCATGTAGTTTTCTCATGGTGGGTTAATCCAGTACATCATTACTCTAATGTGTACCTATGTGGCGACTCGATATCTCATATCCATGACCCGTGAGATATGGTCATCAGTCTGCACACATAATAGTCTCAATATATTATTATCGTCCTTATTAATAAAATACTTGACTACGGATATTTAAGAATAGGATTTCATTGTTCAATAGTGTCTCACGATCAAGTCATATACTTGATATTCTATTAAACTGAAATTTCTATTCTAAGGACTTTATTATGTTTAAACAAGTAACACAATAAACTGGAATGCCTCATATCATATATATATATAATAGCAAGATACAAATGTAAGTCTAAGAAATACATTGGCCTCTAGGGCTTACACCAACATGTTTTGTTCCATCCTGGTCAAATCGTCTTCCCTTAAAGTTGCAGAACACAAGTCCTTGAAGAATTGACTTATTTCAGTAAGGGCATTCAAAACATGTGGGGGTCGAACTGAAGGCGATAGGAAGTAAGCACTCCATAAACACATGACAATCATGGCTTTTCATCCCATGTAACTTGCCTTTGATAACATCAGCACATCTTGCCAAGTTAGAAGAATAACCATCAGGCAACTTGAGCCCCTTTATCCATTGGCAAACTAACCTTGCTTCCTGGATAGTCAAGGTATAAATGGCCTTTGGCTTGTACATCTTCCCATTATCCTGATGTCTCAGCTCCAAATCCGGTCTCCTGCAGTACAACTTTAAGTCCATTCTAGCCTTATCGTTGTCTTTGGTCTTGCCATGCACGTTCATCACAGTGTTGAAAATGTTGTCAAAGAAATTTTTTTCAATGTGCATTAAATCAAGATTGTGCCTCAATAAATTATCTTTCCAATAAGGAAGATCCCAAAAAATACACCTCTTTGTCCAATTATGCCACTGCTCGTAACCATCTAATTTGGAAACCCCAGCTTCAGTCACTTTTGGCAAGTCCCTGATTCTACTCCAAATTTGTTCTGGTGTTAACCTCGGAGGCGGTCCATCCATTTCAACAACCCCTTTCTTGAAGGCATTCTTATTCCTTCTAAATTGATGATCGTTCGGTAAGAACCTGCGATGGGAATCAAACCAGGACGACTTCCCCCTGTATTTTAAGGTAAATGCCTTTGTATGCTCCATACAATGCGGGCATGCAAGCTTCCCATGCGTCCCCCATCCAGACAACATGCCATACGCAGGGAAGACATTAATTGTCCACATCAACGCTGCCTTCATTGTAAAATTTTGCTTTCGAGAAATATCGTACGTCAAAACACCATTCCACAACCTCTTCAAATCATCAATCAAAGGTGGCAAGTATACATCAATGCCTGCCTTTGGATTAGATGGACCCGGAATCAGGCAAGTCAAGAACATATATGGCATTAACATACACATTTCGGGAGGAAGATTGTAAGGTGTAACAATAACGGGCCAACATGAATAAGGTGATGCTGAGGCTTGGATATACGGGGTAAAGCCATCCGAGCATAACCCAAGTCGTACATTACGAGGATCAACGGCAAAATCCGGATGCACCCGATCAAAGTGCTTCCATGCTTCACCATCAGAAGGATGGTGTAACACTCCTGCATTCCTCCTATTCTCATGGTGCCATGTCATTTTTCCTGCAGTCTGCATTGATGCAAACATCCTCTGTAATCTAGGAATGATTGACAAGTAGAACATCGACTTTACCGGAATTGGTTTCAGATTACTTCTACTTGCGTTGCGCTGACGATACCTTGGTGTGTGACAAAATCTGCACTCAACCAATGCGCCATCATTTTTGTCGAATTCATTATCGTAAAAGATCATGCACCCATTCTGACAACAGTCAATCCTCTTGGACTCCAATCCTAACTTGGACATTAACCTCTTCGCATCATAATAATTGTTGGGTAATCCTCCTTTGAAAGGCGTCCCGGCCAAAACCATTTTGGCAATGAAATCCAAGCCTAACTCGGGTATGGTCCAATTGGACTTGGCAGACAACAGTAGAACACACATCGATAACTTCGAGTCGGGGGACCCTTCCACAAAGGCTTATTTGCCTCTGTTAGGAGATTATAAAATTTTTGTGCATCTACATTAGGCGGCTCTTCTGTATTATTGGACTCAAACGACCCGGACATCATAAGAGTGTTACACACCATCTCCTCCATGGAAACAATATGATCTCCATATCCAGCTTCTGCACCACTACTTGAACCACCGGTGCAATTCTGGTCAATGCCAAAATCAAATTGCGGCATTTCTTCTCCATGATTTGTCCAAATCCAGTAATTAGGCCTAAACCCAACTTTATACAGGTCGACCCTCACATCGTCTACATTCTTAATTCGGGTACAATCACACTTCACACAAGGACATCTAATCACCCCCCCATTGTTATACGTATCTTGCTGACTTGCCTTGGTAATAAATTCTTCAACACCATCTAAGAAAGATTGTTTTAATCCCCCTCTACGCGGATAAACCCTATCATACATCCAAGTACGATTCAAAGGAACAAATTCCATCCTCTGCATTTGCGCCAAAAAAAGGTAACTATAATGAAAAACTATTTTGGGCAAACTCGCAGAACTGCTCGATCCATTTCTTTATTTGGTATGGCCCTATCCCATTCAAGAAAAACCTTTTTCAACACTAGTATAATAGTTACTCATCACTTCTCATGTCTCATATCTGACGAAATTTCAGCAGCATTTCCCATTGGTCTCCAAGTACATGACTTGACCAGGGTGAGATATCACAATCAAGTATGTACCCAGAGAACAAATGGTAATGCGTCAGACCAAATTTTTATCAGATATGTCACATAAGAATTAATGAATAGCTATTATACTAGTAAAGAAAAAGTTTTTTCTCAAACTGTCCCACTTGGACAATTTGAGGTCCAATATCAAGAGCACAATGACTTGCAACAGTACACGGTGTCTAAAATATTGCACCTCAAACGGGTAACTAAGGTTTTTCTCGACGATCAACTCATCTAGAAAATAAATCTTTATTATAAAGACAATTTATAATATCCCTAACATACTTGAAACAAAACATAAACAACATTACAAGAATAAGAATCATTTAATATAATATAGGCAAGAAACTTAAAACTTAAAACACTTAATAGATATAGGCAAAAGTGAACAAAAAGATATAAGGATCATTTAATATAATATTGATAACCATAATCCTGTCATAAATACACAAAAAACAATAAAGAAAATTCATAGTCCATTCAGCACAAGAAGAGATTATGATTCAAGCTACTCACCAATCCAGCCATTAATATCAAAAGAAAACTAACCCAACCACCTATAACATGACCACATTCCAACCTAAAAGCATTTAGGTGATTCAACAAATAGATTATAGACATTAATCAAAAGGCATTATATTACCAAAACAATTACAATCTCCACATCAAGGTGCACCAAAAAATGATCAAATCAATATCAAACATTCACTCAATTAACGAAAAAAAAACACACCTTGTCTTGCTTTGTTTGCTTGGAAGCGATTTTCCCTTGTTGTTGAACCTCAAAGTCGCGTTCTTACTCTCTCAGCGAACGTGACTCTCCAGAACTAATTCATAAACAAATATATGCAACAATTATGAGATTAAATATGGAACAAAAATTAATGATGCAAAAATGAGATGGTGGTTGTTTATCAATTAGGAAAACAAGGTGACAGTTTCGTAATTATTTCTGAAAACTGGACATGAAAACATAAAATTGGAAACAAAACAAACAGGCACTAAGTTGTTATGAGATAAAAAAACATACGATCAACTTCTCAGGTTCCAGGAAACATACAATGCTATCATGTCCCATTCACAATTGAATACTTGTAAATAAAAATCACATTTTCATCATTCCCAAACAAAAACAAAGCACTGACGCTGTAAATCCCCTTAACAAATTAAAGTCACACCCAGGCATAAAATTTGAAAAATAAACAAATTTATCAAAAATATTTGAAGCCCAAGTAATCAATAATCATAATGCAAAGAGGACTACTTAAAAACTATAGCATTTTACAGAGAAAAAAATAACAGACAGTCATCATTCAGGCATTATATCATATTGTTGAGGACGAAGAGCTCACATAAATGCCGAAACTATAACCAAGGTCTAAGGCCTTCCTTATGCAGGGTCAGAGAGGGAAGCTTCCATAATGTTCACTATAAGCCAAAAAATTACAAGGAAATTAAGGGTCAGAGAGGGTGTATTCTAATGTTTACTAAAATTTAAATAACCAACATATATACAATTCAAGCAATAATCAACTTATGAATTGTTAAGTGATCCATAAAAAGCAACACTATATATACCAATTCTAATCATAAGTTGTTACATCATTGCCAAAACATAGCGGACTAACACCAAATCAATTATTGAAAAATCAACATGAAAGTGGGTATTTAAACCCATTGTCTATACACAAGATACATACATTTCTTACTTTAGTTTTATCATCAAGATATCACAAAAAAAAATATTGTATGAGAAAATAAAAGACACTCCTCGATGGAAAGGATAACCATATAGTGAATAAGGAAAAACAAAGCACATGGTGTAGTTTATAAAAGATAGCACAATCATAAAAAAATTGTCAAGTTACATGCATAGTTGATTGTGTAATATTCTTATCATGCTCATGTTTATCCTCATTTATCTTATTTGTTAATGTTACATAATAGTTCATTTTTAAAGAGCAAAGACAACATCAACAGCAACCACTTAATAGACTACATTAAACCACAAGGAAAAAGTAATTAAAATCACTTACCAATTAGAATGAGAGCAACACTAGATTTCTTTCCTTATCTATGGTTATTGCCAGTCTTAGCAAAGTTCTTCTACTCAAGTAGGAAAGGACACCAACGCCAAGTGGACCATATTAAAATCAAAGGATTCATGTTATTGTAAGTATAATCAACCTTTAATTTTAGTAACTCTATTAACTTAACATTTATTTGGACCCAAATTACTTGAAATCAAAGATAGAGATTTCTCTCTTTCCAAGATCAAACATCAATCAACTATTTTTAAGTGGCTACAGGTTCAAGAAAATAAATTGTTTTTAAGACTCTAAGTCTTCATATTCCAGCAATGCCAACAAGAGTTTCACCAATACCATAATGCTTAACAGTGTTAGATCAACAACAAAAAGGTCTTTTAAATCTTTCATCGATCAAACAAATTGGATACATATAGGAGACAATATGTACAATATGTACACAGTACACACACCCCACACATAAACCACTTAACCATCATTCTTCATCAGTGCTGAACAATTGAAGGTAAAATGTAGCCAGATATAAAGATCAATGATTTTTTAGAAGAAACAAAACTCTAACTAGAGAACCAAATTTCAAAAATATAAAGAGAACATGCTCCCTTGTCACTAATAAGTAGTGACTGCACAGTGCAGAGCACACAAAAGTATCCTTATATAGAAAGGATGAGGAAACCTTAGGAAGGATGTGGGTTTCACTTGATCTATGTGAATTAATTTACTGGACCAGAAACTATCATCAGTTTCAAGTTCATCAAGATATATACAGAAGCCAACTTTTAAAATCTCAGGACTCGGGAGTAAAAGAAACTATAGGAATCACTTTACAATATAATATATACAAAAGCTAATTTAAAATCTAAGCATATCTGGTTAACATGGTTGGTCTCCAATTGAAGCCATTTAATTTGAGGCTCTTAGTAGCAAGTTGACTATGAAATAGTGTGAATTATCCTTCAACAAGTAGTTTTGCACTCAAACACTGCTAACGACAATGATTACAACTTACAAGCATATATGAGTAAGGCTGTTTGGAAGTAAAAACTAGGATTTCAGGAGTAACAGGTTTATTTGATTGAATTTGAACCATTACCGTGACTTTGATTTCACTGGACTTTATCATGTAAACTGATACCCATTTATTTTTCTTCAAAAGGATAATGTACAAACTGAATCCCCAAATTGAATGAAGCTTCAATATTCGACAACACTCTTAATTAAGTTTAAATCACGTTTTCATATCACAGCTGAATTCAAATCACAGCCGAATTCAAATAAAAACAAAGTTCAGGACAAAACCATCCTCAAGGACTGCTGAATTCAAATCACAGCTGCAAAATCAAACAGTAGCATAAAAGAAGCATAATAAGTGATGATCTAGCCATACTCTTCTCATTAAATTTACTGAAACTCACCATGAAAAATAACCATATCTAAATACCATTGGATAAGTACAACCATCCAACACAAAACTGAAGAAGAGAGAAACAAAATAATGGTTTTGCACCTGTTAACATGTTGAAACAAGAAAAATAGATGTTGGTCATGTATCATATACAAGTACAAATTGCTTATTTCCAATAGCTTGTATCTTGTAAAAAAAAGAAACACTCTTCTAAATATCTAGCCCAAATCAGTTTTTATAAAGCTAACAAAATCCACAGTCATTTTGAAATTAAGTCTTCATTCAAGTTCAAACCTCCTTAAACCAAATCCTTCGAACTTTAGATCATATTTCCACAACATAGAATACAATAAGAGAAATTCTAACCCTTCTTAGAAGAATTAAAACTTCTGAAGCGAAAAAAAAGTCCTTCACCCTCACACCTAAGGGAAATTCAATTCAAGTTTTTTACCGAAATAATTGACATGTTATCAAAGTGAACATATTGAACTATTATCCTGTCTGAGATAATTATTGAGTCCATAGATGATTTCCATTTGGGATTTACATGTGGTATGCTTAGTGTACAATCAAGCAATCAAATTCAAAGCCAAATTATTTTCAGTAAAAGGAATCAAACTCATCAACCAACATTTAACACAGATAGAGACTAGTCAAGACAGTGAAAGTATCAACAAACCAGATTTTAACAAATTTATCAATTTTCACATCAAGTTTCACATAATATTCTTATATCTCAGGACATTGAAGTAAGATTTCTAAACTATCTTAAAGAGCATAAAAGTTAGTACAGGAAAAAATAAACTCATCAAGTGTTAGCATCAACAGACCAACCAGAACATGGAGACTACAAATTAATGCCAAAGTGACAATATCAACATTTGCAAACATAGATAAATGCTCAAACCTTACTATGAGGAGAAGAACCCAAACCAGAAATCAACCCACTGTCGCTGCGTGCGAGGGAATGGCATAAAATTGGAGCCCTAGGAGTGCCTACGCATAAAAATGAAAGGGAAAAAGGGAATGCGGTTCAGAGTTCAAAAATGTAAAAATGAAAGGGAATGAGGAACACAGTTTAAAGTTTAAAAAATGAAAGGGAATGAGGAATACGACCAGAGTTACGTACGTCGCGGCAGTGAATGGGCGGTGGAGGAAAGGAGGTGGTGCTGCTGGTCTTCGAGATGGGTTGGCAGAGGCGACGCGAGAGGTGGTGCTTGGGCTGCGCGCGGTGGGAGCAGAAAACCAGAACCAGAGCAGAGAACTAGGGGTTTCGATCTGCATGCAAAGATGACAACCGAGGGAGGAAGAAAACTGTTCGAGTTACTTATTGGAAATTAGCGACGACCTTTTAATATTAGCGACGGCTAGGGCGTCGCAAATTATGATTCCGTCACAAATTGAGAATGACCGTCGCAAAAGTACGGTCCGTCGCAAACCAATATGGCCGTTGCAAATGACCTTGGACAAACATTTGCACATTAGCGATGGCCATGCCAGTCACAAATTGACGCCAACATTTCGCGTAAAATGGCGGGAACGTTACTGACAGATTTGCGACGGAACTTCCGTCAGTAATCTCTTCTACCATTTGCGACGGCTTAAGCCGTCGCAAAACATAAAATTTGCGACGGATTTGAGGCCGTGGCAAAAATTCCGTCGCTAATTAACCTTATTCTTGTAGTGATGATTTCCCTCGGAAATCTATTAAAATGTACGTATCAAGTGAAATGGTGAGTGAGCTTAAAATGGGAACACGGGGTGGGAGAGATGCAGAGGCAATGTCAATATACATAATTTAATGAGTTGAAACTTGAAACGACCAATGCATTTCATGCGAAATATGCTGCAACCTATGAGTCATTTTTGTTTTTAATCATGTTCAAAATGGCCTGTTTGTAAATAATTATTATATATTAATAAGTTTGCTTATACTAAATTCATGCATACCAATAGTTGTTATGAAAAAAGCAAAGACTATATCTACAATATAACAATTTTTCAGTACATAAGAAATTACATATGTTCTATAGTCTATATATTCATGACAACATAAAATTGACATGTGCTGAAATACAATGAAGCTATCGGCAAACTGAGTCCAAGCCAAAGCATGCTTCCCGGGTATAAATATCTTTGTTTTTTTTATGAATTCGGGTGTATATATCTTCATGACAATGCTCGTCGGATATATGTATTTTCAAAACATATTTCCCGTGCAGACTTGAAAACAAATGGAAACAATGTGTACATACTCTAACAAATTAACTGTCACAATAAGTATACATTATGCTATTAATGAAATAGACATTTTTGGTTTTGATCCTTATCTTTTTTTTTTCGTTAGCTTTTGATTCTTTTAACTTTTAAAATTTTGAAATTAGTTCCTACCGTCAAAAAGCACCGTTAAGTGCTGATGTAACTAATGAATTACCACGTCAGTACTGACATGTGGCATTAAATACAATTTTTTAATGTCACGTGATATTAAAAAAATATATAACAATTTGGTTTTGTCCCTATACGGTTTTTTCCCCTTAGGTTTTGGTCCCTGCAAGATAAAAAATGTTGAAATTTGTCATTCCATTAGTTCTCATATGTTTAGTGCTAATATGGCTAACAACATTGTCATATGGAATAAATTAATAATTTTATATATCACGTTGGGCTGAAAAATCATTATACATAAATATCTTTAGAATATATATCAAGTCTAAATTGGAAAAAGCTTAATTAGCATTGAGATCAATCTACTTATTATATTACTTTTGTGAATGGAAATAAAATATAGCCACAAAGGATTATTTATATTATTTGTTTTTTATATTACATGGTGTGATGCTTCATTGAATGGCTCCATATGACATATACTCGAGTTATAACCCTTAGTTACTACTATCACAAAAGCTCATGGATTGCTTTAGCCTATCAAATCTCTCTACCGCTGAGTTTCAAGATAGTTCTGCTCATCTAATAATATATTCAGAATATAAATCAATTCAACTTTTTTTTAAGGCAAGATGACCTTATGTCACCATAATTTATTGAAAACAAAAGAAGAAAAACAAAAGAAAACAAAAGCATGGGGAGGGGGATGTTAGAAAAACTTTATGGGAGAAATACTTAATGATGAAAACCATCATCCAAACAAGACAAGTCATGTTCAATCATCAAGAATAGAAAATGAAAGACAATAGCGGAAGCGTATCCGAATTCATGGAAAATATGATGGAGAAACTTCTGGTTCTTGGTCTTCCAAGTCAACATGCACAATTCTTCTTAAACCATAAAGAGCCTATCCTTTCTAACGATGGGTGTTAGAAAAGAAAATTGGTTGCATATGACTTGGGGACCATAACCTTTTATAATGAGTCCATGCCCTTTCATGAAGAGTGATGTCCATTCGAATTCAAACTCTTTCATGAAGAGTCATGACTATCCACACATTTCTTATCTCTAATTTTGCCCATCATAAAAATAGAAATAAGACCTTATGGTATCTACACAATAATTTTCATAACAATTATGTCCTTAGCCATAAACCTTACTTGAATTAGATCACTTTAATTTGATTAATTAAAAATAATGGCCCTAACACATTTAAACATTACAAGTGTGACCCAAAAATTTATAACAGGGGAAATCAACTCAACTTAGAGAATAGCTTAATTAGCATTGAGATAAATCTTCAAAATATAAAGAGTTATAAATTATTAAAAAAATATAAGTAGTGGTTTTTTAATAATGTCACATACAAAATTATTAATTTATTCCACATGACAGTGCTGATTTGGTACATTGTTAACTACATTAATACTTAACAGATGAAAACTAATGGGAATGACAAATTCCATCATTTTTGAACTTGTAGGGACCAAAAAGTTGATAACAAATGCTTATTGTGAGAGGAGTGTGTGCATATATACAAGAGGGAGCCATAATGTTTGACATTTTTTTCAGCTACACCCATAATCTTTTACAATTTTTTTTCCACTCGTTTTTCTTCATCAGAATCAATATTGTATTGTATTGAAAACGATGCATTTTGTTACAATGAAGGAGTGTGTGCATATTAGAGGGAGCTGATAAAGAGAAACAATGCAACTTGAACCCGTTAGAATAATTCTTGCATCTTGCTATTAAGTTCCAAAATCTGAAGCTAATGTAATTTTACATGTTAAACTCTCTCCCATAAATCCAACTTGAGCCCATAAATCCAACATGTTAATGAACTCTCGCTCGACCTATATTCTATTTCAGAACTCTACCATTGCAACAGGTTAGAGGCATAAAAAATAATCTGCACATCCTCTATATTCCAAGCCATACATATAGTAATGGGAATATGTGTCAAATAATTTATTATTTGTAAGCTTTTATTTTAATAGATGAGTACATTGCTATGAACGGTGGCACATCAAATTTTGACATTATTGGTATAACTTGTGGATCTGGCCATGGGATAAGGTACAAAGAAATACATTATCATCATCAGGATTTGATACAATTGATGAAATTTCTTCAACGGTAAAATTTGTCTCATTCTCTCTGTTTCTTGTGGCTATTGTTCAGCGTAGGAAGTCTTCGAGAAAAAGGAGCTTATGATATAGTAGAAAAAGTATAGGTAAGTAATTGCAGTTTCAATGGATTAGAGACTGGATTGAGAATAAAACACCAATACAAAGATAAATGCATTAAATATAAGAATTAGAATTCATATATACACATGTTTGGAGATCAATATGCTCAGTGTGCTCTAGAATATAGAAATATCACAGAAAAGAGCTTGTATAGATACATTCATTGTCTTAACAAATTGCTTACTTGTTGTCTTGCACTCCAAATTAGAACAGGGCAAACTGTTGGGTTATTGATATTATTGTGCAAACATCAATTTTAATGAAGCAAATTTTAAATTTGGAACTGGAACACCATGATAACCACGTGGATAATATTGCAAGACTTCATTCAACCAACTGAACTCAAAATCCTATAGACAGAGAGGAAACCAAAGTAATATAGTATGAACATCAAATTCAGGATAAGGAAGATTATGTGCGACATAAATACCAATTTAAGCAAGAATCAATGTCCATATTAAGAAATTAAGAAAAATCATCAGTAATCATGGAGATATTGCTAAGAATTGTTCGGTAATGACAACGAGATGTCGTTCAATGTGTTTGGAGATTATGTGCGACATCATCACAGAATTGCAAAACAAAGATTTTAGCAAAATCAAAGATGATAATAGTGTGCACAAAATGATTGCTCTTATGAATGAAATAAAAATTATGAATGTAGACATTGAGTGGCTTCACCAGAGACTGCTAGAAAAATGTGAGCACTATGGTCTTGATTTCATTTGAAGAAAAATGAAATGCAAACTTATATAGGAAAGACATATGATTGTCATGAAAAGAAAATCCACATATATAAAGTATAACTTAATCAGTTTGGAGAAAACTAAATTTGAAAGTAACATATACATCCCAAAGGCATATATCAAAATCATATGCTAGTATATAGAACCTTTCCCAAACCTCCCCTAACATAAACAATTGATGGAAATAGACCCATCCTGCCAAGTTTGGACTTCAAGACTTGTCAACAAAAAGTTGAGTAATTCTTTGACTAATTTATCAACAAATTACATTAATAATTTTAAAGATAGATTGATCCATATGATGTCCACTAGACTCTAACGACATTCAGTGGATCAATTTTAATATAATTTTCATTCAAATATTGACGTAAACAGATGCATTCTACTAATTCTCTTATGTAACATGATAATGCATGTCGGATTATAAAAATGGAGTTACAATGTTAAGGTCATTTTAAATTATTTGCAGCTAGTAGTCAATTTGCAATGAGTGGATCCAATTATGGCAATGCTTTTAAATTTAAGTCAATTAAATAACGAATTTAGTAAAGCTAATAATAGTTAAGTTATAGAATTTAAATTACCAGAAATCTTAGTTTGAGATAGTAAAGCCAATAATAGAAAAAAGCTCTTACTATAAATGAAGTGTTAAACTATAAACGTGTTGACAATTTTCAAATTACAGAGTGGTTCCACTTATTAATTTAATATTCACATAAGTCAGTTCTAAAAAAGCATGTGCAGAGTCATGACATAAACAAAAATTGGTAAGTAGCTAAAGGCAATAGTCCAATGCATATTGTTACAAGCATATAAGAGAATCACAAAATTCAATGGCTTCTCTCACGATGAGTAATATGTAGAATTCCTTGGCATGTTTTCTCTTGGAATAGATAGTAACATGCCTATAATGAGATAATAGATTCAAGCTTCATGGCAATACTTCTCAGGTGTATATATCCAAGCCAATGCATATTTCCCATGCAGATTTGAATACACATGGAATATTACAATGTGTAACAAACAATAATTTCCTGCCGCGAAGACAAATAAAACACATGCATTATTTTGGAATGCTACAGCACAGGTCATTAGTTATTTTTAGTAGTATTATTGTTATGGGTAATAACTTGAATGGGGCCTCTAAATTTAAGAAATCTGATATTCTATTTAACTCAAATTAAGTACACTATAAAAAATTCCAAGTTTCATTGTTTTAGACTTTGGCTTGAAACTTCTATTACCACCTCCATCTAACTTCTCTGAATCGTTTATTGACTCCATTGAAACAATGTTGCGAATTACACATTCTGTTAATTATAGAAACAACTCGTTTTCACCTTGAAAATCTTTTGACATGCCTTTATTATGCATTTTTGTTAAAAAAATTCGGAATATAAATACATGAAGATGAAGATGAAAGTTAATTATAGGAACTGTAAGAATGAGACTTCGAAAATTATTTTTAACTCACAAATGGAGTCCACCACCACCCCTTTCACTAATTTGTCTGGACAAAATTTAGTGGAAATAGAACAGGCTGCCAATGCCTTTATCAGTTGAAATAATATGCCTAAGATAATGATAACTTAGAGCATTTCTTAACCCTTTCTTCTATACTTTGTTTCTTTTTTAGTTGGGTTGGAATCTGGTGATCGACTAATGGACATGATACTCCCACATCTACTACAACTAAGACATTATTTTCTAACCAAATTCTAATTCCTTCCCTATCGCTTTTCTATTCAGGTTTATACTACTTGGTTAGGTTTACTACATGGTCCCATTATTGAAAGCTTATCTCAACCATCTGCAAAAACAATAACCAAGTTAAAGAAAAATTCCCAAACCATGACAATAAGTGAACAAAGAACTTGAGTTTAATCTGGAGAAGCAATAATGGACTGTGAAAATATCTTCCTAAGTAAATCAACTAGAACCAAGAAATGTGTCAATACTAATAAACACTAGTGCAGAAAAGGGATTTCACATCGGTTATTTTTGGCTTTACACATCGGTTTTAAAACTGATGTTGAAACGACCGATGTGGTTTATTGCCACTTTACACATCGGTTTTAAAACCGATGTTTATAATATTTTATACAGCGGTTACATCTTAACCGATGTGGAAAATTAATTTGTCAATTGGTATCCTATTGGGAAATTTCACTTTACACATCGGTTTTAAATAAAACCGATGTGAAAAGTGAAATTTCACATCGTTTTTTTAAAACCGATGTGGAAAGTCTCATTTTTTTCCTGATATTTACATTTCTATCATTCCTTTCCCACTGTTTCAGTAATGCAGATCAATATATATCGAATCAATATATATTCGAATAACATAATATATATTAATATTCTCACAATACAACTAATATATATTGAATTTATTACGAGCAATACATATATATATATATACGTTCAATTACATTCAGACAACAAAAATAATTAAAAACCAAAAAGCTACATGATATATTATAGATTTCATATCAAAATACATATGATCAGTCAAAAGTAATAGCTAGAACATGATAAGTTTTTAAACTAACTACATATATACAAACTATGGTTGGTACACTTCAAGAAAGAAAGTTTCCCAACGCCTCTTTATGTTGTTGATGTCGGAATCAGATAATGGAGTTGGATTGTTGAATATCTGCAAGTTTAATTGGACAAAAGATTATATCTTTTAAGTAATAAACTAACATAAAACATATAACGAATCTATACTATTACTTCTAATTGTGTCAATTAACATTTACCTTGTGCCATCTTTCAGTGATCCTGGAGGAGATAATTTCCAACATCCACTGCATCACATAGTAGCCACATTCCCATGACCCACGTTGTATACGTGACTACGTACAAATGAAACCCAATTAGAATATGAGGAGTTAAATAAAATAGAAATCAATTATTGTACCAACTGCATTTGATGCATTTGAACTAATAAATATCTTACGCTAGGAATAATCCATCTGATAGCCCGAGTACGCCTTTCACCACGCAACATGTGGGTTGCATTAATAGACCTATCATGACAAAAACATTAATTAAAGTATATCTAATAGATTTGTATAATTAAAACAATCTACTGATTATAAAGTATTTTAATGCTTATGTTTGATGATCGTCTTGATTGACTCTTATTTCCCAATGAGCTAGAAGACCACGACGTTCATTCTTGGGTACAAGAGCAACAGTTGCTGTATTTAAATAGTGACTAAGTCATATATAGTTATACTTAAATAACCGGTACTTACTTATTGAGATAAGGCGCAAGATAGAATTGATGATCGTCTCGGGCAAGTATATCACGTATGGTAGTGACCGGGTCTTCTGATGCTAGGAGAACATCACCCTGAATGAACATGGGGTCAATGAACCCATAAAGGGCGAGGTTACCCTGATTGACTAACATACGATGCAGATACCTAATATATTGGAAAAACATGTTAATTATCATAGTATTTAAAAATCAATTACTTAACTTATAAATAAAATGTACTTACGTGCACCATAACGATATGTGTGCAGAACTAGCCATTTCTTTATTGAGTACCATCTCCATAAGTTCTTTCTTTGGGATATACAGTTCATCACCAGGGCTGGCGTCATGTTCCAACCTTACCAAGGCTGCGTCATTCTCCATGGTGACAACCTATATAGCCAGAACTTTAAAAACATCACCATGGCCAGGTGCCCCTTTGTCGATCCCCTAAACAACATAGATATATATTAGTAATCACGGATAATTAAGTTATTTAATTCGTTATTAACTAAATGATCAAATGAATACCTTGGCAGGAGCAGACATCTCTGGTCTTCCTAGATCCGACCTTTTAGGCACAATATCATTTCCAACATCCTATAACGAATAAAAATAAAGCATTATCTTTAAACAATAATAAATTATTTCAACTATGAATATAGAAAAACACAACTAACCGAATACCTCAGATGCAACAAGAAAGCTGACCAGTCTTCTTGGCCAGAGGATGAAGTTACCGGGGGCCTGACCCACTGTTTGAACCACCTCAGTGGGCATAGGGACTCGAGCCTCAGCATCTCGAATAATCTCAACAACGACCCTCAACTGATCATCCGGTAATAAACGATGGTGTATGGTATTACCTACGTTATTATGTGCCCTACCCAATGCCACTAAGCGGCGATCATGATGATCATCAACATACAGCTCACACCTATCAGGGTCATCGTCATCATCATCATCATCATCATCATCATCATCATCACCATCATCACCATCATCATCATTTTCAGGATGATGAGGAGGATCACATGAGCCCTTAGTGCTCACATGGACAGAGGGTTGGACACCGGCTGTCATCTGCTGGGACATAGAAGTCAATATTGCCATCTGCTGGGCAAACTGCTCGGCCATCTCCTGTTGAAGCTCAGCTGCAATCTCCTGTTTTAGCCGTGCTCTATCTGCTTCAACATCCCTGTGGCATTGGTGTGAAGATGAACCATGGTATTGGCGAATGTCGACTCCCCATCCAACACCAATGACACGGCCCGGGTGGTCTGGTTTACCGATGGCAGCAGCTAAGATATCATCGCGTCCTCTAGGAACAAAGGTTCCTTGGGTTAGCTGATCCTCCAAGGCATCCTATCACATAAAATATCAGGTCACGTTACAATTCGGTAACAATCTTAAAATGACAATTATAATTCAAACTATACTTACAATCTTCTCAGCTACTTGGCGGGCCTCCTCAGATGTATATTGTCTCGTTTTTCTTTGTCGGGCCCTCTTCCATTTACGATGGCGTGGGGGTGGAGGTGGATCAACAACCTCTGGACGATTTTCAGCATTAGGATCCGCCTGAGATGCTGCTTCCTGACGTGCTTTCTTTTCCTCTTCAACCATTTTCTGAACAAGCTTTTTATATCCCCCACGAGACATGACATGGGGGTAGACATTCTTGCTTTGGTTTTTCTGCCCCTTTTTCCTCTTCTCCTGTTATAAATAGAAGACAATTAAATTACATAAGTAAATAAAATTAATGCAATTACATAAATTTAGAGACAAATCAAATAAGCTAACCTGAAAGCTGGGATCATGTCGGCTCTGAACAAAGCGATCCCACGTCGCCTTATCAAGAAACGGATACACCTCAAGTGGGTTCTTTTTACTTTTTGGATTGAATACATAGTATCTGCCCAGGTCGGCCTTAAAAGCCCTCCAACGCTCTCCAGCATACTTTAGCAAACGCTTCTTCATAACGTACGTATCCGGTATGTCAAAGGTCAACTACATTAAGACCAAAAGAATCAACGAATTACTGTATGATATTATTAAGATATTCTCGGTAGCCTTCTTCTGGGTCTTCCCATAGATAACATTAGTGTTGTTCACCCTTTCATAAACTTGCTCTCCAGTCAAGGCCACCAGAGCAATTTCATTCTCCGGAAGTCCATTGAAAGCTTTTCTCAATCTACGATAAGGATGATTACATCGGAGAAATCTCCGATGCCCAAGGTAAACCGTCTTCCTTCCATGTTGCAGTTGATGGTAACATGTGCCTTCTTCACATATTGGACATGCTTTATGCCCCTTAACACTATACCCACACAGGTTCCCGTATGCTGGAAAGTCATTGATGGTGCAAAATAACATGGCACGCAATCTGAATGTCTCACGGCAATACCCGTCGATCACATCAACA
This sequence comes from Sophora flavescens, assembly GCA_030762895.1. Taxonomy (NCBI): domain Eukaryota; kingdom Viridiplantae; phylum Streptophyta; class Magnoliopsida; order Fabales; family Fabaceae; genus Sophora; species Sophora flavescens. Next base: position 95,647,530 of record CM061070.1, read on the forward strand.
CCTTCATCCCACAACATTCTCAAGTCTTCAATCAAGGGACTCAGATAAACATCAATATCATTTCCTGGCTGTTTAGGACCCGAAATCATCATACTTAACATAATGTATTTGCGCTTCATGCACAACCAAGGAGACAGGTTTTAAATTACAAGGAGAATAGGCCATGAACTATGAATACTACTTAAGTTTCCATATGGATTCATTCCATCGGTAGCAAGTCCAAGCCTGAGGTTTCTGGGCTCATTGCCGAAATCCGGAAACAAACTATCAATTCTCTTCCATTGCAAAGAATCGTCCGGATGGCGAAGCTGTCCATCACACTTCCTTTCATCTGCATGCCATCTAATGTTCTTTGCGTCATTTACATTAGCAAACAATCGCTTGAACCGCGGAATCACGGGAAGATACCATAACACCTTCGCAGGAGGACCTTTGGTGACCACATCACAACTAGAATCACCATCCTTCACTTTGTAGCGTGATACCCCACACCTGGGGCACTCGTGCATATCTTCAAACTCTTTCCTATACAATATGCAATCATTGGGGCAAGCGTGTATTTTCTTATACTCCATACCCATCGGACACAATATCTTCTTCGCCTCATAGTTTCGAGATGGCAATGTGTTGCCTTCTGGAAGCATTTCTTTCAACAACTCAAGCAATTCAGTAAAGCTTTTATCGCTCCACCCATTTCTCGCCTTCACATTGAACAATCTTAACACCGCTGACAACCGTGTGAAATTAGTGCACCCCGGATACAAAGCCACTTGCGCATCACTGCACAAAGTATCATACACATGTGCGCGCTGAAAAGACTCTTGCCCAACATCACGGATCATGTCCTCTAGTCCATTGTCCATTTCCACGTCATCAACTTCCTCTCTATCCGACACCCTCGTCCTGTCTAACGATTCACCATGACATATCCATGTTGTATAACTCTTACAAATCCCCTCACAAATAAGATGATCACGTATCTCCTCAGCTTCTAGTCGTCTCTCATTCAAACAGTTAACAGAAGGACAATAAAACCTTCCGCTACCACTATCAGGAGCATTTGTTTTTGCAAACTGTAGAAAATCTTCCACTCCATTCTCATACTCATCACTTGTCCGTCTAACATTCATCCAACCGCGATCCATGACTAAACCAATACCTTCGTACTTAGTCCAACATATTCATCAACCACTTCTTATGACAGGGTATGGCCCTATCCCATTTGAGAAGAAACTTTTTCAACATTCGGTTAACAGTTAGTCCTTAACTCTCATGCTCATACTCGACAAAATTTCGGCAGCATTTCCCTGTGGTCTCCGACGTACACTACTTGAATGCGATGACATCCACCACGATAAAGTATGTACCCGGAGAACGAAAGGAAATGTATCAATCCGAACTTTCATCAAGTATATAACATTAGAATCAATGAATAACTATTTTAACTGAATTAAGAAAAAGTTTTTTCCCAAACTGTCCAACTTTGGACAATTCAAGATCCAACACAATGAGCGGTACATTAAGCACATACACGTACGCTCATTAGTATTGCATCTCAAACGGGAAACTAAGGCTTTACTAATTATTGTGGGCATATTCTTGAATCAAATAAATTTTCAAGAAAATACATTAAAACTCCAATGAAAGCTTTTCAGCCAAAACGTACCTTCTGAGAGACACGTCTAGTTGTTATTGTGCAAAGACAGCAGAGAAGTGAAGAAAGCAGAGGCAGTAGCACTATGCAGCGCGAGTCAAAGACACTTGTACACCTGCCAACTAAAAACTCTTCCTTGAGTTAAGCATCTAGAAAAGTAAAAGCTTAACTTAGAAAAAAAAAGACGGTACTTTCTAAACTGAATGAAACTCACCAGGAACCCTATGACTACTCCTCAAATCAGATCCACAATCCAGGAAAATAACACCTGTCAATTTCTTGTTCTGCAAATAGAGTAAGAAAGTTGCTTAAACATTTATGTTGCTCGAGATTATTTAAAACAAGATTGAGTAACTAAAAAAGCTAAAATTGAAATAGCTAAACATGCAAGAAAAATCATTTTAAAAAGTATTACAGCTCATTGTAATGGCGAACATACCTCATCCTCATCCCCTTGTCACTGACTTTTGTGCTTTGATAGCTGCTTTGGTTGCAACTTTTGCAGCTAAGTTCTTCCTTTCCAAGGTCTGCATCCAGTAGTAACACAATGGAGCACAATTGCATCACATATAAAATAAGAAATAGACTGTTAAATAGAAGTTAGTCATATAGACCCATTGAATAATAGAAACCACTTCTTATTTCAAGAAAAAAAAAAGTGCTTGATTCTGAGTTGTATAGCCAAAGTTATAAATTAAAGAATATGACAGAAGATGAAAACATGCAGATAAGACACGGAATTGAACACAAAAACCGCACTAAAATTGTTAAGAGATTAAATCCAAGACTTGTTGTTTTGACCAAGTTATGACTCAGATTTTTAACAGGATTAACAGAGCAAAAATCCAAATTTTATAGTGCAAATTATGAATAAAACTGCAGGGGTTGCTAGACTTAACCACATAGCAAATAAATCAAGGTTGCAAGAGGGGATACATGTGTTCAGCAAAGGACATAACCATCATGCAGAATACAACACTAGATCTCAAAAAAAACAGTATCAAGCATTTTGTCAGTCATTTAGTCTACAACACAGTAAACATTACAATGTTCAGCAAGGCAAATCCCATAGAAGCAAAATAGCAAATAAATGTAGAATGCAGAATAGGAGAATACAAGGATACACATTAGTATAGTACCCATTTTAAAACTGAATGAAGAATACACAGAACCACATCATGCTAAACTCATTCTACTAGAATAACTACATTCTATAAATAGAGACAAATTAAAGAACAAAAACTCTTAGACAGAATAGAAACAAACTGAGTTAATTAAACAACTACTTGATGCATTCATTGATGCTTAAAGGAGCAGGGACAACAAAATGCTTTCAACACACATTCATTGATGCTTATAAAACAGAGGAAGACATTCACCAGCAACAACAAACAGCAGCGGAGGAAGCACAAGAGGGTTGGCGCGAGATGCAGCAGCGAGCCAGAGACGGCGGCGAGCAGAGGAGATGAACTTCGAGGAGGAGATGAACTTCGAAGAGGGTTGGAGCGAGATGCGGCAGTGAGCCAGAGACGCGCGTTAGCAGAGGGAGGGATTGCTTCGATGTGAGAAAGAGAGGAGTGTTTTGTGTTTTAGGTTTTCATAAACTAAAGACTGGGAGGGCGCGGAACAGAAAGAGGGAATGAAAAAAATTAGGAATATTACACATCGGTTATCACGAAAACCGATGTGGTTAACCATATTATACACATCGGTTATATAAAAACCGATGTGATTAACCATATTATACATCGGTTACTAAAAGCCGTTGTGGAAAAAGTAAAATTTTAAATTCGAATTTTTTTTTATAATTTTATACATCGGTTACAGAAAACCGATGTGGAAAAAGTAAAATTTTAAATTCTAATTTTTCTTTTATAATTTTATACATCGGTTAGTTTGAAACCGATGTGGTTAATCACTATTTTACACATCGGTTCAGAAAGAACCGATGTTAAATAATAAAAATTCTGGCTTTAAAATTTTTTTGTTTTAATTTTAAACATCGGTTAGAAATAACCGATGTGGAATGTTTTACACATCGGTTAAACTCTAAACTGGTGTGTAATACTTTGATTTTAATTTCAAAAATGTCACCGCCTCGTTTTACACATCGGTTTAAAAGAAACCGATGTGTAAACTCCGATGTAAAAAGCATATTTTACACTAGTGAAAATAGCATTGAGGCGTGAACATTCTCCCTGAACTACATTGTCCATATGCCATATGATTTTAAACTCTTTTAAAATCTCATACATGGGAGGTCCATAGGGGGTTGTCAATTCTTGGATGGTAAGTATATCTCTAGGAAAGAGTAGAACCCAGGTTTTTGTTATGTTTTGAAGAAGGTGAGAGGGGGAGGAATATTCAATAAAGCAGAGACATTTTTGTTAAAAAAAAAAATTGGGAACATAAAGCACAAATAACATTTTATTATGGTTTGATTAGTACACTTAAGATAAAAGAATCTAGAGAGGAAAATCTTCATTTGATAGAGTGGGATGATGGAGACACTTCAACATATATTCCCTCAACCATAAATACCTCTTTCATGTTGTAAGAACAAATATATAGTTTGTACATACATGGAAGAAAATCAGTTCAAGGAGGGGAAAAAACTTAACACGGATTATTATATCTCTTATATAACTCCAAAGCACAAGTGGAAAAAAACCATGAAGCTTCATGATAAAAGCAAGATCATTTTCACACAAAGTAGAAGACTATGTCAATAAATAAGTATTTTAAAGAAACTAATTGTTAAATAGATTGCAAGTGCTGGAACTTAACCTCTTAAGACGATGGAAAAAAAAAGACTACAAAATTGGATAGTTACATAAATTTAAGATAGAAAGTGAGTATGATGTTACAGTGAGGTTTCCAAATATCATGCGTGGATGATTGGCCACAATTTACGGTACCATACTGTCCTCCCTGGTAGCAAACAATTTTTCTTGCTCCCAGCTAAAGATGAGCAGGAGGAAGCACCTTCATCAAACAACAATTCATCCGCGCGTATACATCATATAGGCAGATACAAGGAAGGCCAAACACTTTCCACCATAAGTTCATGGAAAGCATTGTAGTTTAACTTATCAAGATGAATTCTGGTATCTTGATAGAATCAATCTTTATGTTATCACATCAAGCACATGAATGTAAATTTTAGTTGATCTATCCAACTATGCTAGGGCCTAGCTATTACAATATAACTGCTGTCTCAACTATTTTAACAAATGCAAACTGTAGCAATGCTAAAGTTGTATAGATTTTAGCCAGAAACTAAAATGCAAATTACAAAATGATAACAAAAGCAACTTTACTGTTACAAAAAAAAACACATAAAGATGCAAAATAACCTACTTTTTCCGAGTGGATTTGGTGCAGTTTTTAGAGCTACCGGAGAAAAAGCAGGATTCATAAGCAGAGGTATAAGTCTCAGAGCATGTACAGTTAGGGATAGATTTCTGTTGTTGGATACCCTGAAAGGTCAATGACAGGTATAAGAGAAATTATACACTGTTTTACTGCATATACTCTATTGTATCAATAATAACTCTGTTTGAGGCAAATTGCTTCAACAGAAAAGAAAAGGAAATACAAAGGCTATAGGCTTATAGTAATACAATAAGGAGGTTTTCGAGAGCCCCTTATCCTCTCCCACAAGTCAGATTTACTAATTTCCTACCCCTCCCTTCCTCCTAACATCTATTTAAACACATAAGGCATTACAAATACAAGGAAACTGCTAATAACTGACATAAAACATAAAAATAACTGCTGAAATCTGCTATCAACCACCATTAACTGCAGAAACTGCCTCTGCCTCTTGTCTTTTGTTCTTCCTAGCATATACTCGGTTAATAGGAGGCCGAGTACTAACAATACTCCCCCCCAAAAGTTTCACCTTGTCCTCAAGGTGGAATGAGGGAAATTGATCCCGAATCACCTCAAAGGACTCCCAAGTAGCTTCAAATTCAGGGAGGCTTCGCCATTGCGAAGCACTTCAACTGGCCCACTTGCATCAGCCCGTACAGCTAGAAGTTTTTCTGGCTCAACCATTAGCTCTAAATCTTCACTAAGAATTGTTGGAAGTGGCTGTGGCACCACAGAAGGTTTCAAAGCTTTTTTCAACAAAGACACATGAAAAATCGGGTGGATCCTGGTTTCAATTTGGAAGTTCCAATTGATAAGCCACCTGTCCAATTCTTTTGCACACTGATAAGGGCCATAAAATCGAGGTCTCAATTTTACATTCATCTTCTTTGCTAGAGACCTTAATCTATAGGGCTGAAGCTTCAAATAGACCCAATCTCCTACTTCATAGGAGACATCTCTTCGATGCTTGTCTCATTCTGCCGCTTCATCTCGATTTTGGGCTTTGATGAGGTTGTTCTTGAGATCTTGCAAGAGGAGATCCCGCTCCGGGTAAGAACATTGACTTCTTCAACTATGGATGGAATTGTGGTGCCCTTCAACAAGAGAGGTGGGTCTCTACCATATAAAGCCTTGAAAGGGGTGAGTTGAGTAGAGTCAGTTGTAGTTGGAATTGAACCAAAACTCTGCCCAACTCAACCATTTAGGCCATTGTTTGGGTTTAGAACCAGTTAAACACCTTAAGTAAGTCTCCAAGCATCGGTTTATCTGCTTGATCGCCCATCCGATTGGGGATGATAGGCGAACTGAACTTGATTTTGTGCCTGCCATTTTGAAGAGTTCGTCCCGTAATCGGCTAAGGAAAACCTTGTCCCTATCGGATACAATAGTGGAAGGGAAACCATGGAGTTTGACCACTTCTTGAGTGAAGATCTCAGCCACATCTTTTGCAGTGAAAGGGTGACCTAAAGAAAAGAAGTGAGCATACTTGGTGAATCTGTCAACCACCACTAAGATGACATTCTTCCCTTGAACCCGAGGAAGACCCTCTACAAAATCCATTGAGATGTCAGTCCAGACTTGTGTTGGAATCGACAGTGGTTGTAGGAGGCCTGCAGATGATAAGGTCTGATACTTGTTGACTTGACATGTGTCACATGTAGCCACAAAATTATGTATATCCTTTTTCATTCCTTCCCAGTACACTAAGGCTGCAATCTTTTTGTAAGTTCTGAAAAATCCAGAGTGACCACCAACGGCTGAATTGTGGAATTCCTTGAGTAAGAGAGGAATTTTCTTAGAATTTCTAGGCAACACTAACTTACCTCTATACATAAGCTTCTTATTTATAAAACTGTACCCCATATGAGAGGTTGGATTATGAATCAGATCCTGAATGATACTCCGCAGTTTCTCATCATTCCAAGCTTCTTCTTCCCATTCTTCCTCCTCTAGAAATTGTACAGTGGAGATGGCACCATAAGTCATGCATCTGGATAGTGCATCTGCTGCCCGGTTCTCATTTCCAGGTTTATATTGGATGTCAAAGTTAAATCCCAGCAGTTTGGATGTCCATTTGAACCGCTCTTCCCCCAGAACCCTACGTTCGTTAAGAACTTGAGACTTTTCTCGATCTGTGCGTATGACAAAATGTCTTCCCATCAGGTAATGTCTCCATTTCTGCACTGCCAAGACAATAGCCATCAACTCCCTTTCATACACTGACTTTTGTTGGGCTCTGTCAGACAGAGTTTGGCTGAAATAAGCCACAGGCTTGCCTTCTTGCATCAACACTGTACCTAGTCCTTTGTTGGAAGCATCTGTCTCAATGACAAATTCTTTGGAGAAATCTGGAACTGTCAGCACAGGGAGTTCAGCCATTGCCTTCTTCAAAAGTCCAAAGGCTGCTTGAGCTTCTTCATTCCAACAAAAATTGTCCTTCCTCAACAACAGAGTAGATTTAATCATGTCATCAACCAACTTTTCTATTTCAGTTTTTTGGTAATGAGGGTACCTGTATGGACGGAGATTTGGGATGTTGGCCCCCTCCTTGAGCACAATGGCATGGTCCTGTCTCCTGGATGGAGGTAAGCCTTCTGGTTCTTGGAAAACTCCTGCAAACTGTCCCAGCACCTCTTCCAACCAACTGCTTTTCTTCGCCTCCCCTTCAATCTGCAGGTGCTTGGTAACTTAGCGTAAATCCCTCCCCCTCCGCTTGGAGTGCCTTCCTAATAGACTTCAAAGATGCTATCCCTCCGGCCATGGCAGGTTCCCCTTTCAACATGATGGTGCCCTCGGCTGATGGGATTTTCAAGCACCAGTTCTCGAAGTTGGCTCGGATCTCCCCCAAGCTTGCTAACCATTCCATCCCCAAAGACTATATCAACACCTCCTAAATCAAAGAGATAGAAGTTCTGAATCACTTCTAATCCTTGAATTGTTACCTTCAACTCTGGACATATACCTTCACAAGGTATCTTCCTTCCATCCCCCACTTCTACCGAGTAAGGGGCTGTCTTCCTCACCCTTAACCCGTCTCTTGCCACTAACAAGGATGATACAAAATTGTGTGAAGCTCCACAATCAATTAGCACAGTGACCTTCTTATTTGCAACCTCTCCCCACATTTTAATAGATTTCTTTGAGGTAAGTCCAGTGATGCTAAAGAGGACACTTGCATGGTTTTGAGTTCAGCATCCAAGGCCTCTGTTTCCTGCTCCACTGTCTCTTCCTCTTTCTCCTCTTCCTCGAGAGTTAACAAGAGCAAGTGCTTGTTTGCACACACATGCCTTGGCCCAAACTTCCCATCACACCTAAAACACAGCCCTTTTGCCCTCCTTTCATCCTTTTCTGCTGGAGTTAACACCTTGAACTCCCTTCCTCGGTAAGAGCCTGTGGTCTTAAGGATGTTTGAGTCAGTGTTGGAATTAGCACCTTTGCTGCTCACCGCGCCCAGGGAATTATTTCTGTGACCAGGATCCCATGTCACCATTCTGGTGGTAGTGTGGCTTCTATTAATGTTTCCCCCCTTGAATCCAGCCATCCCTCCTTTGTTTAACAACTCATTCCGCTCATCTACTTGTTGTGCAAACTTCATCATCTCCGGTAAAGTCTTCAATGAATGAAGCTTTAACTCTGCCTTGACCAAATCATTCAGACCATTCAAGAAAACTCCCTTCACATATTCCGGATCCGTCCCTTTTAATGGGCCTGAATAAAGTTCAAACCTCTCACGATATTCTGCTACCGAGGTTGTCTGTTTGATACTCATTAACGCCTCAAAAGGATTCTGCTTATTGGTGGGTTGGAATCTTTCAATCACTGCCTCTCGGAACTCTACCCATGATGGATTTTCTACACAGAATTCCCACCACTGAAACCAATTCAGGGCCTTCCCTTCCATTGCAATCATTGCAGCCCGAAGCTTCTCACGGTCAGAGACTTGCTTCATTTCAAAATATCTTTCTATGCGATTGATCCACCCATAGGCATCATCACCGGAGAAGATAGGAATCTCCACCTTGCGCCATTTATCCTCTGATGGAACCACTTCAGTCCCTGCAACATTCTCTGCCTCCTCGCTGCTGCCCTTCCCTTGAGTGCTACTTTCGATTTCTTTTCCTTGGAGGTGTGCCAGAATTGCTTCCAATTGCTTCCGATTGTCCTCCAGTTTTTCCTGCGTTGCAGCCTCTTTTTCTTCCACCAAACGCTTCAGTTCTTGGCGTTCTCGGTGATCCTCATCTCGGTGCCGTCTCATCTCCAACATCCCGAGTTCAAGTTGTTCAATTCTGGCCTCCATTCTTCGAGTATGGACCATGTACTACTCCCAGAAATGACTGCTTTGATACCAGTTGACAGGTATAAGAGAAATTATACACTGTTTTACTGCATATACTGTATTGTATCAATAATAACTCTGTTTGAGGCAAATTGCTTCAACAGAAAAGAAACGGAAATACAAAGGCTATAGGCTTATAGTAATACAATAAGGAGGTTTTCGAGAGCCCCTTATCCTCTCCCACAAGTCAGATTTACTAATTTCCTACCCCTCCCTTCCTCCTAACATCTATTTAAACACATAAGGCATTACAAATACAAGGAAACTGCTAATAACTGACATAAAACATAAAAATAATCTGCAAATCTGCTATCAACCACCATTAAGCATAGAATCGCCTCTGCCTCTTATCTTTTGTTCTTCCTAGCATATACTCGGTTAATAGGAGGCCGAGTACTAACAGTCAACTTGGATGAATATGAAGAACAGAGCCAGGGACCACATATCTCAAATCTGTACCTGAAGCCAAAGAAGTCCTGAAGAAGAGAGATCACACAGCTGCCACCGAACTCGTGGGAAGGCTGAGGGGGAAGAAAGCTGAAATATGAAACACAGTCACCATTTTGTAAGTTCAAGGAAGAAATATGAAAAAAAGAAAAGAAATTTGCAAGCTAAATGAAGAAATATGTAAGGAAGAAAGAAAAAGGATTTGAAAACAACAATGATATCTATATAATGGGATAATATGATTCAAAATGAATCAAACAACACTTATAACAAAAATTTAGAGAGAAAAAGAAGGGGATGATGCATAATTAAAAAAAAAAAACTTAGTAGCACTAGTGCAATAAGTGCTTTTTACGTCAGTTAAAATTGATTTTTTACGTCAGAATACTGACTGACGTAAATACAACTGACGTTAAAAGTTAAAATTTTAACGTCAGTTGAGAACTGACGTTAAATATAAAACTATTAACGTCGGTTCTTTAACACAACTGACGTTAATTTTATCAAAATTAACGTCAGTTCTTTAACACAACTGATGTTAATTTTGTAAAAATTAACGTCAGTTCTTTAAGAACGGACGTTAATTTTGTTAAAACTAACGTCAATTGTTATAAAGAACTGACGTTAAAGGTCTTAATTTTAACGTCAGTTGTAATAAACAACTGATGTTAATAGTGTACTGTATATTTTATAAAATACTATTAACGTCAATTGTATCATACAACTGACGTTAATAGTTTTTTTTTAAATTCAGTTTTAAAATATCACTCCCCCCAGCTATCCTTGCATTCAGTAAATATCCCAGTAACACAGAATATCACACACATTACAGAATTGCAAAGGAAAAATGGAACAATGATCCATATGTATGCCTGTTCAGAAACAATATATATTTATTAACATAGGTTATAACTCAAAATAAATACAGAAATATAAATAAAAATAAATGTATACTAAGTTTAAACTATCTATATCAATATCCCTTCGTGATGATCATCACGAGTGGCATGTACATCGTCCACCTGTGTCTCCTCGATTATAGTAGGCATGTTTGTTGAAAAAGAAGGAGTCTCAAGAATATCAAGATTTGAATCTTCATTTTCATCACTACCATTATACATGCTTTTTCCTTGGAGAACCACGGACAACCTTTTGTTAGAAGGATCAGTGATGTAGAACACTTGTTTTGCTTGGGAAGCCATTATGAAAGGCTCATTTATATGACCTAACTTGTTGAGGTCTACCAATGTGAACCCCAATTCATCGGTTTGTACACCACCGTTACTATCAACCCACTTACATTTAAATACCGGCACCATAAGCTTAGTGTAATCGAGCACCCAAATATCTTCAATATATCCAAAGTAAGGTCTCGGTGCTTTAACGGGTTTTGTGTCCTTTGCACTAGAGAAGTGCATTGCTTTGGCCACGATCATAACACCACTATTTTGCATGGTACTCTTGTTATCTTGTTCCTTTGTATAAAAGGAAAAGTTATTTATGTCGTATCCGCTCCAACATATGACGTTGAAGCTAGGCCCACGTGCTAGCCATCTTACGTCATCAGAAGCAGTACTACCATCCTTAAGCATTTCTTCCTTGAACCATGGTAAGAAAGTCTTGTTATGCTTGTTCAACAACCACCTTTCGCTCATTCGAGGGTTTTCGTGATTGACTTTTCTTTTATGTTCAAATAAGAAAGGCTGGACACATTCGATGTTGTTCAATACATACAAATGTGCTTGAAGCACTTCCTCCCGATCCTTCCTATTAATTCTTAAGCCATGTGTACCCTTACCTTGACATCCGATCTCATCATGCCGAGGCTTAGGAACCCCTATAGGATCCGTGTTATGAAGGTAGTCCGAACAAAACTCAATAGCTTCTTCTGCAACATACCTTTGAACAATAGATGCTTCCGGACGATGAGGATTCTTCACGTACCCTTTCAAGATCTTCATGTAGCGCTCAACTGGGTACATCCATCTCAGAAAAACCGGCCCACATAATCTAATCTCCCTCACCAAATGAACAATTAAGTGAACCATTATGTCGAAAAAGGAAGGAGGAAAATACATCTCCAATTGGCACAAGATTGTAGCAGCCTCAACTTCCAAGTCATCCAACATACGGGGGTCAACGACTTTGCTACATATAGAATTGAAGAATGAGCACAATCGAGTAATGGCATGTCTCACATTTTTTGGAGCAATACCACGAATAGCAACGGGCAGAAGTTGTTGCATCAAGATGTGACAATCATGAGACTTTAAGCCAACCAATTTAAGATCACTAGAGACAAGCCTCTTCATATTTGAAGAGTAACCATGTGGAACTTTGATGCCCTAAAGACACCCGCAGAAACTTTGTCTCTCTTTTTTTGACAAAGTATGACATGCTGGCGACAAATAAGTTCACTTACCATCCTCAACAACTGGAGCTAACTGCTCTCGTATACCCATAGCAACGAGGTCGAGACGAGCATTCAGACCATCCTTTGTCTTGCCCTGAATGTTGAGAAGCATCCCGATCACACTATCACACACATTTTTCTCCACGTGCATCACATCAATGCAGTGTCTGACATCAAGCTTGCGCCAGTATGGAAGATCAAAGAATATCGATCTCTTCTTCCATATGTTTTTCTCAGCAGCTTTACCTTTCTTTTTGGTCTTGCCGAATATAACATCGATGCCCTTTACCCTCTGATAAACCTTCTCTCCAATTAAGGTCGCCGACGCTTCTTCTGTCTCTTGGCATCCATTAAAAGCTTTTTTCATCTTACGATATGGGTGATCACGTCTAAGAAATCTCCGATGCCCAAGGTAAACCGTCTTCTTTCCATGATGCAACTGAGTGTAGCATGTGCCTTCTTCACATATAGGGCATGCTTTATGCCCCTTGACACTGCATGCCGGACAAGTTACCGTATGCTGGAAAGTCGTTGATGGTGCAAAATAACATGGCACGAAGCTTGAAAGTCTCATGAGAATACCCATCAACTACATCAACACCTTCCACCCACAGCATTTTCAAGTCTTCAATCAAGGGACCTAGATAAACATCTAAGTCATTTCCCGGTTGCTTTGGGCCCGAAATCATCATAGACAACATCATGTATTTGCGCTTCATGCACAACCAAGGGGGCATGTTGTAAATTACCAACAAAACAGGCCATGAACTATGAATACTACTCATGTTACCATAAGGATTCATTCCATCCGTAGCAAGTCCAAGCCTTAGGTTTCTTGGCTCTTCGGCGAAATCCGGAAACATAGTATCGATATTCTTCCATTGAATAGAATCAGCAGGATGACGAACCTTTCCATCACGTTTCCTCTCATCATTATGCCATCTAAGATTCTTTGCATCTTTCGCATTGGAAAACATTCGCTTGAACCTTGGAATTATTAGAAGATACCACAACACCTTCGCAGGAGGACCCTTTTTTCTCACATCATCAAGATCATCATCATCATCACCACCCTTCACTTTGTATCGTGATAACCCACATTTGGGGCAATCGTGATTGTCTTCATGAACACTGGTGTACAATATGCAATCATTGGGGCATGCGTGTATCTTATTATACTCCATACCCGTAGGACACGACACCTTCTTGGCCTCATAGTTACGGTCAGGTAATGTGTTGTCCTCCGGAAGCAAGTCTTTCAACACTTCAAGCAATTCCGTGAAGCTTTTATCGGTCCAACATTTATCGCCTTCACATAAACCAATTTTAGCACCGCCGACAACCGTGTATGAGTAGTACACCCTGGATATAAAGGCTTATCCTCATCACCGCACAACCTATCATACACATGATCTCGATGAAAAGATTCTTGTCCAATATCACGGATCATGTCCTCTACTCGATCATCCTCCATATCTACGTCAACATCCTCGCTTTGGGAGACACTTGCCGTACTACTCAACAACACATCACCATGCCATATTCATCTTGTATAACTCAACCAAATCCCTTCACAAATCAAATGAGTACGTATATCCTTCACCGTACATTTCCTCATATTCAAACACTTGACACAAGGACAACAGAACATTCCATTACTATTAGGAACATTCCTTTGAGAAAATTCTATAAATTCTCCCACCCCCTTCAATTACTCAGCACTAGTACGCTTACAAACCATCCAACTACGATCCATAACTAGATAGGTCCTGTAGATATACAAAATATATATCCAATATAAGGACAATACAGGAGATTGAAAACTATAGTTTTTGAAGATTGCCAAGCACTGGTCATGGCCTGGCAGTGATGTCCATCACGGCCGTAACGTGCCAACTGAACCAGACCATCACAGGCAGAACTGATCACGGCCTAGCCGTGATGAGCATCACGGCCGTGACAGATCAACCAGCAGAGCAACATGCACTCAAAACCAAAAATAGAGACGTACATTCCAAACAACTCAAACTCATGGTTTCAAGTTTCAACTATTGAGACTACAGTTTCAACATACACTCAAAACCAAAAATAAATAAATGTGCCCTAAAGACTCACTAGAAATAGGTGCTCGCGTGGTGGTGGGGAGGGGAGCTAGAGTGGTGGCCAACGTTCGATGTGGTTACTGAGAGCAGAGGGACAAGGAGAGTTAGTGCGCGGGAAGGGGAAAGAGAGATGTAAAGTTATTGCAAAGAATGAATGGAAAGACAGAGTTAGGGTTAATAGTGTACCTCACGGTGGTGGCGAAGAAAAGAGACAGAGCTCGCGATTAGGGCAGAGTGAGAGTGAGAGTGAGGGTTGAGAGTGAGGGTTGAGCGTGATGAAAAGAGAAAAGAGATGTATAGAACGAAGTGCAGAAGGCACGCGGGTGTAAACCAAAATAAAACAACATTTGACGTCAGTTGTTTGTAAAGACTGACGTTAAAGGTCGTATATTTAACGTCAGTTGTCTTAAGAAACTGACGTTAAAAGTGTATACCTTTATCCAAAAACATTAATTCCTTTGACTATTTATTTAATTGAAGTAAAAAATAAAACTTTTAACGTCAGTTGTATAAAAAACTGACGTTAAAAATAAATATTTTTATTTTAAAAGCACTTTTACGTCGCTTTTGAAGACAACTGACGTTAAAAGTGTATATCTGCAAAAAAAATCATTCCTTTGACTACTGTGCTAACCCATGCACCTTGAAACTTAATCCTCTTAATGAGCATTATGTTTATAGATAAGTTTTCAAGAAAATCAGAGATAGACTATTCTCTATATAAAGTGCCATTCTTCTGTATCAGTATGTAAATACACCCTCTTCTTTTCCTCTATATTTCGTGCATTTTCTATTCCTTCACAATATGGTTCTATCACATTTGAGACTTTTGTTATTTCTTCCTATACCTATACTTAAAGGTCTCTGTCTTAATGGTCAAAAAACTTCTGAGGTTGAGTAAATCACATAATATGACTCCCTCACTTTATTCCATCTCTTCCCCAAGCGACTGTGGATAAAGCATAGATGGAGCATCAAGGACTTCAAATGAGCAGGGATGGGATCGATGAATCCATTGGAGTTTCTGAGGACAGAACTGAGAATAAATTGATGTTGAAGCAGAAACTTTTTAATATTTTAGTGCTATGTTGCAGAAATTTTTTATCTTTTAATCATGTAATTGTAACTTATGAATTGCTTCAATGAGATACGATTTGATTATACATATAACACTTTTATGTTAAGTGTTTATTTATTTTAATTTTCACAAGAATATGTTTACTAATTCAAGCTAATTAATGTAGATTAAAAATAAACTTGTTTAATATTTACACAAGTTCTTTACACAACTGACGCAAATAGTGATTTAATATTTACAAATTGCCACCACCTCATTTTTAACGTCAACATAATTTATGACTGCCAAGTTCCCGTATATTACATTATTTCCAATATTCATTCTGCATGTTTATAATTTATAGGATTATTTACGTCAGCTATTTATTATCTATCAAGTAAAAAAACACACTTTTAACGTCGGTTGTATAAAAAATCGGCGTTAAAAATAAATATGACTGCCAAATTGCCACCACCTCATTTTTAACGTCAACTTAATTTATGACTATCAAGTTCCCGTATATTACATTATTTCCAATATTCATTCTGCACGTTTATAATTTATAGGATTATTTACGTCAGTTATTTATTATCATCAAGTAAAAACCACACCTTTAACGTCAGTTGTATAAAAAACTGACGTTAAAAATAAATATTTTTTATTTTAAAAACACTTTTAACGTCAGTTGTATTAAACAACTGACGTTAAAGGTGTATAAGTTTCTGCAAGAATTCATTCCTTTGACTACTGTGCTACTTACCCATGCACCTTGTAATTTAATCCTCTTAATGAGCATTAAAGTTTATAGGTAAGTTTTCAAGAAAATCATAATAGCTTAGTAACTTCATCCCCTGCTCCTATAAATAGCTTCCTTCCATCCTTTTAATTTTCTGCTTCACAATATTCATCACTCTTTCTTCCTATTCCTAGACTCAAAGGTCTTTGTCTTAATGGTCAAACAACTTCTGAGGTTGTGTAAATCACATAACATGGGTGATAAGGTTGTGTAAATCACATAGTGTGAGTTGCTCACCTTATCATCTTTCTGGAGAATCGGCTGCTACATCACTTAACGTCGACTTTGGAAGCAAATGACTGTTCCAAGACCATTGCTGAAACCAGACGGTGTACCCTTGCTCACCCGCCTCGGAAAACTCCGGTCGCTCGACTCTCCTCTCTTGCTCACCCGTGAAGGGAACGGAGCCTCAACAAATGTTTAGGATTTTAAACCCTTTCAATGTAACTTTTTATAGGATTTTAAACCCTATCAATGTAACTTTTTATAGGATTTTAAAGGATTTTAAACCCTTTCAATGAATTAGATCCGGTTTGGGTTATTGATTCAACTTATACTTCACACATATATTTTAGTTTTCAAAACAGAAACACAAAACATCAAAGCAACTGTGAAACTGAAACTTTGAGGAAGGCAATGCGGACGGGTACGTATACTAGATAAAAAAATTATTAAAATAACCTTTAACGTCTGTTGACGAAAGAACAGAAGTTAAAAGTGAAGTGACGCACTTTTAACGTCAGTTCAATGAAGAACTGACGTTAAAAGGTTAACTTTTAACGTCAGTTGTTTAATGAACTGACGTTAAAAGTGAGTCACTTTACTTTTTAACGTCGGTCCCTAAAACAACTGACGTTAAAATTGAATTAATGAAGTATGATATTTACAAAACTGCCACCACCTCCTTTTTAACGTCTAGCTTTTGGTTAACTGATGTAAACCTTTACCGTCTAATGTATATTTTCCACTAGTGTAGATTTGAAAACAAATATGATATCTATGTAAAGAACAATGAAGGTCAATGTACATTTTAGGCATTACAAAGATAAGAACAAAACTAAAGTACACACAGCTAAAGTATGAGTGCACCACGAATACCTGGTTTAACAACATCCAAGGCTTATGTAAATCTACTCAAAATGTTCAAGGGATAGATATAGGAATTGTGTATGGAGGAAGAGAAAAGAAAACTCCTTTTTTTTATAGGCAAATATTAATAGTTAGTTGCTATGTTAATTTTTTCTCCTTTGCCAAGGTTTGAACCTTGGACCTCCTATTTCTCCAACTCCTTTTACCCTTAACTCAAACCATTGGAGCTACCCAAACCCCCGAAAAGAAAATAAAACTCCTGTTACAAAGCATCTAAAGGTTTATGTGACAAAAACACATAAATAGCCCATGACAGAGTAAACTCATAGTGATCAACCATTTATGAAACAATGAAGGTCAATATATATTTTTAGGCTTTACAAAGATAGGAACGAAGCTAAAAACACACAACTAAAGCATGACTGTAACACCCCCTTGGGCGTTACATTACTAACATTTTTCGGAAATAAAACTTAAAATAATAGCTGGTTTCCTTTTGGAAAAATAATTTATATAAGTACTTAAGTGTCAGAAGAATGGTTATAAAATTTATTTTCTTTGGATTGTGGTAAGAACTTAAACATTTTATAAGTAATAACACCATATTTTCACCTATCACTGTATAGATTCTGATCACGCATATAAATTTTATCACGACTCAAAAACCTGAGCCGTTACCGATGCACAGACTTCCAATCCTAGCCTAGCAAGTCCATTTTCTTTAGAAACATACTTGGATACAGATCTATAACTTTTACAAAAATTCGACCGAGTCTCCTCTGTAATTTCAACATCCCAAACAAAAACACCTGATAATATATTTATATTTTCATCCAAAAGAGAGACTGCGACACCCCTTCTAGGGTCATCACATAGTTACCCAAAAGCGGAAAATTAAATTATTAATCTCTGGTTACATTCGGAAAATATACTTTAAAGTAAATGTCTCATTACGAAAATAGTGTTGAATTTTTTTTAAAACATCGAACCATCGTGAACGTAAACAAACGTGTGTGTATATATATATATATATATATATATATATATATATATATATATATATATATATATATATATATATGCATCATTATTTAAATACACTCTATATCTAATAGGAGATCACAAAAGAGTCCTCATAAGTATAGGCTATTCTCCATCAAACTAAGCAAATAAAATAAAGACATATACATATCAGTAATGAGCAGTCCAGAACCATACCAAAAATTCATGGCTCTCAGTAGCCAGATCAAACACTAACAAGACTCGTTACCCCAGAACTATACCTATAGCTGGTCAAGCTAATGAAAACCATTGGGGAGATCATGATGATCAACCCCACCTACAGCAGATGTATCTGATGAATATACCTCCGCTCCCGCTCCCTCATCGGAAAAATCATCATCATCAACAGCAGGAGGGTGGAACTCAAGATCGTCCTCAAAGTACTCATTTGGGTCCTCCTCGACCTCATCCAAAACTACCTCAACAGGAAGTACTGCTGGTCCTGCTATCTGAAGCGGAATCAGCTGAGGTGGTAAATCAAGTAACTCGTGCTCAGCCAAGTACTGTAAGTATAGCCATACCGGAGGTAGAGATACCTCAACAGTCTCCACAACATGCATCCTTCGCTACGGTCCTGCCTCTACCGTGCCAACAACCTCTCTACTAGGGCCATGAAAGGTGGCGCTGAGTGCCCCAGGGTTTATCTTCTAGGCACCACCAAAATGAGGGTGATCAAACATGAATGACCGAAGCCTCGAATGTGTCAGAGGCATATCCAGGTC
Organism: Sophora flavescens; assembly: GCA_030762895.1. NCBI lineage: Eukaryota > Viridiplantae > Streptophyta > Magnoliopsida > Fabales > Fabaceae > Sophora > Sophora flavescens. The sequence goes on from CM061070.1 coordinate 95,666,583, forward strand.
CATCTAATCTCAGACGTAAAGATATAAGCACAAGTAGAGAAACCACAAATAAAACATACAAGAGTGAGAAACCAATATATGGATTTTACTCGACAACTACATGCTAGACACCACATAAAACACATACACATATATCAACACAAGCATTCATAAGCAAATAGTTTATCAATGGGTTTAACACCCTAAACATCATCATGTGAAAAACTATGCATAAACACTTCATATTTGTCATATAAATTCGCACCTAATCTCATGAGATATCCCAACACATGGTGAGTTGATCAGGCTCAATTGCCATCCCATGGCATAAAGGCACGCAGCCATAACCCATTGCACACTGTCCACACCCAGGGCATCAGTGATAAAACCGTAAATGGGGTTTCATTGTCCATCCTAGGCACAATGAAGAAAATCGTAGCATGAAATACCTGACGCCGCAAGGTAATCACACATAGAACCGTGGGCACGTCTGCCAAATGCATGCAAAACACTTTACTCATAACACTTTTGTTTGTGTTCATTCTTTCTTTGCCGAAGCTCAAAATGGCTTATGACTCACATAGTTTTAACATCTTTAAAACTTCCATTAAAACACAGGACCTCACAGTCCGAGTGCTCAATCACGACACATCTTGACCGATGCACCAGTCATAGGTTCGTGGTAATAGAAAACATCTTAAATGTTTAAAGTATACACCACGTATACAGTAGACACCAAGTCTACAGGACCTCAAAGTCCAAAGGACCCCAAGTCCATAACAACAAAGAACCTTAGTACCCCGACGTCTCGGTTACTAAGTTCAACACCACTTTCAACATGGTTGAATTAATTTTGCTTTCGGAAAATCTTTTCAAATGGGAAATTCTTCAATAAAATCTTTAAATAATAAAACTTAGTTTTCACAAAGGTGAGTCACTTGAGGTTTTAAACTTACTTAAAATATGTATTGTCGTTTCAAAATACTTGCCGTTGACACTTTTCCAATTTGCCATCAATTATCACTTTTAAAGCCTTTTAAGCCAAAACTTAGCTTTTTCCACTTAAATAATCTTCTAAAATCATAATTAACTTATTTTCAACAATTAATTTCATAAAATAACTTTTTATAATGTTATAAAAGTTCTTACGTAAAAATTAGCAGTACAAAAATAATTTCATGGTTTCGCTCTCATTGTGACTCATAATTAATTCTTACAGTAATATATCATTAAAATAATGATATTTTCCAAAATTCCTTATTTTTCCCAAATAAAATTTCCATTAATATTATATATCAATATTTTACCATTAAAACATTGAATATAATTTATGAAGCTTCTTAAAGCTTTTATCTAATTAATTTAATTGGGCACTGACCAATGTCAGGCTTCTCAAACAACAATCAACAATATTATCACAGAGACATTCCCAGGTAGATCATGCATCACAACAACATATTATAATTGCAGATAAACAATTACACGCAATTAAACCAACAAGGATACAAATATCATAACTTAAACAACTTAAATAAATACTAACAAACAAATAATTACAGACAAACACCGGATAGCATATAGCCATCGAATATATCCCTCAGGTAATCCCCTCTTACCTCTTGAAGAATTTAATGTGAATTAAATGAATTTCGTCAGAAGTCCGGATGTCACGTCCACAATCACAAACCACTATCCTTCAATAAATCACAAGTCAACCAATCAAAATCAAGCAAATAAATCACCTAATCCTCTATGATAGGTCACGGCCTCCATTAGGTTTAGTGGCTAAAATTTCTAAATTTTCTTAAGTTATTGGATTAATGATCCTAAGCACTCAAGTCTTTAAAACACATGATTAACAACAAAGATCAGAACAAAAACTTCCAATCCCTCAAATGCCTATTTTCGCCATGGTGAGTGCATGAGGTTAGGGATTTTAGTTTGACAAAACAACTTGGATTCAACAAGAATATATACTAACAAGATAATATACATGATCATTGATGAAAAACATGAACAAAAACTTTCCTCCCAACATCCCTATAGGTTTGGCCCTAACAAGATAAAGGGGGAGGAAATTTTGATTTTCAATATCCTCTTGGATTATGATAGAAGAGATAATAATAGGAACATAGAAATTGGTTTCGCAATTTTAGGATTTTTCTATGATTTTCGATGATTTATCAAAGTTAAGAACAACTAAGATGAACATGAAAAATAAAGCTTTGAATCATGAAATGATTTGAAGAAACACTAGCTTAGAGAAGATGAGGATGAAGAATCACCTCTTGGAAATGAAAGATGATCAAGAAATCTTCAAGTTCCTTCACAAACCAAGCTTCTTTGTTGTGAGAGAAAACAAGAACAAGCTAGAACTTTGGAGAAGATAAAGAAGTTGATAGTAAGATCAAGAATATGGTGGAAGGATCTAGTGGCATCATAAATTTATGAGCACGCCATGGCAAGCATGGGCCTTGCACCATTTTTGGGCCAAGAAAGCCCAAGTCCAAATGATTTTGTAACATGAAAATAGCTTAAGACTTAATACTTTGTCAAGGAAACTTAAGAGTATAAATTTGCCTCATGCAAAATGAATTTATGACCATGATATTGGGCTCTAGGCCGCAGCCCTAAATAGGTTTAGATAGCAAGAATTTGGCCCATTTCACTTAGTGTATCATGAAAATTAGTTTAGGGACCAAATGTAATTAATAGAGAGTTTAGGGGTCAAAATACAATTATCAAAATTTGCTAACATAACCCTAAGCCACATTTAACCTCTCACATGGAAGACTTAGTCCTAAGAGAATATAGGGTTTATCCATTTATCGAGTCCTGAAACTCCCGTAATCAGCTCCGTCGTTCGCCCGATTGAGTATAACGTCCGTAAAACGTACATTATTTCACTTTTTATGAAATAATTCTAAAAATACACAACTGTAGGAAATAAAATAAAAATCTTAAGTTTTTTGTTCATGAATTAAAATTAGGTCTTTTGAGCAATATAATTATACTGTCACTGGAATTCGCGGGCTGGGTTTCGCCTGACTTTCCAACCTAAATTTTAATTGTAGCTTTCTACATTTAAGTAGAATTGAGTGGTCAACTCCCGTTATTTAAAATAATTTTCTAAAACTTAAATAATCATATAGACATATTTCTGTTATTTAAAACAGTGAAAAACAGGGTGTTACAGAGACTCTCCAAGCCATAAACATTCCATCCAAAATAAAGGCTCTCTAAGCCATAAACATACATACTATCATTAATCAACGTCGTCTTAAAAACCTAAGTTGGTCGTTCTAAAGACATTCATAAACATAACAACAATCCAATAAAAGACTGTGAGTCATAATGCAAATAAGTATGAAACTTCTCCAAAACTAAACTTGACTCGATAGACTAAACTGGTCGTACTATGAGACTCTTACTGGAAAAGACCCCATGGTTATTCTAGTAAATCAACCTTCTTCAAAAGTTGGGACCAAACCCTCCAAACAAGGCAGAGAACCCCTCTGCATCATCTATACATGCAAATCAGGATACCACAAATAGAAACCAAACAGAAAATAATGCAAAGAACTAGCAGTCATATATATATATATATATATATATATATATATATATATATATATTCCATAACTACATCAACCAATATAAAAATCATTAAGTCATGGCATAATAAATATAATTATCTCTATAAATAAATATAACAAAAAAGAATGTTCTGTAAATTAAGTTTTAACACTTCAATATCCACAATTCTAGAATTTCAATCTCCGGAGATCCTAACTTCCCTTCGTCAAGCATGATAGGCCGCGATATTTCCTATATCACAATTGCTTTGCGTTATGAGTTGGCCTCTTATTTCAGGTCCGATCTCCAATTGTTCTAGGATTACGCATATCCGTACCTAAACAATATTTGGGTAGTTCCTGATTGAGTACATTCGTGCAGGGGAACCGATTTCAACGACGAGAGGTTGCAAAGCCCCAAGCATTACGTTGAGTTCGAGCCCGAATGTCCCTAAAGACCCAAAAGCCCAAAAACATGCCTTTGGTTCGTAACTATCAAATTTGTCAGTTCACCGTGTGAAACTGTAGCTCGAAAAACCGCAATTGACATGTCTGCCTAAACCTCAAATATCATATTCTTTAGTCTTTTAAAATATCATTAAAGTTTTCAAAATCATTTTCCTCAATTGAACACAAGTCCGACGTCTCGTAAAACTAGGTCCTCCGCAGTAGGAATACAAGTCTAGCTTCACGGTAATCAGAATCTAGTCTGAAATCTCAGTACGGAGGTCTAGTTCCTTTCCTTTTTCCTCTTTGCACTTTCCAAAGAAAGCCAAAATTTCTTTAAAACTTTTCTGTGTTCGTATAATTTTAATAAAATAAGTTTTCCATTCATAAGCCATGACGAGAGTCATGCTTCAAACTGATCTCTACCAAACAATAGCACAGAAAAATATATTCATCAGACATATACATATAGTCTAATTAATCTCAACAATAATATGTATATATCACAATCAAACAATCTCAATGCAACATATTATAATTCTTCACAAACAATTTATATATTAAGTAGATGACTACCAGAAAAAGATCCTCTCCTTGACGCATTTAAATTTAACAGTTCGTTTCCTTCTCAACGATGCCCCGAGTTCCTTTAACACCTTGAAACTTGTGCAATTAACTCCTATCAGCTCCCAATAATGCAAAACATGCTTCTCAATGCAAGACAATCACAATCAACGTCCCAGCGAGGGATAAGGGGAGAATCACTCACCCACAAGGAAGAAGATGAGCTTGTGGTGCCGTAAATGGCGGCGGAACGGTGGCGACGCAGCGGTTTGTGGTGGTTCTACCTCAATCAAGAGCCAAAATAGAGAGGATAAGTTCAGAGGAAGAAAAAAGGAAACTATAATGAACTCAAATGGGGAAAAACCACCATGGAAGGTGGTGAGGAGCTTACCACGACAACGTAGCAGCGGTGAAGGCAACTTGGTATGGCGGAGGACGTGAATGCACAGCAGAGGACGCGAACAGAACGTGTGGTGCGGCATCTTCCCCTACGTCGCTTCGGCCAGAGGTTCTCCCAGGGATGGTGACGTGCGGTTGAGTGAAGGAGAGAATGAAGAGACTTATGGTGAGAGGAAGAAGGAGAGTGGTGTTCTGATGTTGAAGAAGGGAGAAAAAAAAAAGAAAGCAGAAGGAAAGAAGGGGCGGGGGACATCGAGCGTGTGAGAGAGAGAAGATAAAAGCACAAATTTTTATTTACTTAGTGAGCAGGTACAAAAATGAGTGTTTGAGATTGAGTCTAAAAAAATAAATAATATTGATCCTTGGATCTAAAAATAATGAGTAACAAAAATATGATTTCAAAAATTGAATTAGAGTAAAGTTTGATAGTTGAATTGATCAACCCATAAAATCAATGATCCTAAAATAAATCTCCAATTTATTATAAATAAGTTTATTTTCAAATCTAAATTTAAATAGAGTAAAATATAAAATAAATTTCTTTTAATCATATTTAAAATATTTTTCTAAAAAAATACTAATAGTGACAATAACCTAAGATAACTGTCTAGCAAGCATGCTAACACTGCAATAAGTCAGTGTTAACGCACTCAATAAAATAATTTTAAAAGAGTAAATAAAGTTACTCAAGATTAAGCATCATAAAATAATTAAAAATTAATATCCAAATAATGATCATTCCAATATATATATATATATATATATATATATATATAGACACACACACACATATATTTTACCGATATTGAAAAACGTTAAAAACCAGGGTGTTACATTACTACCCCACTTAAAAAAATTTCGTCCTCTAAATTTCGTGACTCGAAACTAGACAGGATCTTGTAATTACATCTTAATCCCAAGATCCTATATTTTACTTCCCGTATTCAATTTCCTTTATATGACTTTTATAACATAATAACGAAATTCATACTTATTCTTCGTTCTATTTATCCTCAGGACCTCAACATTAAATCGCTTATCCTCAATCCATACTTCATGTCCTCAACAATTTTATCTTAATCTTCCATGATGAATGTGTAAAATATGTTAGTTTGGAAGTGTAATTAGGAAAGAATTCATAAATAATCTTAGAAATCATAGGAAAAGTGATAAGAAAATGTACACATTCATTTGAACAGAGTTTGATACTTAGATTTCAATTTATATTGAAAATATACTTAAAAGAGGTTGAAAATGTGCAGGAATAGTAGCTCAGCGCTCAGCCTTGGAATTGGACGCTCAGCACGGACAGAAACGGAAGAAAACTCGCATCCCCGCAATGCATGGGCAGCGCCGCCGCTGGCATGTGAAAGGGACAGCGCCAGCCGCTAGAATAATGAAGGGAATGGGCGCCAGCGCCAGCAAAGATGGCTAGCGCCCAGCTCTAGAAATAGCGCCCGCCGCTACGCTTCAGAATGAGAAGATGTTTTGGCGCCAGCGCGAGCTAAGTGGGGGCGCCAAGGCAAGGCAGCAGCAGTAACCAAGATAAATACGTTTTCAACAGATTCGAAAGGGACTTTTGGTCATTTTTACTCTGATTCTAATCTGTGTTCTCTGAGAGGGTGTTGAAACCAGGGAGTTCAAGAGCTTTCGGAAGAGAGGATTGAAGAATCCATGGCTTCTCTACCTCAGATTTCTTCTAGATTTCTTCTCGTAGATATGAGTTTCTAAATTCCATAGGTTAGGATAGGATGAGTTCAATCAGACCTTGATGTAAGTTCGTTCCAACTCTGATCTCAATTCAGATTCATTCAATTTGAGTAATCTTTTCAATGCTTAATGCTTTTCCTGAATTGGCCATTCATGAAATTGATCATATGAATGAATGCATAATTGGAAAATGTGTGTTCATGCTAGAACTGAATTAGATTACCACTGTGAGGTTGATTCTAGGAATAGAACTTCATTGCAGTGCATTCCTTGTAAGCTTTGTGCCTATTGCTTGTGCTAATTCTGATTCACCTAAGGAATTAGGGTTCATAATTTGTAACAAAGGATTATCACCTAAGGAATTAGGGATAAATCTAAATCAGTGGCTTGAATGTCAATTAAATGAATTGAATTGAATATTAGGGTTCTGTGAGCTACATCAAGTGAAGATTGAGTGATTCCGATTCCTAACCGTCTTAAATACTTGATTCCTTTTAATTGTTCATTTGTTTTCCATTGTATTGATTGCGTGATAACAGAAAACCTATTTCGATTACCTTTGTAACAACACCTAATTCAACATCTCAGTTAAATGCTGGAACTATGAGTTTTATCCGTTCAAATATCAATTGCTTAGTTTTCATTGTTACTTGAATCTCAATCCTCGTGGGACGATACTCTACTCTCATTATTATTACTTGTACGATTTGGTGCACTTGCCAAACCTTCAACAAGTTTTTGCGCCGCTGTTTGGGGATTGTTGATCAATAGCAACAAAAACAAAAGCATTTGTTAATTTGAACATTATTTTTCTGTTGATTAATTTTCTGTTTCTCTGCGAAAATTTTGAATTAGTGCATGCTCTGAAATTCTCTTGAGAATCTTGTGCAGTGTATGCGAGGTAAAGCAACAAGCGAGTTGTTATTTGATCCAGAAATTGAGAAAACAGCAAAGAAGAATCGAAAGAAAACAAGAGAGCAAAAACAGAGAAATAAAAATTTGGCAAAAAAAAATCCTTCTTCATCTCAAGTCCAACAAGAGGTGATCATGGCTGGAAATGTGGAAAGGAACCGGAGAACATTGGGAGAGTATTCCAGTGGTCCAACCAACCGGAATCACTCAAGCATTGTTAGACCACCGGTAGCTGCGAACAACTTTGAGATCAAACCGGCTTTACTCAATATTATGCAGCAAAATCAGTTTGGAGGAAGTGAAGCCGAAGATCCGAATAGTCATATCTCGAATTTCATAGAGATATGTGAGACTCTCAAGATCAATGGGGCCACCGATGATGCGATACGACTGCGGTTGTTTCCTTTTTCACTAAGAGATAGAGCTAAAGCATGGCTCCAATCTCAACCTCAAGGAAGCATCACAACTTGGGACGATTTGGAAGAGAAGTTCTTAGCAAGGTATTTCCCACCGTCCAAGTTTGTGAAGATGAGGGGTGAAATCTCAAGCTTTATGCAACGTGATGGTGAAACCTTATATGATGCTTGGGAAAGATTCAAGGAGTTTCTAAGAAAGTGGCCCAATCACGGCTTTGATGATCTTCAACAAATGCAGATTTTTTGTAATGGATTGAGGCCATCAACAAAGCTTATGTTGGATGCTTCGGCCGGAGGATCTATGAATTCCAAAACAGCGGAAGAGGCCTTAAGGTTGATTGAAGCTATGGCATCCAATGATTATTTGATGAACCATGACAGAGGGAACACATCAAAGAGAGGGATATGGGAGCTTGAGTCTCAAAATGCAATATTAGCTCAAAACAAAATCATCACAAATCAATTGGATGCAATCACACAGCAACTAAAGGCTATGAGTCTAGGACCAACACAAGGACAACAAGTCATGAGCTGTGATTTTTGTGGAGGAGGGCATGAAAATGGTAAGTGTGAAGCATCTCTAAGTTCTCAAGAGGAAGTAAAGTACATGGGGAATTTTCCAAGACAAGGGCAGAATTTGCACTCCAACTCTTATAATCAAAATTGGAAGAAGCACCCTAACTTTCCTTGGTCACAAGAAGCTCCACAAGACAATACACCTTCACAACAACCACTACTTCAAAATCAACCACATCGTGATACCGATGAGAGGATGAACAAGTGGGAGAGCACTCTTACACAATTCATTCAAGTCACCCAATCTAACTTCAAGAATACCGATGCATCAATAAAGAACCTTGAAGTGCAGATTGGACAGCTTTCTAGTGCATTAAGTGCAGGAATTTCTGGAAAAAACACTAATAATCCAAAGGAGGAGTGCAAAACCATCATGTTGCTAAGTGGAGAGCTAGTAGAGCCGGGTGTTAAGCATTCCTCAAGTCAAAATGCTGAAAATTCTGCATTGAGAAAGGAGATAGTTGATATTGAAGAGAAAGAAGAAAGTTCAAAAAGGAAAGAAAAGGAGGAACCTCAAGATGACAGGAAGGAAAAGAAACTGAAATTAGTTGATGAAAATTCTATCTTGAGAAAGACAAAGAGTCAGCTTTTGAAAGAAAGGGGCAAGCCGCAAGAGATTCCTTCTTATGTGAAATTGCCATATCCAATCGAGAAGAAGAGGAAAAAGAAAGAAGAGCAATCTAATAGGTTCTTGGATACCTTCAAACAATTGCATATAAATATTCCCTTTGCTGAAGAATTAGAGAGTATGCCATCAAATGCCAAGTTCATGAGAGAATGGCTTGAAAAGAAGAGAAAGATTGAATCAAGTGAGGTAGTGGCTTTTGACCGAAAGTCTGTAGCTCAATTCTCCAACACAAGCTTCCACCTAAGTTGAGGGATCCTGGATCCTTTACCATTCCTTGCGTCATTGGAGATGTAATAAAGGCTAGAGCCCTATGCGACCTTGGGGCAAGTATTAATCTAATGCCATTATCCATGATGAAGAAGCTTGGAATTCATGATGTGGAACCAACCATGATCTCATTGCAACTTGCAGATAGATCAATTAGGAGACCATATGGTTTGGTGGAGGATTTACTTGTGAAAGTAGGAAAGTTCATATTTCCCATGGATTTCTTTGTGATGGACATTGAGGAAGATGTGAGCATTCCATTGATTTTTGGAAGACCCTTCTTGGCGATCACGGAGCTTTGATAGATGTATCAAAAGGCGAGATTATACTCAAGGTGAATGAAGAACAAATGGTTGTGAACATGTCTGATAAGGAGCCTATGGGAACTTCACCAGCTACTCATGCTCAAGTTCAATTTGTGCAAAGCCAGGAAATCCAAGAAGTTCACAAGGATGAACATGAGAAGAAAAAGAAGAGCAATGGGAACAAAAAGAAAAAGAAGAAGAGGAAGTCTCAATGGTCATCTCAATTCCAACCACTTTGGCCAAAAGAAGATGATTCATCAAAGAAGGGCAATACACCATTGGTTAATGGTGGGAATAATGTGACCAGTGGTGGCAAGAAAAGCAACAAAAATGCTCCATTTTTCTGTTCATTCAAGCCACCTTGAGCATTAAATAATCGGCGTCAAGCTAGTGACGTTAAAGAAGCGCTTCTTGGGAGGCAACCCAAGATTAGATTAGATTTTATTTGAATTTTTTTTTTTTTATCTTTCATCACACATTATGATGCATCTTACTGTGTAAAGTTCATTCTGACATTTGGTGCAGATTTGAGTAGGCCAAAGAATTAGCAGCAGAGGAAGTGGGAGAATTTGAAGGTAAATCAGAACGCTAGGCGCTCGGCTTGACGCCCAGCGTAGGAAAAGTCGAGACTACCGGGATGAGTGGCGCTGGCGCTCCGGCAGAAGGACGAGCGCCGCACATTTTCGCAGGCTCCGGGGACAGCTAGCGCTGGGCGCCAGACAGCTAGAGCTGGGCGCTAGGCAGCCAGAGCTGGGCGCCCAGGGGGAGGCTGAGCGCTGTTTTGCTTAAAAAAAAAAAAAAATTCACATTTGTGCAGAAGAAAGGGGGTGCTCTAAACTCTGTCTTAATTTTTCTTTACCCTCTTTCATTTGTTAGTTAGTTGTAGGAATAAATTGCCCAAACTTGCATATATTGCACAACTTGTGTTGAATGGATTTTTGTGTAGATTCTCTTGTGAGCATGACACTTTTGCTTGGCTGGAATTCCTAACATGATGCATTTTAGACTTGCTAAGCATATGATTTCATTAAAACCATTGATTCTTGTGAATTGTTTATGACAATTTTTCATGCTATGATTGATGCAATGTTGGATGCATGGATTTTCTCTTGCACATAACCATTAACTGTGAGCTTTTGAGCCCAAATGCTCTGGCACATTATCCAGATGATTTGATTTCTCTCAGGTGTGATTGTCCATCACTTGTATGTTCTCACCTTTTCTTGCCTTGAATGCTTGTCAGTATTGCAATGTTCTTGCATATGCATAAATGATTGAGGCATTAATTCTTTGTTTAAGCTTAGTGCCATAATTGCCAACCTATCATTTACCATTGTTAAGCCAAATTGAGCCTTGACCTATTGTTCTTGGTATGATAGCTCATTACAAGCCTAAAAAGTGATAAAACCATTTTGTCCCACTACTTTGGCTTAGAGGAATGTTTGGACTTAAGTTTGGGGTTGTTCTCTTGCTTAGGGACAAGCAAGCAAATTAAGTTTGGGGTGGTAAGTAGGCCACTAAAGAGGCCTACTAGAAAGAATAAAAACTGAAAAAGAAAAAAAGAAAAAATAGGAAAAGCCAAAAAGAGGAAAAGGAAAGAGAAAGTATATAAAGAAAGAAAAAGGCAAAATAGAAAGAAAAGAAAATTAAAACAAGAAGCAACAAGAGAAAAAGAGAAAAAGAAATAGTTGGAAATGAATAAAAAGGAAATAGCACAAATTGTGTGCTTATGTGCTTGTAGCTAGACTAGGCAAGTGAAAATTCCAAAAGAGTCCAAATAGTCCTTGAAGCCAAAGTAGCATAGCATATATATCCTTATTCTCATCCACCCGTACCTAAGCCCTATTACATCCAAATAAAAGACCTCATGATATGTGTTGCATTGGCATTTGTGATGTATGTTCCTAGCATCTTATCAAGATTAGGATTGGGGAATCCATGATGATTGGAATTGAGAGCAAACATGACCAAGTGAGGATGTGTGAAACACTTAAACAGAGAGGTTGCAAGGGATAATTTTGTGCATTCAATGGAGCTAATTTTGTACTATGTTTGATTGTTCTAAAGCTTGAAACTTGTGATCAATTGGAATTTATGAATGATTGTGTGATGCTTGTCCATTTTGCAAAAGTATCAAGGAATTGAAGTCTTGCATGAGTAATTTGCTTCACAAGAGAATTGACTCTGAAAATCTATCTCATTCACCCCTGTTTTGAATTTAATTGTTTGCTTGAGGACAAGCAAAATTTCTAAGTTTGGGGTTGTGATGAATGTGTAAAATATGTTAGTTTGGAAGTGTAATTAGGAAAGAATTCATAAATAATCTTAGAAATCATAGGAAAAGTGATAAGAAAATGTACACATTCATTTGAACAGAGTTTGATACTTAGATTTCAATTTATATTGAAAATATACTTAAAAGAGGTTGAAAATGTGCAGGAATAGTAGCTCAGTGCTCAGCCTTGGAATTGGACGCCAAGACGGACGTAAACGAAGAAAACTGCATCCTGCAATGCATGGGCCAGCGCCCAGCGCTGGCATGTGAAAGGGACAGCGCCCAGCGCTAGAATAATGAAGGGAATGGGCGCCCAGCGCCAGGCAGCATGGGCTAGCGCCCAGCTCTAGGAAATAGCGCCCAGCGCTACTGCTTCAGGAACAGAAGATGTTTGGGCGCCCAGCGCAGTTAGGGCGCCAAACAAGGCGAGCACGAGCGTAACCAGTATAAATACGTTTTGAACAGATTCGAAAGGGACTTTTGGTCATTTTTACTCTGATTCTAATCTGTGTTCTCTGAGAGGGTGTTGAAACCAGGGAGTTCAAGAGCTTTCGGAAGAGAGGATTGAAGAATCCATGGCTTCTCTACCTCAGATTTCTTCTAGATTTCTTCTCGTAGATATGAGTTTCTAAATTCCATAGGTTAGGATAGGATGAGTTCAATCAGACCTTGATGTAAGTTCGCTCCAACTCCGATCTCAATTCGATTCATTCAATTCGAGTAATCTTTTCAATGCTTAATGCTTTTCCTGAATTGGCCATTCATGAAATTGATCATATGAATGAATGCATAATTGGAAAATGTGTGTTCATGCTAGAACTGAATTAGATTACCACTGTGAGGTTGATTCTAGGAATAGAACTTCATTGCAAAGGCATTCCTTGTAAGCTTTGTGCCTATTGCTTGTGCTAATTCTGATTCACCTAAGGAATTAGGGTTCATAATTTGTAACAAAGGATTATCACCTAAGGAATTAGGGATAAATCTAAATCAGTGGCTTGAATGTCAATTAAATGAATTGAATTGAATATTAGGGTTCTGTGAGTTACATCAAGTGAAGATTGAGTGATTCCGATTCCTAACCGTCTTAAATACTTGATTCCTTTTAATTGTTCATTTGTTTTCCATTGTATTGATTGCATGATAACAGAAAACCTATTTCGATTACCTTTGTAACAACACCTAATTCAACATCTCAGTTAAATGCTGGAACTATGAGTTTTATCCGTTCAAATATCAATTGCTTAGTTTTCATTGTTACTTGAATCTCAATCCTCGTGGGACGATACTCTACTCTCATTATTATTACTTGTACGATTTGGTGCACTTGCCAAACCTTCAACATTCCACACATGAAAGATATAATTAAGACTGAACTACTTTTCTTTTCAATACTAGCCCATTAGAAACAATATTCATTCGACATCTTTAACTCTTACTGTTAACTCCAAGATTTAAACTAAGATTTCCACTTTTTCACAGAACACACATCAATTCCTATCCTAGATTGTGTTGCATTCCCAATCGCTTCATCCCTCTTATTACTAACTCCATAACATAATCAATTCTTACATCGTTCTCTTTCATCCTCGAAATTATCTACCACCACATATATCATGACATTTTATCTTAGTTCCTCCCACATGAAGAGCAAATCAAACCTCAATCACTTATATTCTCAATTACTGGTCTACTAGAAAAACCGCTTTCCACCCATCTAACTTTCATAGTTATCACCAAGATCAAACTAACTTTACCACAACAAGTATCCATTTCCTACTCCAGGTATCCAATTGTAGTCTTAGCCCCTCTGAGCATAGTCTACTTTTCCAAGTTATAACAAAATCACATATCGCAAGTCTCCAATCAAAACACCATAAAATTTGTTAAGATAACTAAAATCAAAATACAACATGCCAGATAGGATGATCTAATTTCATCAACTTTGAATTTCTCTAACAACCTTAGTTTACACAAGAGCTTATCTCTTTCGCTTAAATCTACTTATGTGAAATTAGTATAAACATTTTCCTTTTACACTTCCAAACTCATACAATCAATCTTAACTACAAGCATCTGATCTATACTCTAGATTCCTTTAGTAACATTCTGTCTGAAATCATGATAAGATATATTGTAATAGTATTACTTAATGATGTTGACCCTAGGGGTTCTCATCTTACCAGTCACATCTACACCTCATCAAAATTCCTATCACATATCGTCTATCCAACTATAGGGATGATCATACTTAGGTACTACACTTATTCTTTATCCACCTTCTAAGGATTAGGTCACTTCTTACTTGCCCATTCGATTTGAGGGTGATCAGTTGGACTTAGTCTCAACTTGGTCCTTAACACTTACAGTAGATTTTACTGACAAACCTTGATAAACTTTGGATCTTCATTTGGAATGATACTGGAAGATACTCCATGAAGCTTGTTCAGCCCTCTGATACATACTTTGGTTTGCTTCTCCACTGCATAATTGATCTTAACATGTAAGTAGGGTGTCGACTTCATTAGTCTGTCCACGATCACTCGAAACTAATCAAAAATCTTAGAGGTCTTCGGTAAACTCATAACGAAAATTGATTGTGACTCCATCATCTTAACAAGAAAGGTCCCAAACATCAAGTTATCTCCTTTTCACTGTACTCGACTAACACTGACATCCTGATATGAATCAGATACCCATCCTCATGACTCATGAGATAGGTCACACGTCAATGACACATTGAAACGATATAGGATCCATCAAATTGATCAAAGAAAATAGTAAGTTCTATCGAACTACAATAAAACATGGCTTTGAAAATTACCGAAATAATTTTCAAGGGAGAAAATTTCTTGATCTTGCCTTCACAAAAATATGACACAATTTCATCAACTAGAAAGACACAATAACATCCAGTATGTAAAAAGATTCTTCAATAGGATCGTGAGTGTAAAAATGCCCGGTACATTTTTATAAACATGACTCTACTAAAGTCCCTCATTCCATACGAACTTCTAGTGAATCGGGAAATCACAAGATGGATAATTTCTAACACCAAGAGGATTCCTTCTTAATATAAGGAATTTATAAAACGATGATTTAAAAAGAAAACAGTCTGGTAAAAAAATCAGGCTGGATCACATCTACCAAAAGTAGGAGTGACTAGACTAAGTTTCATCAAGAAACTTCTATTATCACGAAGTTATCTGTGTTACAACTCAAGAAATAGTCATAACAAATTCTTTCAACGAAATATGAAAATATCCAGGCTAATGAATATTACCAAATCAGTCCAAACTTGGTCACTGTGATTGTTTAATACAACCATAGGGACTCGAGGGACAAATGTTAACCTACTAGTCCATAAGGAATCAAATAGTACAGTTAAGAGTTTCTTAATCGAGAGACACTCATCTAAGGTTGAAAATTCAAATCGACATGCCTTGGTTCCAACAAGCACAAAAGTCTTTCCTGACACACTTAGTATGGGTTGTTGTTGTCTCCTGTGTTCTCCTCTGACTTGCGTACAATCTTCGACAATTTAGTCAGTCTCTCCGTAATGCGAAGGTTGATATTTCCTCCTAAGCTAGGTCAACGACGCAAAAATCCTTCATTGGTCCTCACTCGAATCTGGGGATAACTCGTCCTCAAGTCAATCTTTGAGTAGACAACAACTCCTTGCAATTGACCTATCAGATCAACTATACGCGACAGGGAGTACTTGTTCTTGATCGTCACTTTGTTGAGTTGTTAGAAATCCATGCGGATTCTCGAACCATCACACAATATTGGTGCTCCTTATGGAAAGCACTCGGTCTAAAAAACTCTTTAGACCACAGATCTTCCAGATTGAATCGAGTCGTCTAACTCGATTTTGATTTATAGGTAACATCCTACACAAAGCAATAGAGGTAGGACCGAATCTAGGAACTAGATCGATCTAACATTCAATATCCTTTCATAAACGATAAACCTGGAACATTCTCAATGAACATTCTTAGAAAATCTACCTTGTCAGGTATACTATTCAAATGTCCGACACAATTCAAAAGGATAACCCGAATGTGTCACACATGGACCAAAACACAAATTGCTAGTCACGGGTTTCCTACAAGTCAACACTCGTGTAACCCATCAAGGTAAAACACATACCTACAGTCCAACACACATTGCTTCGACAAGGAAGCAAATCAACCAAGATCCAACCAGAGATCACACAAAAAAACATAACAGACCTATTCCCCAAGGTTACCAAAAGACTCGATCAGCTCCGATACCACTAATGTAACACCCCCTTGGCGTTACATGACTAACACATTTCGGAAATAAAACTTAAAATAATAGCTGGTTTCCTTTCGGAAAAATAATTTTTATAAGTACTTAAGTGTCAGAAAAATGGGTATAATTTTCCTTGGGTTGCGGTAAGAACTTAAACATTTTATAAGATAATAACACCACATTTTCACCTATCACTGTATAGATTCTGATCACGTATATAAATTTTATCATGACTCAAAAACCTGAGCCGTTACCGGAACACGGACTTCCAATCCTAGCCTGGCAAGTCTATTTTCTTTAGAAACATACTTGGATACAGATCTATAACTTTCACAAAAATTCAACAGAGTCTCCTCTGTAATTTCAACATCCCAAAGAAAAACACCGATAATATATTTATATTTTCATCCAAAAGAGAGACTCTCCGAGCCATAAACATTCTATCCAAAATAAAGGCTCTCCAAGCCATAAACATACCTACTATCATTAATCAACGTCGTCTTAAAAACCTAAGCTGGTAGTTCTAAAAGTCATTCATAAACATAACAGTATACGGGGCAGAGAACCCCTCTGCATCATCTGTACACGCAAACCAGGATACCACAAATATAAACCAAACAGAAAATAATGCAAATGTGAGATACCAATATATGAGTTTAAAAGAACTAGCGGTCATATATATATATATATATAGTTGTTTGGGCTTCAATGACTCAAGAGGGGGGGGTGAATTGAGTTTTCAAAAAAATCTTTCCCTATTAAAAACTTTTAACAAACTTTTTAAAATTAGAATTACGGATTTGTGACCTCTCGGGATCTTTTACAAGATCAATGAAGGGTTTATATAAAATCTTGAATTGGAAGATGATGAAGATAAGAAAGATTGATTCGAATAGGTTTGGTTTCAAAACTCAATAATAACGAAATACGTAAACCGATTAAACCTTTAAAGATTAAGTACAAAGGTTATGCAAGTTTCAGATACAAGTATTAATAATCAAGAACAAACTTGCAGGGTTTCGGCTCAGAATAGTTCCGGCCAAAGAATCAAGAATGGTTTTGATCAACTCATTTTTGAACGCAGATAACACCGCCTTGATTACAATCGACTCAGGTTTCAATACAAGTATATACAAATCAAGAACAGAAATTATATTGAACTTTAAACATCAAAATCACAGTTCTTGATCATAAATGTAAAGTAAAGGAGTTTGAGTTTAGAGATACTACACAACCAGATTTATCCTGGTTGACCACCTCCACCGTGACCCACATCCAGCCCCCACTCCACCTGTGGGATTTCACACACTAACACACAAGCTTTGCGTGTAGCTTGAAAAACCTTTACACCACAGAGCACTCCCTCACCTCAAGATACCACACTCTTGTGAAGAGCCTCAATGTTCTTCCTTAGGGATACCTCACCCTAATCACTCGAGAGACTCCTCTCTCTTTACAATCGAAAAGTAAAGCAAAAATTGATTCCTAACTCTCAATAGTCAGATAAACAAATTGAAGCACTTATGAGAATGAAACACTCTCTTCACAATAAGCTCAAGAAAGATGATAAATGATTTTCACAATTGATTTCTCAAAAATTGATTTCGTAAACTTTCTGATATGTTATGATATTCTTGTGATCTCATGTATTGTGAAAGTGTTCCTTTGATCCCTTCTTTATATAGGAAACAAGTTATAGTCGTTGGGACAATCAAAACAGATTTGGATCTGATTGACAGAATCTGTTTTCTTGATTCTGGGTCTTGAAATAAGATTCTGATAGTTCTTATAGAATTCGCGTCCATCTTGAAAATAACCGCATCCATCTAGCCATTAAGATTTTACATTTGGACGGATTAGTAGATGAGCTCCATATGCCACATCATTGGGCGAATCTTCTCATTAAGATCTTAGCAAGTCCAAAGA